>WBMV01003480.1:0-119139 GCA_013396655.1 Campylorhamphus procurvoides
CTGCGGGCCGAGCTGGGGGAGGCGGGCGCCATCCGCACCTTCGCCTTCCCGCAGGGAAACGCCTTCACCCTGCGCACCGTCGCCGGCGGGCACCGCTTCCGATGGGTGCCGCGCTGAGAGCCCCGCAGCCCCGGGCTCCGTGTGCGGGGCCGGCCGGAGCGGGACCTGCCGCGGCCTGAGGAGGAGGGGCAGCGCTCCCCCCTTGCTCTTGGAAAAAGGGTGTTCGCGCTTTCCCCCGCTGGTGTAGGAGCGATGGCACCAGCACGGCAGAGGCCACCCCGCCCCAGCGAGGGTCCCGCCGCAGGATTGGTACGCGGAGCCGCCGTGGCTCCACAGTTGGCAGCTCGCCCTCAGTAGCTTGCTAATGAACGTAGACATAAACGAAGATCTGCGCGGTTTTACCCATTGGCTTTACTCAGTCGAGCTGACAAGCGTAGCTGAGAGGACAATGTCTTGGGGTTGGCCGGGGTGAAAGCAGACTGACCGTTCCAGGTGATTAGACACGATGCACCTTCCCCATAGTGGAATTTTACGTCCACAATGTTTACAAATTGCACTTGTGCCGTTCATGTGTGTAACTGTATGTGTATATTTGGATTTGGTGTGATGATTAAATAGTGCTTAAAATTGTCATTTATTTTTACAGATTTAATGTAAACAGTGTTTTGCATCATGTGTGCATATTTACTTTCGTTAGAGCAAGGATAACAGAAAGCAGAAACTTTTAGAATAAAATATGCTCCTTTTAATGTTCAGTGGTACTAACTGAAGGAAAAAGAAGTGTAAAGAATGATGCTACACTGTTAGTGGATACATTTCAATTTCATTCAGTGGGTTGAAAGCTGAAGCACTGACAACACATGTGAAATGGTGCGTGCAGTTTATTTGTCTGTGGTATACAAGAAAGCTCTGCCACCCAGGGCAGAGATTTTGTCTCTGTGAAGTTGCTGATTTTTCAGTACTCAGATTTTCCAGTATTCTTGCATGGGTCCAAGCACATTAGTAGCACAACTGTGAGAGACTTCTGTGATGGTTAAGGGTACAGCACATCATTGCCTCAGCAGATTTCTTAGGGGAATGGACACCTTGCACATACTGTTGTGCTTTTGGCAAGAGGAGACTATCGAGAAGGAGAATGGTTCTTGTTGCCAGCATAAGATGTAGTTTTGTGGCTCCTAGGAGACTGCAAAAGTGGGCATTTGGTATCTGTGGTCCTTCATGTCTGCAGCACTGCCATTTTCTAGCAGGAGTTGTGCTGAAGACCTGTCTGGGATACTAGGGGCTCAACCCTGGATGACTCCAGAGACCTTTATATTTCTGGAGAAGAGGATTGCCACTTTTAGCCAAAATGTGTATGAAAGCTCTGGTTTGTCAGCAGACAGAAGAGACAGAAGCTTCCTGGTTGCACTGAATTTTGCAGGGGATAAGCTGATAGTAAAAGGCAGTTTCTACAGATATGTTCAGTTCCTCTCCATTTGTTCTATGAAAATAAAAAATGTATAGTGTGTAGAATTTTGTAATGCTCATAAGCATATTAATTCCTCAGACTTAAAGTGACACATGAAAAGTGTGCACTTCTTGTAGGATGCAACAAAAAATAATCACCGTGTTGGATTGTCACTACTGTTGATATTGATGCTGCTTCAAGTCTTTTCAAAATTATGAATACATTTTTATCCCCTTTTGCATTTAACCTGCTATAGCATTTGCACTGATCAATTTTACTCATAGTGATCCTATGCTAAAAGTATCCTTGATTAATTTTGAGATGTGATATAAAAGTAATAGAAGTAATAAGTTAAAAAGAAGCAATAGAAAATGGTCATAGATAATTTAAAAAAATTATTTATTTTGAAGCCCTATTAATTGAAAAGGCTGAAAACTGGCTAATCACACCAAGGTGTGTCTCACTGAGTCTCACAGGAACATCAGTGGACACACAGATGTATACTGCTGAAAGGTGTTTGGTATGCAACATGGTGTTTTCAAGGTGTTCGGCTATAAACATCTTTATAGCAGTACACTGTAAACACCTTCTTTAAACTATGAAGGTATATTTAAAAGTGATACTTATCCACCCACTTCCATGCAGGAACTTCATAAGAAGTCAGCCAATGTCTTGCCCAGAGTAAAGCAGCCCAACAAATGCTTTTGACAACTGTAAATTTGAAGGGCTCCCAGTGCCCTTTGTCTTTCTGTCAGTTAGGAGCTTGTGGGATCACAGTGGATGAAGCCTGGTCCCTTGATGCCCATGAGTCATGGCTGTTCCATCAGATGTTGACCCTTGGAGAAGCTGGAAGTCCACCTCTAGGAAACATCACATCCAAACAGATCTGGATTCATGCTTATCGTCTGGGACAGGATCTGTGTAGAGTCGCTGGATGTGCAGGTGTGCTGGACTGAAGAACATGCTGGTTTGTGGCTTATGCTCACTATGATTTTCTCTCTGGTGGTGCATGGTCTGTGCAGTGGGTGAAGGCAGCCGACCAAGAACCAACAGGATCTTTGTTCCTGTTTATAAGTAAGGCTTCATCTCTTTTCCCTGCCCTGCCTATGCCAGGGTAAGGTAAGTGTTGAATATAAGCACCTCAGTTCCACACGTCTTGTTCTGTGCACATCGGTTTTTCATTGGATAAAATCCTCATGTATCAATTAAAAAATTACTCCAGACCTCAAGATACAGCTTTATTAAGACTAAATACTAGAATAGAGGAACTATCTTTCAGTAAATAGGTGCATATTAAGTCAGTAACTTTATGTCTCTTCAGGATGGAAAGAGCAGAAGGGATTTGCATGGAGTTATTTAGAAATGACATAGGGCTTTTGGTATAGCTGTAGTTCACGAAAGCCTTTTTTATCAGCAGTATCACCCATCCCCTGGTCGAAAGGCAATATCTGAGACTGTTGGCATGGCGTTTTCCTGTAGGGATTGTCAGAGTGGTTCAGTGGGTCATAAAGAGAAAACATTGCCCATTCACAAATCTGAGCTACTCTCCACATGCCAGTAGCAGAAATGCTCTTACTTCCATGTTCTTATCAACTTGTATGTAGAAACAAACACACATTTATTGTTATTTAATTGGCCTAACCACCATTTTTGAAACACAAAGGTTCCTACAGCTCCCGTTCATATGAAGCTAACCTCCGTTAGAGAGATGCTCCTGATGCACCCTCTGTGGTGGCACAGGCATCAAGGGGACATGCTGTAGCAGCAGTGCTAAACTTCTCATTGGGCTTGCCTCTTCAGTGATTGAAGAGATTTCACTGTCTTTTCTTCTCTTATTTTTCTGAACATTTTTCTAAAGAAAAATACCCCTATATCTAACCTCAGGAAAAAGGCAAGCATTTTGCAGTCAGTTTTGACTTAATTCTGGACAGCAACCATTATTTGTGCTCTGCATTGCATAATCTTAACAAACAACTAAAGCTAGATGATCATCTCAAAAGAGATGATAGTTTGCTTTGGCTTAGCTATTTCATAAAAGTAGCAGTCTTAAAGTCTGCCTTGCATCTAGCACCTGTTCAAACTCTGATAGCAAGTGACTCTTTGTGTTCAATATTTGCTTTATACCCTCCAACAAAACACTATGAAAAACCCCCAAATTAGTAACTGTCTTCAAGGTTATTCATATTTTGGTAAAATCTCCAGATTTCTTACATGGATAATGCAGCTACATTTAGGGTTCACTTGTTAAAATAGAGTAACTTGAGATTTTAAGTCTTCTTTTTTCCACCCAGTAAGTTGCTGTTGCAATGGCCTGTGAGGGTATGTCCCAGACCTCAATGTCAGTCTTTATATGGCAGGCTGACACAGACCAAGCATACAGAAAAGGGTCACATTTTGTGCTCTGATCTTTTCCATGGCATAGGTGTCAGAATTTCAGCCAGTGCCTCCTATATTGAACCTTACATTTCTATTTATGCAAATTTCACCTCAGCTGATACTTTACAGTTTGAAACAGTTTTCACCCACGTACCAGGGATCATCCTGAATTCCCCTGGGTGGATTGCTCTGGCTTTCAGAGTGGGAACACTGATGGCACATGGACTCAGCAGAGAGCCTCTATCCTATGGAGAAACTGCTGGGAAATCTCAACTCAGGTTGTTCGTGTTTGCATCACATTTAATGCAATAAATGTTAGCAATTCTTACTCTCTCTTCTATATTCCTGAATAGTAGAAATGTCCTCTGTTTTTTAAGCCTCTCTGTAATGTGTGTGTAGAACTGTTTCAGTATCTTAAAACTCAATCCTGTTTGTCAGCTCTTTGCAAATGAGTGATCAATATGTACTGCTTGGGGATATTTGGTGACAGCTGAATTGTCTGAGACTCCAGTTGAGCTCCCGTTTGTGATAGTGTTGAGTCCAGAGACCCGCCTGAAACACTTTTCTCCTCTAATCTAATGGGACTGCCACTCTTCTAAGTGGTGCTGCAATAGCATGCAGAGGCCATGGTGCCCTGCATGTGCATATGGTGAAAGATAGCCTGGAAACCACTTGATTCCAAAAAAATAGGCATGATACGGAAGGGAGTGTCTTCTACTATGGTTACAATCAGGAAGCTGAGGCACAGATGTGTAATATGACTTGGCACATGCCTGTGACAAAACAAGAGACAGGATCCTGATCTTCTATGACCTGCTCAGGTTGTTCTTCAAATCATATAATGTCTCTTCCTTGTGTCCAGAACTCATCCTGCCTCTTGGAGGAACTGTAACTAGCTGATATTTGGTGTAGGGGTAGGGAGAAGCCTGTGTGGAAGAGAAGCGGGAAAGGAAGCACACTGCAAACCAAAGTGTAGGTTTTGTTGCAAATTTCTTTTTACTGGAAAGGCTTTTCAAGCTGGTCAGGTTCTGCACACTAAAAACAGATCAGATCACTGAAGTTTTCCAGAAAAGGGAGTGTATGTATGTTCTCTAGTCAATAATAAAATTATTTCTAAGGAATTCATTGCAGTTTTTTTGTTTTAAGATTTCTATTGTACTTTACTCCAAACTGATTAGAAATGACGTTTGATTTCATAGCACTGTGAATAATAAGCCACCTTTCTAAAAGAATAATTTTCTGAATGAAAGATGCTAGACATATAACTTTGTAACAGAAAAAAACCCCAAAACTCCTAGCATATTTGATTTGCCAACCACCATGGAAATTTTCTAAGAAAGGTTTTCCCTTAGTTTCTAGGCTTTCAGTCCCTACATGCCAACAGTTAGTCTCAGGCAGCGTATTCTGCCTCTCTTTGCTCATCTTATTGTGTTGTGCTTTTACACTAGGGCCCAGAACAGACCTGAACTGGAGGGTTGGACACTGTAAACCCATATTCAGCTCCTGCCCTTTCCCTCACAATCTTACCTCCCTAGCATGGTGCTAGAGTCATGGGGGAAAAAACCCAACCAAACCAAACCCCAGAAAAACAAATACAATGAAAGCCCAAAGGAGAGAACTTTAAAAATTGATTCAACCTCCTCAAAACAAAATCTTTTTACTTTTCAATTTACAGTTTTGGGTTAAGGTCAAAATCAACACCTACAAGAACTATAGACCTGCAAAAAGAATTTATAAATGCTACCCTGTTACTTTTGTATGAGCATTTACACAACCTTGATTTAGAAAGAAAGAAAAAGGTTGTGCACCCAAATAAAGTATCAGAAAAAAAAATCCTGGTGGAAAATATTTTTATTTTTGTAAATGCCCAGGAGTAGGACAACTACTATAATTTATTTTTGTTTAGCGGGTGGTCTGGCATATTGTAGCCTCTGTATGTCTGATTACTTTCTACTGGAGGTTATCCAAACAATTCTACTCTGAGTCTAGCTCCTTCAGGATTTATTTTTTTCCTTTGTAGATGCTCAGTTTTATGCTATTCTGACAAAAAATACAACATAAATTAGCAGATTTAATCCCTGTGATTCACTTTCTTTTGGCTCATATGGTGTGGACACGGGAAACTGAAGTCAGTTTTCACTATGATCACAGTGCTTTGGTTCCAATAGATGAATGAGTTGCAGTTCTGTGTGGTCAAGGATCTTTTAAGGTACGCTAATAATAATCAAGCTTATGTAAGGTGATTTTTTTGCTTAAGGAAATACACTTAACAGTTAAAACTAAACTTCCGTACAAAAGCATTCTTTACAATTTATTGAACAGTAAACAGATGTTTAAATACAGCAATTAAAATCATTTTACAGCCTAAATACTTTCTAATACTAATGCTCTTAGGATCGCTGAATACTATTTTTTTAAGTGAAACTGGAGACCTATTTCCATGGGAAACAGCATGGAAATGCAAAAGGATTTCAGCAACTCACAGGTGATGAATCTAAGCCTGTCAGTAATTACTTGAGTGAAGCATGTTTACAATAAGAGATGACAGTGTTTTTTAAGCTGTATGGTTAATTACCCTTAACTGGGAAAGAATGTTAGAAACCTTGCCCTGTGTCCAAGACAACCTGAGAGGAATCCTGGTGCCTGAAGCCTTGGATATAGTTGCAATTCATAACTATTCAGAGATGTAATTACTTCTTGCAATACTTAATTTTACAATAAGAAACAGCAGTTTGTACCAGTAATGTAGAAATAAGTATTGTGCTATCAATAGAAGCTGCTAGAGAAGCTTAGGAAAGAACCATATCTGAGTGATATTTGGGCAGTTCATTGACCAGGACTCTTGGGATTTCAGGATGAAATATTATTTAGTCACACAGTTGGCAGCTGGCAATGAACCCAGAGGTTCTTTTGTTGGGTTAGAATTTAACCAAGGTAAACAAAATGTAGTTTTGTGCTTTGTGCAGTCTCCTATGGCAGCACCAGATCTCAACATGTTGGAAGCCTTCACAGAGACAGTCTGTAGCAGTGGTGTGCTGAATGGATTTATAAAGTGCACAGAAAATGGGAGAATACGCTGAAGAGAAACTTAGCAGAAAGGCCTGGATGAATGACCTAGCAGAACAGCTGTCCATGGAAAAGCAAAACAAGGACATCACTACAGTGTGCAGATGAAGTAAATAGGCTGTATTGTTTTATGAAAGTGGAAGGTCACATTAAAACTGAAAATTCTGGGAGTCAACAGTATGTTACATGAAAAGTAATACAATTTTTTTAAAAATGCACTTATCCCTTAGTCTCCTTATTTCTTGTTTCCTTCCTGCTCTGTTTTTTTTTAGAGCAATAAAAAACTTTCAAAAGTCAGAAAATGACAGCTGACATGAATTCCTCCTGAAACTAAAGAGAACCTTAGTCTACTTACACACATTTACCAACCAGACTTCTCATTAGCACCAAAAATAACATTGGAAAGATAAGAGGTTTAGGTGCAGGTGAAGGTGCAGTGCAAATGGGTAAAAGTCAGCAAAATTTATATGTAGACAGTATCAACTTTTTATGTGCCAGTCTATACATGTAATGCAACATACTTGCTGTGAGAGAATGTAGCACATGTGAGCAGTTACACATCTTTTTCCTTTATTTTCTCACTTGTTTGCATTTCAGACATTAATTTTCCTTAATGTCTGAAGTGGTGAGGTTCATCTGAGGATGAACAATGTGTAGTTGTTTCTAGAACTCACTCCCCATATGTTTGCAACCACTTTTACTCTGCTGGCAAAGATAAATGAAATGAGCTTTCTGATGAGCTTACTACTGCAATGATATGTTAGTGCTTGGCTTTAAGGTGAGTCCCAGCAAAGAAGCAGTGATATTTTCATCCTCTTGTCCTCTGAAGGAAGACCCTGGGTTTTGTACAGCTAAAATGAAGCTGTTGGTTCACTGCCAGAATATTCCAGTTACCTGGTCAACAGCATTTTGTCCTGAAGTCTAAAGAGCAGTTGCTCATTGTGGTGTGAAAAGATGTGATGAGAACAGCCACACAAATTGAGTCCCTATTTCTCTCCTGATTGCTTCCTTCTCCTCTCTTTCTCTGCTTTCTATTGCAGGTAGAAATACTTGGGGTTCAAAACTCCCTTTTCTAAGTGGTAACCACTATATTCTACTACTGTCAGTCACTTAGAGAGGCCCCCTTGAATTGCAGGTTCCACGCTGAGAACTGCTTCTCTGACCCACTCAGAAGCACCTGAGTACTGATACAACTGAGCAGGCAATAAGATTAGGATCTTTCTGGTATACTATCTGAAAAGCTAGAGAGAACAATGAAGAAATACATAAAAAAATGAAGATGTTTCTGTACCTCAGGAGCAATGCTCAGTGAGCATGTAACAAAGCTGAACATTATTTTCCCTCTCACAGGAAGTTTGAGGCCTTTGTTCCCAGAAACTTCTCATCATTTTCCTGCTGCAAAATGGAAACAAATTTTCACCACTGTGTGTTAAATGATATATTTTCACAGATTTCAAATAGCAGCTCAAACCTGCGGTAAATCTTATTCTGATCCCTCACACTGTCCAAAGGGTAAATTTTTTCTTAACGTAGTTTTTTACTCTTTTCTTAATTTATCCAACAGGATGTCACACAGAGTGACTGTATCCTCTCTGGAAAAGTATTCAGTCCACTATGACCTTGACGTCTAAGTCCCTGTACTTCTTAGACAGGGAGGTTTCTTTAACTAGGCCCTTGATTTAAGCTAAAATTCCATAAAAGTTATTTAGAGACTGGTTTTGTTCACTTCCCTCTTTTTCTGACATGGAAACAACCTGTGATTTATTGCTTTTCAGACAATCTTCTGGGACCAGCCCTTGAGACTTGTCTACTTGCCAGAACCTGGTATAAGATAGCATCATGCCTTGTCAGCAATCATTTGTCAAGGAGCACCCTCACTGTTGTATCCTGGGGTACCTGGGCCCCTAAAGTGTTAGTGGTCTTTGTTCAGCAGTCTGGAGATGATAAATCCAACTTTTCCTGAAATACATTGTTCCAGTCAGTGCTTAATTTTCTGATAATATTATGAGGCTTGCTGTTAATGTCCAAACCTCACCTTTAAAATATAAACCCTTGTTTTATCTTGATAAATTCTGACATCTAATGATGATGGCAAATTTGTATTAGAAGACCTTTAGAATCACGAAAAAGAAAAAACTATACATTAGTATGGGACTGATAACCTGCATACCAGCTTTCGAGGATGCCTTGAGGCGCAACCTGTCAGCACCATCTGCTGCCAGGGGGCTCCAACTACATGGTTTCTACATACCTGTTTGGGAATATTTTTAAAGTGAACTGCAAACATTCAGCCACTTTTCTAGTACAGAAGTGAAGTAATGGAGCAATTGGCTGCATAGGTTCCATAATGAGTAGCCTAAAACGAGTCCACAATGAGAAGAAATGAAGACACTTAACCCAGATGATTTTCTCATTTCACTCTGCAGACACACTAGTGAGATGCTGTAAGCATTGCAGAAGTAATACACTTAGCTGTACAGCTTTTGTAAAGCAAAACTCCTTTGTTTAAAATTCAGTTACAACTTCTAAGTGACAACAGAGCTCTTACCTATCACAATATTTCCAAAATACCAGGTGTTTCAAGTGAAGAATAGAGTATTAAGAATATCCTTGGTGTTATAATACCTTCCCAACAATCCAGTGCATCCTTCTTAACATACATGAGAAAGTTCAGAGTTCCCCATGGCACTTCTTATTTTTGGATTTTTTTTACCGCGGACTTTACCTGGGGAGCTACTTGTCTTAAGGCTACCACCAGGAGTAATATCTTGGCATATTTTCCACTTCCTAATCAGTTTTCAGTAGACATTTTATGGAAAAGCCTCTAAATATTTTCTTGTAATCTGTTCATGGTGCATGCATGCATGAGTTGAAGGCTCACAGGTAGGAATCACTGTTTGTAATCGCAGTTGCTGTGGGTCATATTATTTACTCTTTAATGCCTTGCTCTGCAGTATTAGTCTTAAATCTAATTTCCTCAAGCAAAACCTTGTTGACTTTGAAAGACTTTTGACTTTTATTCCAGTTTACAACCACGTAGCTCAGTTGCAAGTTTGTTCATCTGAAAGAAGATTTTCAGTGTGAGAAAAAGAATTGTTAAGAGACCCAAACACTGGTCTAATAGGTAACAGCTCAAAACACTTCACCTGAATGCTGCTGATTCATTGACTATTCAAGTGAGCAGGATTTTCAGAGTCTGCTGTTTGGCACTGTGACAATATTTGGCTGTGCTCGCTGAACGTTAGTCTTGTAGAAAGAGCTCATATGCAGTTAAACGATCAACTGAAGCATTGCAAACAATCCTTTGTGAAGCTATGCTGGCAATGCCTTGTGTGCTGTTTGTTTTACAAGCATTAAGATGGTGTTGAGTGACTCAGCCACTTTATATTCTCCGTGTGCTTAGCCATGTTCTTACTAATACAAAGTGAGATAATAAGATGTCTGGTTTTGGAAATAGTTTTACTGATATTTAATCATTGCTTATTACTTAGATAGTAAAAATGTTCTCCTTCATCATCTTGCTTATGCGATGTCCCTTTGCAGATGTGAAGTGTGCTACTATAGAAATAGAAATAGGTGGGAAACAAGACTTTACATGAGAAGATTTTTACAGAAGAATTTTTTAATTCACTCTAATAATTCTTTCTCAGTGAAAAATTTGGAAAATTATCCTGTTTTACAGAAACAGTAAGAAAGTGAAGAATACTGTTGGCACATTTTAAAAAGTGGCACTCTGTTTCTTACTCTTAGAAAAGAACACTTTTGGTGTTGATTCTCAGATTCAAAATCTAGAAAGAGGAAAAAAAAGAGGCTCTTTTATATGCTGTGTGTCTGCCTCTTCTGTCTCTCAAAAATCTGGATGGCATCTCTCCAAGTTTTCAGATAATGACAAGGACTGAAAAAGAACAGTTCTGAACTTATTTTGAAAAAAAAAAAAAAAGGAAGTTGTAAGTACCAGTAATTCTCCTCTTTCTTGCTCAAGTTTTCTTAGGTGAAGTGAGTGCCTAAGGGTGCATACAATCCCTCCATCACACGGACTTCATAAAGCACATGCATGAGCAACTCACCTGTTGGGATAAAACCATTCTTCACACTTTCTCCTACAACATCTGCTTTTGCCTGTCACATTAAAGCAAATGCTATCAGGTTATTTCTGTATAAACTACTATTCTAGTAGTTTATGGTGGTGGTGAGATCTTCCACATTTTCAGATTTGGGGACCTGTGCTGGAGGACAGTGTCCCAGTGGTGCACAGGGCCAGGGTGCCACTCACTCAGTCTTGACTCTGAGAGAACAACACTGTTCAGTTCTCAGTTTTGGACAACTTCTCTGAGAGCTTCAGCACAGTGTTGCCTCCCAGGCATTCTGCATGCAGTGGTGCCCAGCTCCTTATAGTGGGGAAAGCCTCCATTAGAAACAGCCAGTGTGAGGGGTTTTGAGTGTGTTGTGTGCCAAAGGGAAAGGTAGAGGAAGGCAATGGAGCTGGCGAAGGGACTGGAGCACAAGCCTTACAAGGAGCTACTGAGGGAGCTGGAGTTGCTTAGCCTGGAGGAGGTTCGGATAGACCTTATCACTCTCTACAACTACTTGAAATGAGGTCATAGCCAGGTGACGACTGGCCTCTTCCCCTAGGCAGCCAGTGACAGGATGAGAGGACATCGCCTTAAACAGCACCAGAGGAGAGTTAAGCTGAACATCAGAAGGAATTTCTTCACAGAAAGGGTGATTAGACATTGGAATGCACTGCCCAGGGTTGTGGTGGAGTCACTGTCCATGGAGGTGTTTAAAGAAAGACTGGACGTGGCACTTAGACACGCACGGTGGTGTTTGTTCAAAGGCTGGACTGGATGAACTTTGAGGTCATTTTCAGCCTTAATGATTAAATATTNCTGCACCGCCGGACGGGCTGTGAGTCTCCTCTTCGGGCTGCCTGCCGCACACCTGCACGGGCCGTCCCTTCGCCGCCGTGCCCGCCGTCCCTGCTGTCCCCCGGTTCAGCCGGCCCCGGCGGAGATGGAGTGCGAGCCAGGAGAACCCGCCCGGAGGACGAGCAGGAGGGATGAGGACTTGCTCTGGGTAACGGTGCCCTATGGGGATGAGGGGGCTGCTCGTGCTTTGGGGAGGGCCACGGCCGGAGAGATGCTCCCCGGCGGCTCTGCCTTGTCACCGGGGCCGTGGCTCCCAGCGAAGCCTTGCCAGCAGCAGGACTGCATGGAGGGTGGTTTAGGGTGAATAAACTGTGAGCTGCGTGGTTGCTAAGTGTTGGGTCTTTGTGTTTTTTCCAAGGATAACGTCATGAGAACACTCGGCAAAGACCTGAAGTGGAGCAGAAAGCAAAGCCCACGGAAAGTGTCTAAGATAGGGGCAGGTAGGCACAGACGTTTACACTCCTCTATATACACTGCAATGAAGGATTCCACTCTACATTTCTGAGGGAAGGAGGGGAGGAAACTATAGAAAATAAGTGATTTTGAAAAAAACCCCGTAATTTTTTTCCGTTCTTATCAATTTACTTTTCCAACTGCAGTATCAGAAAAACACAAGTTATGGTAAAATGACATCTGTTCAGGGGAGGAAGCAAAACACCTTTGGGCTTCTCTCCTTTAGCGCTAGAGGGACTACTTGCTCTTTAAAAGCAAAAGTTACTTGACCTAGTTGAAGGGATTGTATAGATTTACAGAGCTCTCTTTTCATTGTCACTGCAAGCTGACTTATCCACATTCAGAGGGTGGTAAAAGATAAAAACGGACTGTAAAGAACTTGTATGTACAGTAGCGACATAGTGGGAAACGAATGTATTAATCACAAATAAGATGCTAAACAGTAAGGAAGAGGTAAAATATGAGCAGCTTGTCCCTTATGGAGTTGTCATAGATCACAAAACCTGGTAAGACTGCAACATGTAAACTACTGGAGCGGGAAGTGAAGGTGTAAACAGAATCGACTATGCTAAAAAACACTGAAGCAGGAGATAAGTAGTGTGCACCTAGATATAATGGCAGTATAGAGATGTGGCCACCAGCATGCGGAGAATGTTGCTTCAACATAAATATTTTAAGTAAGTGACCCCATGGGAAAAGCGATGTTGTTAAAGTGAGCAGTGACTGAGCTCTGAAAGACAAAGCTTTAGGGATGGTGGTGAAGGGAAACTAGTGGCCAAACGTCAAGAGAATGTAACAGTCTGGCAGTGCATGTTAGCTGGCTGTTGTCTCTGATGTGTCAACAGCTGCTAGCTGCACTCCACATTGTTCCATTCCAAAGCATCATGGAAAACTCAGAGGTGGCCTCTTGCTGTGGAACAAGCAGAAATCAATTATCCAATGCTTTCCTGTGGCTTCTAACAGCAGTAGTCAGGCAAGTAAATGTTTTATGTTTTGTTTTGTATTAAGATTTATTTTGAGTGATTTAAGACCAGTTTTGAAGAAGCAAAGTGAAGGCTTCATATACAGTATTCACTAACTTTTATGCAAATTGTCTAACTCAGTAACTCCTTTGCAGTGTGACTTCAAGGATCTTTCTATCAAAATGAGTGTGGGAGGTAAAATCTTACCTCCATCCAGCCTGAATTCATAAGCTTCAATCCTGGAATCTTTATGCCTCCTCTGTTACATGGATGTAAATGGAGCTATGATGTGCCTCATAACCTGCAGTTCAATTGCACTACCGAGTAACCTATGATAATTCTAATTTCAAAATAACCTAAAAATGACTATACTGAATTAGACTCTGAGCTCATCTAGACTAACAGCATGTTTGCAACAGTGAATATAAACAAATGCCTGACTCAGGAAAGGACTGATGTGTGTGTAATACTAATTAATTTGTGAAGGTAACATACTATATGGTTACTTGTTCAACTTGTTCAACTGGTACTTTAAGAAAAGAAATTGTTTGCAGCAGTATCCAGTTCCTTTTGGAGGGTCAGGGATCTGATTCTAGTCACACTCCACACAGGTTTTATACTATTACTCAATTCAAGTCTTGTTAAATCAGAAACTTTTCTGTGACACTTATTTCGTGCCAGTACATACTCTTGGAACTTGTATATATACATGTGTGAAACACGATCCTGAAAACAGCTGAACAATGGTGAATTTATGTAGGAAATAAAAGATGTTTGCAGGCATATTATTTCAGGAGGCGTCTCACTCTGCAAAGACTGTGTCTGGTAGGCAGTGCACTGCTAGTTGGCTGCTGTACCTGGATGTAGCAGTCACTGCTGCACTGTCACCTGCTGCAGGGCTGGCTCACCACTGTTTAAAGGCAATCGCTTTGGAAGGTGCAAGGATTCTGTTTCCAGGAACACAGGTAGTGCATCTGTGTGTGATGGGATGGCAGTGTATGTTAGCTGGTTGGAATTCTGACATCAGCTAACATGCAGTTGCTTTCTTTTTCCACATATGTTGGTCATCAAAATGGAGAACTACTAGATCTTTTGGGTCCTCCTGATCATTTCTTTTTTTTGACTGTCAAGCTCATTTCTGGTATTATAGTGGTATCTTGTATTTCTGCTGTTTACCATTATTCAAAGAATCATGAGAAATTTTGGTTAATTTATACTTTGGTTTTCTTCTGCTTTTAGATACCCAGGTAATAGGAAGTTTATAAATACTTGGAGCAGTGAAATAATTCAAATGTTTCAAACAATTTTAAGCTCTGGGAGCAATCTTAAAGCAAAAGCAGCAGAATTACAAACTTCACATGAGTTTTAAAGTTTGATTTTAATGTTTTCGATACTGGTATTTGGCAAATGCAAATGCACAGTTTATTGGGAGGAGTGTTTTTTCTTTTTTTTTTTTTTAATTGAGTACTTAAAGGCTGAAAAGGCCTAAAGTCACCTTCACTAACTGCCTGGATTCTGTATCTGAAAAATAACTACCTTTCCAATGCATATATTAAGCAAAGTCAGCTTTAGAGTTTTTCTTCTCTCATTTCTTCTCAGAATAAATCAATTTGTGAACATCAATGCATTAAACCAATTGCACATAGTCTCACCAACCAGAAGATACAATTTCAATAGGACACAATATTATACTTAGAAGAATAAATACTGTAAGCACAGGCAACAGAGTGTTAACTTTATACTCATCTGGGTACTTCAGTGATCCACAGAATGCAGAAGCAATTCTTTGTTAATATTTGTTTTACCTGGGTGCAGCTATATGTGTCTTGCAAAGTGAAGGTCTCTTGAGAAATAGCATCAGTGTTGGAGAAGGTCTGCAGAATCAGGGCCATCCTACTGTTGTGTGTGGTGGTTAGGCAGTGTATTGTTAGTTAGCTGTTCTTCACACACCAGCAACTGACTACACTGCCACATTAGCACATCACTGTTGAGACAAGAATATAAACACTATTATAAATATCTCATGAGATCCTTAGCTGGTATGGGGGCCAATGCTGCCTAGTTCTCCTGAGTGAAAGGAGCTGTGCTATGTTATGTAGACTGAGTGAAGGCAGGGTAAAAAATCAAGTGTAACTGAGGGTATAAAATTAAGTGTAACTGTATTTCACACACCTATGCAGATAACCCAGCTGGTTTCTAATGAATCTACAAAATGATGCAGTTATTAAGTATGAGTTTCAGGTTTGAATCCTATGTGGATATGTTTCTCTTACACCACTAAATATTCAAAGGAGTTCAGCAAGCAAAAATTTTGTGACAGTACTTGGATTAAGAGGAACATGTACTGGTGGTGACTGAAATGGATTTAGAACATTTGCGCTTCCAGGCAAGTTTTTTGAAAGAGAAGCTCCCAGTTCAATGGTATCTGTTGGAGAAAGTTAGGATATGTCAGACCTAAGGAATGAAGGAAGCATGAGATAAGAGTGAAGGATTAGGATGAAGAATGCAATAGGTTGTGCTCAAATGGAGATGAATTAACTTTAACACTCATGGACTGAACTATTAACTGTCTTAGGAGGGTGAACTGTCTTAGGAATCCAAGAAATAAATTTCAATTTGTTTACAGTTTTGGAGTTTATAATTTTTATGCTATATTTTAAATTAACTGTAAGTGGATATTTATATTCATATTACTTTCGTGGCTTTTGATTATAGGTAATGTATACTTGTATAACAGTGATATAACTTTCGTTTATTTATTTGTCTTTCCAAGTCTGTGTAGATTTTTTTATTAAAGATGCTTTATTTTTACCCCAGATGAAAGAAATTTTTAGTTTACCAATGATCTGCCCAAAATATTATATTGGAAGAGCTGACATGTCTCACAATGTAGAATTAATATAAACACATACAGTTTTTGGAGGAATGTTAATTAACAGTTAACTTTGAAAAAGTTAAACTCTGTAGATTCAGGACAGAATGGTACCTATATTCAATTTTCTACAGAAGATGGTTGTAGTGGACTGGATTGTGGCCAAATAGTGAAATGAGAAATTCCATGACTGTGTTCTTAGACAAAACATTCTTTTTCTAGGACTCCTGAGTAAATGTATTTCAGGAAGCAGTGAGTTAAATAATTCTGTCCTCTCGTTGGCTAATATCACATGCTATTTCTGAATACCAGGAAAGACATTTGATCTTAATGCTGGCACTGAGATATTTAAGACTACACTGTGTCCTGTGAAAAACAATATGAGCTTTACTGAGTGACTCACAAGCAAGGTGTGCACATTCCCTTCCCTCCTGATCTCTTCCAAACTAGAAAATGATACTGCACTGTTTATCTTTCATAGGATATATTAAGAACCCAAGAGAAATTTCACATTTGCTGAGTAACTCTAAGGCAATTCCAGGACTAAACAGACCTTTTTTTAGGTATTACACTAGCAGCACCCAAAATTTCTTTGTCCCTATACGCTTTTTTATTCAGTGATACAAAAAAGCAGGGAGCTATAGCAGCACACATGAATGGGCACACATGCTTTAGATATGACATTCTCAAGTTAAGATATTCACCTCTTGTGGGAAAAACATCATATCCTTTCACTTAGTTCCATGTAACGTAGACTGCTCTCAGGGAAGGGAGAAGGTCTATGTGTGAGTTTGCTTCCTGCTCTGTCACAGCAGCAGAGATATGTGACTAAAATTGACATGTTCCACTAAATGTTCTCAAAGCTGGAACTGCATATGTGGAAGGAGACTGAAGTGAAATACAGGACCTCAGCATAAGAACAGGAGCTGTCTTAACAGATTTGACGTGGAATTTTGTGGAATAATGGCAAACAGCTCAGAGGCTGATCTAAAACAGCAGCAGTAGGTTCATTTGCACTAATGAGACCTTTTATATAAGCTGTAACTGATCTCTGAAACTTAGGGTGGCTAAAATTGTCATGCATTGTGTTTGAGTTCTGTTCCAAAATTATGTTTGCCATTATTGATGGTGACTGTTTAATCTTCCACATCAGTATCATTACTCAATCTCTTAAAATCTTTTTATGCCCTTATTTTTCAGAATTAGTTGGTTTACGGTTCTTTTTGTGAATTTCTTAGTGAATTCAATACTTTTTTTCTTAATTGCTTTTAAATTTGTCACCTTTAAGTTAAGTGTCTGTCTTTATCAGAAAAAGTTTAGAAGTACTTTAATTATTTTCAGTATATTAGTCTAACAAGAGAACAGCAGTAATGCTGCCATCTTCTTCATGTAGAAAACTCTTCTGGGACACAGGTTTCTCTCACTTCTATTCTCTCAGTCCCCATTTAAAACTTGGACATCTGGAGTGACATTTCTTATTCAAATTTACTATATCCTTTTTTCAAACAGATAAATCAAAACACTTGGCAGTTTGCAATAGAACAGTGGGTCAGAGCAGGAAATGGCATTGCAGTTACATGTGAGACTGGGGAGATTGCAAGATGAGAAGAGTGGGGCTTGAACCATGAACCTTCATCTGCTTCTTCTACCTCTACTTGAAGACTGCTTTTTTATTCTAGAGATGGGATGTAAGTAGATAGGTGCCTGGGGAGTATTGTCTTGGACTGCCTCAGAGGGATGTCTATTAGAGTCCAAAGCTTTTGATTTTTGTTGCCCCTTGAATCCTTCTGTAAGCAACTGTCTATATTCACACAGGCCCTGCCTTCATCCAGGTCAGAAGACTAGGAGTCCAACTGGAGAGGTGCTCACAGCCAAGGCACTGTACCGTGGTGCAAATGTTTGGAGAAGGCTATAGAGTTTAAAGGTGTTGCTGTAAAGATGAAATGTAAATGAATAAAAATATAAAGGAAGCAAGAAAACTTTTTTTGCAATTTATTTTCTTTTACATTTAATAAATTCATTTTCTATGTACAACTTTTTTACAACTGACAGCTTCACAATTTGGTAGTCTTCTTCGAGGTGATAACACAAAGCTGGTCTCTTCAGTTACATTTGTCTCTAAAAGCCCTGCTACGGATGCCCCTGGGATGCCCCATGTGCTTCATTGACGGCGAGTATGTATTAATGGAGTATCAAAATATGTTTGTTAATAGTAGATCAGAAAAAAACCTAGGCAAATATTGAGTATTTATCAGTAAATATTTTTCTAGCCATTTCCCTGCTGGTGACAATGCAATTAGCAATTGTCAACAATTAAGAAACAAACAAAACCCAACATCCAGAAACTTTATGCGGATTGAAGGTCCATCCTGCAAGGTACTGAGTGCCTTGCAGTCTCAGTACACTCAGTCATTCTCAAGGTATTGCAGGGGCCAATCCAACCTTAACAGACATATTACCAACTGTATTGGTTGCAAATAACAACACTAAAGAGTAGTAAAATCCCCATGGTTTAGCTTCTAGCAACATTTACCAGGAATGTAGAAAGGCTGTGTACCCGTGCTATTAAATGGACTCACAATGCGAATGGTTTTTTCAGAGGTCTTCTCTTTTTTTCATGATGATCTGCCTGATTAATGATGCTACTTCTGGTTTGATACTTTGTATTGGCTCTTCGGGTCTCCAGAATTTCACAACTTTACCCTCAGGGTTAACAAGGTACTTCCAGAAATTCCATCGAGGCTCTTTCTTTGAAGAATCTGTAAGGATGGCATCAGATCATTTTAATGAGTTACACTTGAAATTGTTTCAATACCCTGAACTGATACTTCAACTATTTACACTGATGTAATCACACCTTATTCTTTGCTAGTATTCTGGGCATGGATTTGCTGTTAATGATCTGGAAAGTGGGAAGTGAATGATACTGTCTTCTTCCTGTGAAACTGTTTAAGAGTTCCTACTTTTACTATGGTGTGCTTCCTAGAGAAGAGGATATGAGGGTTGCAAATTCATTAGGGGAATTCCCAGTTTTATGTCAGTTTTGGGGAAATGAAATGGGAGCAGGAAGTTATATTGGTGATGGCTTAATGAGGCTGCTTTCACAACTGCAGGAAATTTTGACTGGGGAAGAGGTGTCCAGTGGGGAATGGTGCTGAATCCTAAACAGAATTTTTGGATCAGTGGATTAAGTTTGCCATTGAACTCCATTTGTAATGTCATGACTGTAAGTGGACACCATGGCAAGCAAATGGGTATGGTAAAGCTCATGTCATGGAGGCCGTGGCTCGGCTAATAATTGTGTCTTTGCTGAGTTGTTGCATCTAAGACCAGTCTTGAAGTAACACAACCCCATCTCTGATGACTCTTCTAGTGTTCATCAATGTGTATGGACAATATACAAAGAACAAACACATAGGAAATGTGAAGACTCAAATGTCATGCTGGCCCAACAGAATGCCCAACAAAATGCCTATGAAAGAAACAAGAAGCAGTTGTGTCAAGGTCTTGTAACAACATTTATGCTGATAGTGGATTCTTTTTGCACTAGACTATCTGACAGTGCTGGGCAAACTGTAGCTAGCAGTCACAGGCACAAGATGGTGGTGTAGCCTGAAGATGTTTAACCTTCTGATTATCAAGACAGCTACCTGAAGAAAACAGGTGCTTCTTTAATTGAAGATGCACAGTAATTTAATGTGAAACACGGGAATGCATAAAAAGAAACACTTTATTTCAAAATATTTAAGTATCAGAAGATCTTTCTCCTTCTTGTGAGTGAACAGCATGCCAAATAAGAAAATGCTGCGTAAACTTTTTTTTTTTTAATAGGTATTACTGTCTAACACTAATTTCAGATATTTAGAATCTGGATTCATCCCACAGAACTGGAACCCACATGCTTTAGTCTCCACTATAAAGAACTGAGAAAGCACTCAATAATTCCACTGGACCTCAGGCAACTCAGGCCAACAAGGTTAACTGAGGTTTTTGTTATGCCCAGGAGGAGTTAAGAAGAAACACAGTTACAGTGGCAGTGGTGAGAGTTAAATGACTCCTAAATAATAGCACTTTTCAAAGACATAGAAGGTATCACCAAGGATATGGCAAGAAGCAATACTTAAATGTTGTAAGAAGGTGTTCATTTAGACATTGAAATAGTTTTCTGACAAGAGGAGTTGTGAAAACCTGGAATAGACTGACGTTTTGGAATCTCTCATATGTTACTACTGTAACACATATAGTACTGATTTGGGTAACTGTGGTCCTGTCTTGGGGCAAGGAGGTGGAACTCTTTGCTCAGGCTTGGGCTTTCTCCTACCTTTTCTCTAGTTAAAATGGTGTGTTAGAGAACGGTTATGCTCTAATTATCTTTTCTTTCATATATCAGTGTTTAGTATGGGTCAAAGACGTGATCAAAACTCAGGGTAATTTAGAGGGGCTTTTCAAGCTGGTTTTGGGTTTATGAGTTCTTTGGTCAACAGAGACAGAGAGAGAGTTTCATTTGGCTTGTGAGAATAAGAGGCTCTAAGTCAGTAAGTTCTCTCTGTAACAGCAGTATTTGTGCAAGAGGGTTTTGCAGGTCGGGCCCTGAAGTTCATACGGCAAATTAACACAGACCAGTGATTATATATAACTACAGTATATATGATCCTGCTTTACAATACAGTTTACATAAAGGTGGACACATGACTCTGCTTAAAAAGGAATCTTCTCTTCTGAATGTATTTATGTAAAGTCTTCCAGTAATTTTAGGACCCCTCATAATTACAGTTTTGCCCATAAGAAAAGCTGCTTTTCAGTAAAAATCACATAACTTGAAGTGGGATTTTGTAGGTGGGAATCTTTGTACTCAGGTTTATGCATCCACAAAATGAGCGGTTACAGCTGGGCTGGTCCCAATAGGCTGTTTTTATGTGAAGAGAAACTGATTCTTTCAGGATACAGCTCTTCTGCCCTATTTTTGATATTCAGATTGAAATAAGATGAACTGTAGGCTTAGTGCCTGTTTCTGCCATGCGCAGAAAAGATTGAAGACTTCATGTTTCCTGACAAACAAAGACTGAAATTCATTGAGAATACCAAGGTTACAGGCAGCTTGATATATAAAAGAAAACAGTTACCTATTAGAAATTTAAAAGCGGGATCTGCTTCTGATCCTAGGATCTTGATTTTGTGGAAAACAGGGAAGGTTACTCCATAGTTTCCTTTGGCAAAAGATTCTATTTCCTGGCTTGAACTAGGCTCTGATTCTCCGAACTGGTTGCAGGGAAATGCCAGCACAGTGAAGTGGGAGGGACCAAACTCTCTGTGTAGCTCTTGCAGTGCGATGTAATTTTTGTCTGTGTATTGGCAGTAACTGGCCACGTTTACAACTAAAGTTGCCTTCAGGAAATAAAGTTAGAACGGTAAGAAAAAAATCCCTATAGATAGTGTAGAAATTACAATAAAATCTTAAAATTGCATTTCTCGTTACCTTGATGGTTCCTGTCAGAAGGCTACGTTTAATCTGTCTGATCATCATTTCATTAAACAGGTAATAATGAAAGCAGCTGAAGATACCTACTTTCAGACAATCTGTTATAAAAATCCAATAAATCGATAAACTTCAGCTTGCAGCTTTGTTTACATATAAACATTTTAATAAACAGGTATTTAGGACATGCACTAAAATCACATTCAATTCAACAGAACATGCTACAATTCTTAACTATGATTAAAACCCATAAATTTTCCTGTTAGACTGTATCAATCTATACTAAAAAATATGATTTTTTTTACTTGATTTATTAGATCTAATGCTTAATTTCTGGAGCAGGCCTAGAAAAAAATAAATGTTTCTCCAGCTTACTCTTTGAAGAACAGGAATTTAGCACAAATCTCAGCTAAAAATTCCAGTAACTAATCCTTTTATGCACCTAAAAATATACACATTTTTTTGTCAGAAAGGATTCAAGACAGATAAAATGAAACAAGAACTTACTTTCCCTCTGTACTTCTCCAAAGAAACGTTCCTTCCTCGTGAATCCTTGACTTCAAAAGAATAAAAATCTCTGATTTTAGGTTTAAAAAATTTGAGTTGTAGCAGGCAGAGAATGGTGGTGCACAAAACCATTGACAGAAAGACAACAACGACCCTGGCTTTGGGTACTGAGTGTTTCAGAGGATAAGTAGTTGTGAGAGGCTCCATTTTTGAAATCTTGGGAGAGGAGCCTGGGCAGGCCTGGAATGCGAAGGAGGAGCTGAAATATGAAACTCGCGTCTTTGACCGGAAAGAACAGGCTGCTCATTTTTATCCCTGTTGCAGAAACAGCTGTTACACATCACAGTGCCTGCTGGGCTTCTGAACTCTTGGGTAAATTACAGACATCTCCCTAGGTAAAAAAAAAGAAAAACAACAAAAAAAAACCAAAAAAAGAAAAAAAAACCCAAATAAATGAATGAAAAGAGTGTTTCCATTACCTAAGAATGATGACTGCTCTGTTTGATTGATCTGTGTGGGATACTCCAGTGTTTGCACAGTCTTGAAAGCTGCTGGGGCCTCTTGAGCTTTTGCACAGCTCCAGCACATCCCTTGGACCCCTCCCTGGTATCTCTGGCAGTGTTGCTCAGCAGGAGACAGCTATGCTGTCAGACAGACCTGGAGAAGCACTCTGGGGAACAGCTGTTCAGGCAGAAGGAAGGCACTATGGCTGAAACCACCCTGTTTACAGACTCGGCCCTGCATCTCATCAGCTCCTGTGGCATTGCAGACAGCTTTGTTTGTAAAACTCTTCTACAGCACATGGGATAGAGAAAAACTCCTTGGTAATATGTAACAGGAAGATAATACAATGTGGGTGTTTTTGCAATAGGAAACACTTATTTCACACTGTTTTTACCCCCCTCACTCTTTCTTGGCCCGTGTGACTGTCTGCCAGAGCCACTCTCGGCCCAGAATCCGTGGCTGTTGCTCTCAGGACGGCTGAGCCTGCATGTTGTGGCACAGCACAACTATGAACAGCATGGAGGGACAGGATAATGATGGATTCGAGTCGCTTTCTTAATTGCCACTGGCTAACTGGCAATGAGCTATGCTGAGATGGTAAGACTGAAGATCTGCATGAGAAAAGAAAGTGTGCTGAGAATCTCAGGTGTAAGCCAAGCACCTCCAGCACTGTTTTGCTGAGCCAATTGTGCAAGACACTCTGAATTTTAGAGCCACACAAGTTTGGTGTCTTAACTGTGTTCCTTTTACTGTTTTATATTTTAAAGATTCGTGCCTGTTGCTCTTGGTTTCTGAAGGTACATCAACATGTAATGGTTACAATTCAGTTATATAAAATCCCAACATTTTCTCTGCTTTTCTTCTTGTCTTCCCCTGATCAGTTCTTCCCTTTTTCTGTCCATTTGCTATTCCCTCTCTTCCTTTCATCTTTCAGGATTTTATTTTGTATTCATATTTCTGTTCTGGGCTTTTCTAAGCTCTTGCTGTCTGTCTGTGCTGCTTGTCAGTCCCTGATAACTTTCTTTTTCTCTCAGTGCAAACCACTATTGAAGAGTGATTTCTGTCTCAGTTGTTTTATTTATCATCCTGATTTTTTTCTGCACTTAGATGCTATATTTCAAAGTATGAAAATAGAATGGAACTTTTATGATGTAAAACCTGGAATCTGGTGATTTTTTCCTTTTCAGTGACTTCAGCATCACTACCAATATCATTTATTTGTACAAATTCATAGTTGTATGTTTGATCTTTTCTGTCATTTCTAAATACCTAATGTCCATGTTAATTTTGTTTAACAAGACTATATAGAGATTTTCACATATTTCTACATAACAGAGAGATGGTTGTGAAACTGTGAAATTTCAGTATTTGCATCTGAGGACATGTCAGGTTTCGTCTTTGCCTGGCAGTGACGCCTGTGGGAATGGTGTTTTGGTGGATGGTACAGAAAAGGCACAGACTGTGCTGAAATGAACAAGGCTGTACTCAACAAACAAGCACATGTGACTAATGTTGAATTTAAAGGCGAACTTGAATGTCTCTGGTTACAGAAAACCCATGCAAGATCCTGGTGTCTAAGCTACCTCTCAACAATTTGTAATTTAAATCTAATATTATTTCAGAAATAAATACCCCTCCCCCCAACTAAATATATTATGAATATTTACTGATATACTTAATAACTACCTATATGTCCATTATACTAACTGTGTTTCCTGTTATAACTGTCACCTAAAACATTGCTTAGAATCTGTCTGAAAACCAAAATGTGTTGTTATGTAGGCTTTTACATTTCAAATTTGTATACATTCTTATGTTTTATGTTTTTGTGACACAAATTGCTCTATGAATGAATTTGAATAAATATAAATTAAAAAATGTAAATTAAAAAATGTAAATCTGTAATATAATCTTTACTTAGGATGCCTTAATATATTAAAAAGTGTAAGATAACATAAAAAATAACAGCATGATCCAGCCAGAGTGATGGTGAGAAGGTTCAGAAGAGATTTAAGCCCTTCTTTGTGTGGAGATAGAGAACCAGCCTGGTTCCAGGCAGCCAGCATGTGGGTTTGCCCACTCTTCATCTCTCAGGAATGACCAGGCTCTTGAGCCTATGCTACATTTGTGAAGGTGACTTGGGTCCTTCCAAGCCCAGTGACATGGTGTAGTGCATAAGTAACACAAATTTAGTGTTTCTTTTTCCCCTTACCACACACTTTCAGTGCCACAGTTGATTCAGGTGTACTTATCAGACCAGAAACACTTTATTCATTATGTTTTGGTCCCTCTCTCTTTCTTCATCAGAGCCATCTTCACTCAGCCCAGCATCCGTGGCTGTTGCTCTTTACTTAGTCACAGCTCAGCTGTAAACAGCGTGAAGGGACGGGACAATATTAAGCCGTGTCTAACCCTGATGTTTTGTACTCTTTCGCAGGTCCCAGGCTGGGACAGGAGCCGATGCTGCTGGTTGGAGCGCTCCATGCAGCGATGTCTCGGCAGAGCATCCCCGCCGGCACACGGTGGCAGCAGCCGCCCATGGGCTCGCCGAGCCCCAGCGCAGCAGCACGGAGAGGAGCAAGGTCCTCTAGAGAGAGGAGGGCCTCCTGCAGGGGTTTCTGAAACAGCCTGCACCTGGGAGGGCTCACTCTGGTGTTTCCCGTCTCCCGCTGCCAGGGCTCTGGCAGTGCACAGCTGCAGCAGTCTCCAGCCAGAGCTCCAGACTAGTGCCCTCTCCTATTTATTTATTTATTTAGTTAGTTAGTTAGTTATTTATTCATTTATTAACACATTGAGGTGGTGGAGTGAGTGCAGAGAAGAGTAGAAAAGCTGGTGAGTGGTCTGGACCACAAGTACCCTAACGACCTGCTGAGGGAGCTGGGGTAGTCCGAAGAGGAGGCTTAGAGTAGACCTTGTCACTCTCTACAACTATCTGAAAGGAAATTGTAGCCAGGTGAGGGTCGACCCCTCTGAGGCAGCCAGTGACAGGATGAGAGGACATAGTCTTAAACAGCATCAGGGAAGGTTTAGGTTGGACATTAGAAGGAATTTCTTCACAGAAAGGGTGATTAGATATTGGAATGCACTGCCCAGGGTGGTCGTGGAGTCTCTGTCCCTGGATGTGTTTAAGGAAAGAGTAGACATGGCACTTAGTGCCATGGCATGGTTGCCTTGGTGATGTTCAGTCATAGGTTGGACTTGATGATCTCAGAGATCTTTTCCAACCTAACTGATCTGTGATTCTCTTGTCAGGAACATGCTGCTACCATGAGGGCAAATCAGAGCTCAATGTTCTTCTCCCCAGTGTGCAGACAGCCTAAGACAGGAGGTCACACAGGCAACTGACATAGAGGAGAGAGAAAGGAAGGAGAAAAAAAGAAAGCCTCATCCCTAGCCAAGCAATCCTGTGGCAGACCAGCCTTTTTTTGCCCTCTGTGATAAGATATGTATTGGAATGGGTCTAAGCTCACTGGACTGTAAGGATGCACAGGATCTGTCACTGCACCTTCATAGATGGAATAGATAACAATAACTGACAGGATAGCAGGGAGCTCATACCGGAGTCTCTCCTTCACTTCCTTCTACTTCTCCTTTGCCTTGCACACAGCTAGTGCAGATCCAGCTGTAACTTCAGAACTTGGATGAGTCTACAGGCCTAGATTTGGTGTAGTGTACACTCACTGAAGGAGGAGTTTGTCTTGTATTGTTTCTCCTCCAATGCATAAGGCTTCTCGTATTGACAAAATGATAGCAGCCAAGGGACACTCAGACTCAACTCGCATTAGGAGAGACTTACCTGGGGGCCACAGGTCCAACTTCCAGGAGTCTGAGTTGGTCTGGAGGAGAGCTGACTCCAGCGGAGACTGTTTCTCTCCATCAGCAACAGAGGGAGCTGACAAAAGGTTAAATGGGCTTTGAGGGTGCGAACTCAAGCAGTGTTTGGGGAATGTGAGGAAGGGTTTGCAGGCTACATGTCTAAGATAAACCTCCTAAAAGATGTAGGGAACTAAACACAGTTGACTTCTTGATTAATAATTCAAATGTTTAGAGAGTAAGTGAAAGATGCTGCTTAGTGTTCACAATATGTTACTGGTCAGAAAGTGCAATTCTGTTTTCTGTGAAGCAGAATACCAGAGGTTTTCAACAACAGAATAGCAGAGCTTTTCTATAATGCATGCCCATATGTAGAAAACTCAGGTTCTAAAATAGTCTTTTCTTCTTCAGTTTCCAGAACAGAAAGGCCTGCATGCTGCCTCTACTAGCAGTGGTGAAAGCTACATGGTTCTGGAAAATCACATATTAATTTCCTATTAGTTAGGATCCTCTGTAACTAGTCAATAAATCTAAAGTTGGACATGAACTGCAGTAGTACACAGGCATTTTTTATAAAGGGAGTCATAAATCTGACCTTTTCTAGACACGACTTTTGTGGTAAGATGAATAGTGCTGTAGAAATACCTTTTTCTGTCCACTGACAAAAACCAAGCCAGGTGACTCATTCAAATGCCAATATTTGCACTTAGTGTGTCAAATATTGTAGCACTTAGTGTGTCAAATCTGCTTTTAGAGTACTGCTGTTAGGCAATGAGTGTTATTCTGAAAAGCACTTGACAAATATGCCTGTGTATGCTTTTTAAGGAATTGTTTCCATTAAAATAATTTTTCCAGTAACACCTCAGTTATCTAAGAAACTCTCCATCATGTAAACTATTGTGACTATACTCAACAGTAATGCTGCAACAGGTTCGGAAGAAAGGAATAATAGGAGAGCTGAAATAGAAAAGAAACAGGTGAATAATGCAGCATTCAAATACACAGGTAGGTTATTTGCTTTTCTGCAAATTGTATTTGGCTTGGAATCTGTTATGAGGGTACTACTTTATTGACATGGACAACAGTAACATGGAAAGGTCCATTTAGGAAATGTCTGCTTGAAAAAAGTCAGGAGCAATTTCTTTGTAATTTATTTGATTCAGCTGCTGTCCCCCTCCTCCTCCAGGCTATTATTCTGCAAACTAAAATCAAAACTAAACTAGTGAAACCCTCAAGATCAGTTTGTTACCTCTGAGGGAAAGCATTTATTGTAAGAATTACACATGAAAAGTATGAATGACTCAGTTTTCCCCTTGCTTTAATAACCACTGTGTGTGAAGAAGATAATTACTTCAGCTCTGGAAGATATTGATATCACATAGACAGAGTGCGGTGCTATGCAAAATTTGCCACAAGGTAGATTTCTGAGAATATTTTTTTGTTATGATAGGTAGTCAGATTCTCTGTCAAGGCTGAAAGAACACATAGATTCTACTGAACTTGAAAAAAAGGTTTCAGATAGTTGTCCCTTTAGATGTTGTCTTCTATTGCTGTACACTTCATCAGTTCATTTTTTCCTAGTGAACACTGGCACACCATTTTTCTTCTTTTTGGAAACATTGATTCCTTTTTGGAGCATAAATCTATGCTCTAGCCACCAATCTGTTTCTCTTCACTAACGTGAAAATTGACTTCTCATGTGGTGGTACTTACATTAGAAAATTTATTATATTAGCTATTCTATTACAGTATCTATTACATTATTGTATTGCTATCTCTACCTATGTATTATATTATAAAACCTATTACCATAACATTACACTCAAATAACTTCTCTCTTTTACTGTTATCTCCTCTTCATATATTATTCATATAAATTTTTTTAGTAAAGACTATGGTTTTTCTTGTCCTCTCCTTTTGTGGACTGTACTAGTTGCAAAGTCAGCACTGAAGATGATAATTGTTGTTTCCACATGATTACTTTCTTGACCATAATGTTGAATAAGATTGCTTCAGAGATGCATACCTAATGTCCTTATTTATAGCGTGTTATAATCCTTAATTTATATCATTGAGAAGTTTCTGTGAGGGTATTAAGCTCAACTTCTAAGAAAATGAGGTAGTGTCAGGACAGATGGACTAACAGGCTTGTTGACTAATCCTTTGCAATAATTGTACTCTTGAATGTCATTGGATGTTGGAAAAAGACCATGCATTTATATCATTCAGGGAAACCCAATTGGAACAATCACTTCCTTCTCTTAATAAACAAAATAGTCTGGAAAATCTCCCTTTCAACAGCAGTGTTTTCTTTCTTCCTGCCCCCCCTTCACTGAGGGACTGATTGGAGAGTCTGTGAATTTCAGAATTATTAAAATGCACAACTCAATTAGTTTAATATTCTTAAGTGACTCTAGCCAACAGAGAAATTCACTGTAGCTGTTCTGGGGGTGAGATGATAAGCTTTTTCTATAAAGTAATGTATGTAAAACATCTTTCCTTGAAATGGAATGTCTTTTAAAAGATGAGTACATGTTACTTCTTCCCTCTCAGCCATGGAGTCATAGAATGGTTTGGGTTGGATGGGACTTTTAAAAGTCATCTAGTCCAAACCCCTTGCAATTAGGAGGTTTCTCAGAGCCCTGTCCAACTTGGCCCTGAATGTTTCCAGGAATGGGGCATTTACCACCTCTCTGGGCAACCTACTGCAGTGCGTCACCCACTGTAAAAAAATCTCTTATATCTAGTAACAGTCTGTCCTCTACTAATTTAAAACCATTACCCCTTGCGCCATCACTACAGGGCATGCTAAAAAGTCTGTGCTCATCTTTCTTATCAGCCCCCTCTAAGTATTGGAAAGCCACAATAAGGTCTCCCAAGAGCTTGCACTACTACAGGCTAAACAACCATAACTCTCTCAGCCTGTCCTCAGAGAACAGCTCTCTGATCATTTTTGTGGCCGCTTTGGACCCACTCCAACATGCCGATGTCTTTCTTGTGCTGAGGACACCAGACCAGGGCACAGAACTCCAGGTGGGGTCTTGCCAGAGCAGAACACAGGCAGAATAACTTGATTTGCTAGCCACATGTTTTTTATACAGCCCAAGGTACATTTGTTTTTATGGGCTTTGAGTACCCATTTCCAGCTCACGTCAGGCTTTTCAGCCATTGGTACCTCCAAGTCCTTCTGGGCAGGGCTGCCCTGCATCTGTTTATCCCCCAGCCTGTATTGATACTGGGGACTGCCCTGACCCATGTGCAGGACCTTGAACTTCACCTGCTTGTACCTCATGAGGTTCACACAAACCCACTTCTCAAGCTTGTCCAGGTCCCTCTGGATGGCATCCCATCCTTGAGGTGTGTCAACCACATCACTCAACTTGGAGTCATCTGCAAATTTGGTGAGGGTGCAGAAAACCCCACTGTGTTGTTGATGGTGATATTAAACTGCACTGGTCCCAATACAGCACTGTAAGTCTTTCATTCCTTACCTCACAAAGAAGGCCTTGAGGGGAAGTTGCATGAGGAGCACCTGAGGTCACTTGGTTTGCTCAGCCTAGAGAAGCAGAGACTGACTGGAGACCTTGTAGCAGCCTAAAACCTCCTGACAGCGGGTAGTGCAAGGGCAAGCACTGACCTCTTCGCTCATGAAAAATGACAGGACCCAATGGAATGTCCTGAAGCTGTTAGGTTTAGGCTGGGTATTAGGAAAGGATTCTTCACCCAGAGGGTGGTTGAGCACTGGAACAGGCTCTCCAGGGATGTGGTTGCAGCACCAAGCCTGACAGAGTTCAAGAAGCATTTGGACAATGCTCTCAAGCACATGGTGTGATTCTTGGGACTGCCCTGTGCAGGGCCAGGCATTGGACTCTGTGATCCTTGTATGTTCCTTCCAGCTCAGGATATTCTATGATTCTATGTAAACCTAGGACTACATTGTAATTTACAGGTAGGAGCTGAGTTAGAGGCAATATTCTCAGAGTTCTACATCAAGGACCACAACCGTTTTGTGAGCCGTGTTGTGGAGTCTTGGCAATACATTGTGGGATGACCAAAACTTGAGTTCTTTCTAAAAAAATTTAAAAGTCAGTCCTGGCTAAATGCACATTCAAATCTATTAATCTTCTTAGATATAGTAATGAATGGCTATTTACTTCGTGTTGCTTGGTATTATTAAGTGATGGGATCCACTGAGAATAAAATCTTGTCACATACCAGTGAACGTGTGTGGTCTCTCTGTGGGCCAAAATATTACTTCCTTGTGTACACAATGAGTTTTCCACAGAAATGTCTGCACTTATTTTAGAAGGACACAGATCCAAGCTATGTGATTAGCTTTCTGCCAAGTTGTCTGTTTAAGTCTTACAGAAAATGCCTCTCAGAGATGAAGGCCCACTGTAGAACAGCTGGAATATATAAAGAAGAAAGACAATTTCTTTTTCCAGTTATGTTTTCCTAAGAAATTTCTTGTCATGATTGCAGCAGGGTTTTGAAGAAGAGTAACACAGACTGCGCTTGTAAGGGTTGATTTCACAGACATTAGAGAAGGAATTTAATGATCCCAAGTGGCTGGTAAAAACATCAGGTCCGTTTCCACATTTGTGTAAATATAGAGTTACAGAACAAGAAGAAAATGGGTATTAGAGCATTCATCTCAGTGGACATTGTGAAGAAATGCACATTGATAGAAATTGGTGAATATGTTCATGTCCTTGGTGAGCTGATCTGAACGTTTGTCTGAATCTTGGTTAAAGACCTAAGCTAATTATTTAAAAAAAAAAAAAGTTCAAATAACCATTCAGTTCTTCTTTTTTTTATTTTTGCTGCATCACTTGTTTCTTTGATACCCAAGAAATGTTGATGTATTTGAAAGATCTCAATCCTTGGAGATACCTTGAATCTATTTTCAGTTTCATGTTATAATATTAGTTTAAGGAGTGGCATCATGGAAAGCATTGTCTGGGATGCTGGTTTGAGGGAGAACTCTGACATCCAGCAGGTCTCATGCTGGAATCAATGGTCCTGCAGTGTATGCACCACAAAACTGATCTTCCCTCATAGCCTTGTTGCTACATGCAGAAAGGATATCACTGTGTCCTGACAGCAGAGAATTCAGAAGAGGACAAGAAGGCAGTAAGGTTTGGCACATGACCTGTCATAGCAACACCAGATGTACAGTCCTGGAACTTCTTTCTCTGGTAAGGAGGCTTTGTTCAAACAGATTTGTTGAAGTTTGTATGACCATTAGCAGTGAATTGGTGTTCTGTGGAAGGAAAGATGTCTCAAGTCTCTGAAGCTAGAGCACATGATTTGAACACTGGTATTCTGCAGTTATTATTGGTGTCCCATCACAGAGACAAATTCTTTGGAAGCTTTTATAGCTTTTATAACTCAATCATAGGAATGTTGAGTCCTATGGTGGGACTGGTGTCATCTATGGTAATTTAATGTGTTTTTCAACTGACTTCTTCATTCAGTCATGTTTTCACTTCAGTGCGTTGGCAGAAAAGTCCTTCTCAGCTTCCAGATATCTGAGAGGTTGGATATAGCATTGAAGAAAGTTGTGATGTGAAGGTCTGTGAAAATGCCAATTGCATCTGGAAAAGGTATGTTTCAATACAGAAACATTTTCAGGCACACTGAACAATAAGATCATGCAACCTGCATTTACATATTCCAGCATTACAGAGCAATGCAAAATGCTCATGGCTGTTTCTAGAGTTCTCACAACCCCTGAACAGACAGTATTGCTCCTTCAGTGTATTTTACCTAGCTCTCCTTTGGTCCCCATCTGATGCATTGGTGGCCCTAAAACATTTATTTCCTTTCAGCTTTTCTGTTTCAGAACCCTACAAATAGTATTGGGTTGTGCTGCAGAATGGGAGGGGATATGTATCATAAGGACTATAGGGTACATGGGAGTGCAGAGATTGTGGAGTCTTACTGCTCTTACCTGTAGGAAAACACAGTTTGAGCAAACTGCCCCTAGCACTGCCTCTGGTTTCATCTGTGGGAGAGTGGATTAATTTGCTGCATTAAATGTCCTAGGAGTGAATGAGCATAAGGGAGTATGAATTACCAAGTGATTTGAAAACCAGGGGAATCAGAAGAGACCTGTGAAATAATGCAGGCATTCCCATACTTATTTGAAAGTGAGACAGTTTGTTAAATATCTGACCAATATTTTATTGTGTTCAGTCCTGGACAGATTGTTTTGGTGATCTGGTTATTTCTGTAAGACGGGTTCTTGTCAGTCAGGGCCTGCTTTGCTCTCATGCTAAACCAGTATAAAACAGCTTCTTATGAATCTGTATTTCAGTTCTTGTAGAAGAAGTGGGGGCTATGTAATAGATTTATACCTTCCTTAAATGTTTTACTCTGTGCAAATAATCTTTATTTCAGAGCAGTCAGTAGCAACAGTATAGGGATGAGTCACTGTTGTTTTTTCCCTTGATTGCAAATGAATACAGGCATCAGAGACACCAGATTTGATTTCATCCACCTGCTTGTTAATCAAGTGGTTAGATGTGCCAGTACTGACTACTTATCACTTCCTGAGTCTCATTTTGAGAAATGACATATGCACCTGAGAGTCAAAATCTTATCAGAAGTTAGTGATAACCACTGGTACCCAGGCAAAATAATACAAAATTGTGTAAGGAAACTTGATTTCCACTAATGAAAAAGTCTGTCATGTGCCATGAGGTAGACAAATAAGCTGGAATGGTAATCATTAAGAATTTGGGTTAGATTAATTACTGGTGAGAGAGAGATGAAAAATCTGAAATGAGTTACAGAGATGATTTCATCTGTTATTATATCACTGCACAGTGCCAACTACTAGTGATAACAAAGAAAAGTTTTTCAGAAGTGTTACCACTCATCAAGTATTACAATTAAGTGCCTTAATTTTCATGAATTATCTTACCTTGTTGGGTTCAGGAAGGCTTTGTAAAATTTCAAAAATAGTGAAAAGTCTAGATATTAGAAGTACAGCTTTTTCTGTAAAGCAAGTCTCGTTTTAGTGACTTTAGACCTTTTTAGTGTCAGAATGCAATACTACATATCCCATTGGGCAGATCTGAGGTCCTTTCTGCAAAATTGCTAATTTTTTTAACACCACAGAATTTTAGATACAGAAGAAAATCACTGTAATCTTTTTGCTCCTCTTCAGAGAGAGAAAGTAGCACAGCTGAGAAGGGAAACATTTGTTGTCAGTCAAAACCAAATTTTGGATTAGGGGAGAACTTCAGGACAGAGTAAGGAAGGATTACATGAAACAAGTTCTCCACAATTTGTCATTGGACTTTCATATAGGATGTTTATGCATGTATTTAATTTACAGAGTACAATAACTTTTTCAGTGTTGAATTTTTTTGAACAAAGGTTAGTTGTACAGGTAAGTAACTTCTGACCCTGAAACTTTTAATACTAATTTTGTTTACTCATCTCTGGAGAATAACTCAAAAAAGGAAGTTAAAACACAGAGAAAATTGCAAAAATGTGAATCTCCAGCATCCTTCTCTGCAAGCTGTAGCAATATAATTTCTTACACATAAAAATCAAGTATTAAATGATTCATAGTACTAATGAATTTTTTTTTTTAGAAGTCTGCGATGTGTATTATAGACAATGACCACAAAGGATGACTCTTGTTCTTGCTCATTCTTGTATTTGCTTTTGTTTCTCATCAATGTGGTGTCACAAGCGTGGTGTGGTGTGATCAAAGTGCATGTGTTTTAAAAACCTTTTCCTGTGGTTAGGTGTTGAGGGGGAGACTTTTTTTGGGAAATAAAGACAAGAAAGCAAAAAAAGTTAATTACTGTATGGGGAGATTTTGAAGTGGGAGAGGACGCATGAAAAATTCTGCTGATAATTTTTCCTGTGACTTTGGCTTATGTGCTATATAATAACTGGACCTACCTGTTGCAGTCTTGAGTAAGCAGTCTGAAAATGCTGAAGGCCAATGCTTCCACATATGAACTTCCAAATGACATGTAAATAAAGAGCTTTAAACTCAGAGATGTGCATCCCTTTCAATCCTGTGCATCCCTTGCAATCCTGTCTGACTTCAACGTCATGGATATAGGTGTCAAAATTTTGAAATACTTATTGTCTTACTTGTGAAAGAAATGAACTTCAGGTGGTCCATATGTCAATTCAGAATGGGACAATGGCTTATTTGTCACCAAATCAAGGAAATTAATTTTTTTCTTTTTTGTTTTCAAACTTATACTTCTCCTTTGTTTTGGCCTGGCAGTTGTGGGACAGTAAGACCAGAAATAGGTTGAGAAATATATTTGGCCACCTCTCTGTAACTGGAGCTCTGAGTAGGAATCATTATATTCTGAGCAGGTGAGTAATACAGTATATTCCCAGAAACACTCTTGCTGCTTTTGCTAGGACAAATATCCCATTCATTTTACCTGTTTTTCTTGGCTTTGCTCCATTATGATTTTCTTGTCCCTCTATTTATCACCCATCTCAGAAATCATATGTATATTATACTGTAAGTTAGAAAAACAGTCAAAGGGGAATTAACTTGCCTCTTTAGTCCCTTTAGTTTCTTACTCTCCTTCCAGATAACTGTCACCACTTGCAGAATTTCACTAGGATTTGGAGGCTGTAACTCTGGTTTTGTGCAAAGCCTGAGCTTGAAATTGTGTTGTTTCCAGAGGGTCCGAACTCCAAAAATCATAGTCTGCCTAAAGCTGGGGAGACAGCATGCAGTTTAACTGGCCCCACCATTGATATCAAGACTGAATCTGTCTTTTCAAGATGCACAGTGAAACAGAGCTGTTAAGAGTTGCACAGCTCTCTAGCTTGGTATCTGCAAAGGAAGGCCAGCTCACTGCTGTCCAGCTATCCACAACCCAAGGGGGAGTGAAGTGATTGACCTTTGTTTTGTCAAGCGTGTGTTATAGAGTCGTGGGTGAATATTCTTTCTTTATGTACATATATATACCTAACTACATATCTCTCTATCTCTATCTCTATCTCTATCTCTATCTCTATCTCTATCTCTATCTCTATCTCTATCTCTATCTCTATCTCTCTCTATCTCTATCTCTCTCTCTATCTCTATCTCTCTCTCTATCTCTCTCTATCTCTATCTCTATCTCTATCTCTATCTCTATCTCTATCTCTATCTCTATCTCTATCTCTATCTCTATCTCTATCTCTATCTCTATCTCTATCTCTATCATTTCTATCTCTATCCCCACCTGTATGTATATATACATACATATATACCTATATAGAGCTATTATATGTATTTCAGAGTGTGAACTCAGATAAGAAAGATAAAATGTACTCTTTTGTGGTTTTTTTGGTCCCACTTCCTGTTTCAGATCTTTGACTCACACTTGAAGGGCCTGAGAGGAAACCTGTTTATGGTGGATGCTTTGTGACTTTAAAATCATCTTATAGTGTTCTGTTTTAATTAAGTGGAAAAATTAGGTGGACTGATTATACTGTTAAACTCAAAACGAAACTAGTATCTCTGGGTAGGAACACTAGTGATAATTATATTTTGATTTCACAAGATGCTCTGGCTTTTGATTTTATTTGGTCTGCAAGGTGGAGTGAAGTACAAGGATACCAGCTGAAGAGCCAGTAAATAAAGCACTGTTGCATGTACACTGGGTGGGTTATGTTACAAGGCTGCAGGTGTAACATCCTGCCAATGCCAAGTAAAAATCTTACTTATCAGAGTAAAAATTAGTTTTGGTTTGCATTTCACCTTCACCAAAGCACTGAAACCAAGAGAAACTTGCAGATCTCTCCAAGTAGAAATTGATGATAAAATTCACTGTGAGCCTGTGAACTGCAGTTATGGTTATCAGATTAGGCTGAGGTACCATTTGTTTCTTTTGCTAGGTTTGAAACTAACTAGTTCATTCTAATATTAAGGCAGAGTTAAAATCACTGCATAAATAGAAAAAGACACAGAGTTAATAGTCATTGTAACCAAAATAAGAGCAGCATTCTTACAGTAAACTTCATTGTGGAAGTTTCAATTGTAATGCCAAAGTATCAATTGACTTTGGGATTACATAGTAATTCTTCTGATTAAAAACAGTCCAACAATACATCATCATGAAACTAAATAAAATTCAGTACCATAAACTAATCCATCACAACATTTTGTTGTCTTCTCTTTGTATTAGGCAAAACAGATGCCATCTTCTCTGTCAAAAGCTAACAATTCTGGTTTCTTTTTATGCCAAGTGAGAAAAAATGGTCCTTCAGACAGGATTCTCAGGCGCCTAGTTCCTTTTCACTAATCTCTTATAATTACTGGGACCCTTAATATGGCCACCACTGGCAATTCACTTGTTTCTCTTGGTGTGGTGACTTGGCCCAGGCTGGATGCCATGTATTCAGGATCTAAGCTGCAACTGCTGTGTTTCCAGGCAAGGTATGCCTTCCTTTCTTTGGTAGACTGATGATGCTGGTTTTAGAACCATTCATCCATTTCTCAACAGGAAATTAGTGCAACAGTCAAGATTTTCTGTCAGCCTAGGAGTGAGAGGGAGAAAGGAGACAAGGGAAGGGACAGAACCAAAGAACACATTGTTACTTGCTAGTAAACCCTCTCCCAGTGCAATGCAGTTTTACACTGCCTTCTTGTTGTGAGTGGAATCGTATCTGGCCTTGACAAAAATTATCTTGCAAAATAAATTTCAGTGAAGAACAGGAATATAGGTTACACTAATGGATTGACAGTTGAGGAGGGTGCAGATTAGTGGCATACAATGTGTGTGTCCTTCTGGAAATAAAACTCTGAGGGAGAACAGGTATTCTGCCTGGCTTGAAAGGAGAAGCTACTTGTCTCTTTCTGTTGTCAGCCACCTCTACAGTCAGGGTGCGCTTCTGATAGTCGGCTGGTGTTTCCTTTTACTGAAATACTGTTGTTCTGCAGACTCATTTCACTCTGATATAGTTTGCTGTTGAAACCACAGGAGAAACATCAGTGTGAAGTAGCTTGCCTTCTTTATAATTAAATTCATGCTGTACCTTTTTGTCTACTGTGGTTCATGACTTTTTGCCAAACAAACAGAGCATTTGCAGCCTGAAATGGTCACTAACCAACCAGTTGCTGACAAGTGGGTCTAGTGGTGATATATTGAATATCGGGCCTGGTCCTGGTGTGAAATTGCAATCACAGCCACTGAGACCCATAACACATTCCTCAGCAGTTAAGGTATATTAAGAAGGACTGTCTGTTTATTAGTTCTCATGAAAGCACATTGTTGATGTGGACAGTTACAAAATTCTTCAAATTATCTCACTGATATCTATTAGTTTCTTCTGTCTGTGATGCAGTTAATTTTAAGACCAGTTCTCGTCATAGATAAGTTTGCTAGGGTTTTGATTACGAAATTTTACGTGATTAGTAGGCCTTTGTAAATATAATGCCAAGCAGAAATAGCTTTTATTGTGTTCTCCTTTATCTATTTACCTTCACAGAAAAGTTTGGTCATGTAATACTCACAAGTTTGCAAACAAGACATTTCAATTTTGGGATTTTTTGAAAATTCTGCTGCAATTAATTTCATACATGAGTGTTTTTTTGCCCTGCTACCTATTTTTTCATGTCATGGCTGGTGGAAAATAATCTGAAGTAGGGAACTCCAAATGAAACAAGAAAGGATTCTTTATATTTATGAAGCTCCAGTCTGTGGGAGATGGGTCAGACATTAGCAATAAGAGGCAGAGCAGTCCAGCATTTATAAGCCATTTTTCCTCCCCAAAGAGTCTGAGGCTGGCCTGAAGTGCTGCGGCTAAGAGGTCAGAAAAGTTTGTTGTAAGAGGTGGAATTCAGTTCTGATAAGCTTTTTTTTTTTTTTTCTGAGTAGATTCCGGGCCTTACCTATGTCCTGGAAATACCCCAGAAGAAACCAGGTCTCTCCTCAGTACTGTAGGTTGCTTTGCTTAGATTTCTATGATGGCTTGGCTGAGGCATTAAGGCTTTATCCTGCTGGGTTCTTCTTGTAGTGAGGTGTGAGTCAGTGGCCTTTGAAAGGTAAGGAGGGAAGCTGGAGTTTTAGAAGGGTATGTGGGACAATGTAGGCTACTATGAAGCAAGACTGGGGAAAGCATTATTTTAAGTTTTGGGATCCTACACTGTGCTGTGTGTACATTCAGGGTGCTTGTTGTGGTTAATTTTTCCAGCTAGGCTTTTAAGACAAAACTTCTCTGTTCTTCCAGCAAAACTCCTAGTCTGTTCTGGCATCCGTTTTCTTTTCATTTTTTTAGGCAATGAACTGGTGTTCTTGGCAGTGCAAAGTCCTTGCTACAGGAGGTGGAATGAAAGATGGGATTTTGAGTGTCTGGGAAATAAACTGTGAGAAAATCTTCCAAAGTGTGGCTACAGATTCTCAGGTGAAATGATGAAATGTCTGCATACTTAGGCTATGCTCTTTTTGTATAGCTGTGCTCATTTGGCTAACTGTCTGACTTCGAGGGTGCTTCTGCAGTCAAGAGGATCAGCAGGATTTTCTTTACATTCGGTGCTGCAGTGTTTGCTTGGATTCAGAAGCTGTTTGTTGCTTCTCATTCACTACTTCTGTCTCCACATAGGAGTGGTTGAAAAGGAGACAGTCTTGAAGCCAGACACTTCTCATCATATTTCCATATTGGCAATAATAGTTTTGGCCAAAGCTCTTCATATGGAGAGAATGTTAGAGGGGAGAAAAAAATTCCCAGAGGATTGGGTTGAAGAGAGGTGTAAGAGTCAGAGGGCAAACATCTGTCTCTGGAGTTTGAATATTAGGAGACAGAGGAATGGATTCTCAGCAGTAGTAAAGCAGCATACCTGTTGATTTGCTGGAGCTATTACAGTTTAGCTGAGGATGTGTTTTAAGGGCCTTGGTTTTATACTGATACATTGTTACCACATTTAGATAGGACAACAAGCCAACTGTACTTTGAAGAGTTGTAGGGAATTAAATGATCCTTCTAAATAAATAAATATTCCTCTGTAATTATTTTTCAGTTGCTTGTTTAAACATTGTAGATAACATTTCAAGTCTCTGAAGAGTATGTACTAAGCCCTTCCAAAAACTAAAACAGAATTCTAAATTGTAATAGATTTGTTCTTTGCTCTGGTTACCCAAAATCAGTGACCTGATGACAGGACAAGCCTTTCTGGAGATCAGATGAAAATACAGAAGTATCCCATGCTTTTCAATTCATCAGAACTCTATAACAAGTACTTCAGTTAATGGTTTTAACTATTTTGTTTGTCTATCTGTCTAACCAGTGTGGTTTTACAAGTGTGTACATCATGAATTTGTGTGAAAAGAAAGCAAAGAGCAGTCACCTTCACATGCTCCCTCTGCCTACATACCTGTGCTCATGTGCACAGTCCTGATTTGTGGGATTGTGAAGGCTGACTTGTCAAGATAATAATACAAATCATTTCTGTGAAGTTCCTGGGTTTTGATGATGGGTCTCCTTCTTATAGTTTCTAAGGCATTGCTATGTTCAGGGTGTGCATTTCCACATCTTCCTAAGGCTCATTAGGCCTGGATTGATTGTGCTAATGTCAGGTGGCTTCTGGTACAGTTTGGGCTGATGATCTTCTTGATAATATAAACTAGATGTGACTGCTTTTGCAGCTCATCATGCAAGGATACTGAAACTGCTTCCAAACGATGTTCAAAACAAACCTCCATGTGTTATTTAGAGATGTCTGGGTTTTCAGGAATGATTTTGGCTGTGAAGCAGTGAAATTCAGAGTGTTTCCCTTGTAACCTGCTGGCTGCTAGAGAAACTGGAGTTTCCTTGCAGCTCTGTATTGTTATATGGTGCTGTAGGGCTACACTGTACACAGAAGTTTTTCCTTGCTATTAAGCACCCTTGCTTGTGGTGCTCTCCATGAACAAAAAGACCAGGTCATTGCTGCATAGACACATCCCTGCTTATGAATACTTAATAACTTACAATAAGCAATTGAATGTTGGAAGAAATTGTGGATCTATCAAAATATGCTCGGGAAAAATGCTGCAATGGATGACAGTGAGATGATTCTAAGTCAACCTGAGATAGCCTTAACCACATAAGTTTTACATCCACAGAACTGATCAGGTAAATTGTAACTGAATATTATTGTTTAATGCTTCTGCAAATGCTGAAGACCCCAGCAAACAATGAAGATCCAACAGCGCCTATTATTTACTTTAGTAATTAACATTGACAGTCAGTATATTCAGAAAACAATGACAACTGAAAAGATTTTTCCAGCACTCAGTCCACTGTTGAGATACTTCTGATAGAACTATTAGAGTAATATACAAGAAAAAAAAGAATAATTTTGGCTGAAAATGCCCTCCCCTATGAAAATTGGTGTAAGAAACCAAAGAAAACATACATGCAAGAAAAATATGTAATTGCTTTGAGAAATACCTGACCTGAATGTGATCTTGAAACAATTAAACAGATCCAGAAAACTCCACTCAAAAAACTTTTTGACTTAGATAATTAATCAAATTTCAGCCAGTGTTCTGGATAGTTTTGGATTCCTCCAAAGACTACATCTCATGATCTTTCTTCAAAGTCATTACAGACAGTGTAAGTAATTCACTGAGTTTTAAAGTCATGGTCCTAAATATTGACAAAGATTTTATACATTTTAAAAACTTGAGCAGGTGCAGAGCTGAAAATCAGCCTCTACTGAAATAATTTAGTGGTGGTGTTGAAATTCAATTCACAAAGTTTACGAGGAACAGATATTATTCAGTTACAGAACAGCAGGTGTTTGCTCTTGGCTACTGAGTCTCTAAGGAGCCATTGCAGCTTCATAAAGTTGGGGCATTCTATCCATTTGCAACAGTCCTGCGGGCCTTCATAGGGTATCACTATGATAAGTATCACAGTTTCAGAGGGCTTTACTATTCCTCACATGTTTATCCTTATAATATTTTGAACTAGAGAAGTGCCATCCTCTTGCGTTCATGGAAAACTCTGGTCCAGGTCATGGGAGGACGTAGGTCACCCACATTTATTTAAGTTGGTCACACATGACTTATTACCTTCACACTTCCTTTTAGGATGGGGTTCATCTGGTCTGTTTTAGAAACTATGACTCAGAAGACCTTTTTTCCCCTTGGGTGACTAGCTTAGTTATGTAATTGTCAGAAACTCACCCAGCCAGAAAAGCCAAAGGTCAGTAGCTTCAAGGCAAAGGGCTTGAATTTTCTCATGCCACTGTGTGCCTAAAAACCTCATGGATTTGCTTAGCATTGACATGGTGTTAAGTGAAACAGGAGATCTGTTGCAGAGCAGTGAATACAGCTCTCAACAGTCTTAGTTTAGTACCAGACTTTTTCTGACTTCAGTTTAAATTCAGTTGCTTCTACTGAGGGAGATTCTTGTATAACCCGGGTAATGAGTTTTGCTCTTCATGCTGCTAGCTGGAGTAGCTTCTTGCCTTCACTGTCTAACTCCCAAGATTTACTACAACTGCAGACAAACTCAAGACACAATTTTACTAAATGATTTAGTGGGATCACTGTTAAAAGATCTCCTTAACAGTAATAACCGAGCAGCTGGAGACACTACCTCATTATTGTTGGATCAGCTGCAAACTGTCTGCAAGGTCTGTGCAGTCAGATGGGAAAGTTCAGAAGTGAGAGACAACCAAACACAGATGAGACTGATACTGTAAATGTGTGGAGAATCAAGAGCTCAAGTTCAATGTGTACCTTTGACAGAAATGTCTCTTCAATGTGGTGCAGTCCTCTCAGTTAGAGCCTGGCCCCTAGTAAGAATATAATGCCTGCAGCTCTTTATTAATATAAAAATATTCAATAGACAATGGTAACTCCCCACATCCTACGCAGCATGTGTTTCTGCTATAGTAAAAGTGGAACAAGCCATAGTGTGGGTGCGGGAGGTGGAAATGACTGACATAATCAGTGTTGAATTCTCATGTATCTTTTCTTTTGTACATACTTTATTTTATAGGTCACAAAAGAGACATAGCCCTTGCACATAGCCCTTAACCCAGACAGGGAAGGCTCATTTCTGTTGCAACAGATGGGATAGCTTGTCTGTGGAAATGCCATGAATCTGTGTAGAGCAAGCATAACAGCAAGGCTTTCTAACAATGGTTATTTGAGCTCATTCTTATGATTTTTTTTCCTTGAACGCCAGTGATTAATGTATTTAGCCTATTCAATAATTCAAAATATGTGTCTTCCTTCCAATGGAAACATGGCAAAAGATAGTACAATTTATTTAAGAGAATATAATTTTCCTTGTCAGTCTATCATGTGAAATATTAGTAGCTTGCCTTACCCTAGGGGCAGAATATTCTGACTCTGAAGAATAATGCCACACATATTTTCATTAAATTAGCAAACATGGATGGAATCCACCAGCAAGTGCCAGCACAAAGTCTTGGGCCCTGCTTCTAGCTTTGATTCTTGCAATAAATTTTATGTTTCCTTAGCATCCTCATTGGGAACCACATCCTAATTAATGTAAATTGCCTTGAATAGTTCAAGGATCAGGATAGAGCAGAGACCAGTCCAAGGGTCTTTGTTTTATGCATCACATCAATCATGGTACAGAATCTGTCTAAATATTTCTAGAGATATAGGTTAAATATGTAACTAAAACTAAATAAAAATGATTTATTGGGAATTCTTTACTGTTTTCATAGTGGCAATAGCTAGCTTAATTAGGAAACTCTCTTTATTGGATTTTTAATTGTTTCCTTTCCTTAAACCCAAAAACTAAGTTCAACAATGATTGAAAACATAAAAAATTACATAATAGTTTTATTATTACACATTATTACATAACCAACTAGTTAAGAAGTCAGGTGGATATAGTTAAAGAAATGTGCTGGGTCATACACCACTGTTAGTTCATTCATTCCTTAAGTTCAGTTCTGGTTATCAGCAAACTGTGCAGTTGTAATCCTCTTTGACTTTTATTTAATGCTCCCAAAGACCAAATCTTTTGCACTTTAACAGACATTTGCCTGTGTTAGACTTATACACTGCCAATAGCTAAGTAAGGATATCAGGACTGGTCCTCAGAAGCTATTCAGATGAACATCAGTAGTGCTATTCAGAATGTGTTCTGCCCACAGACATCTTTGGAGCTTTGCTTTCATTATGAGGAATAATGAGAGGCAAGGGGTAAGGGTTCACTCTTGCATTAGTAAATTTAAACCCCTCTGAGCTCAAAATCTTGTGTTGTTTGGATTTTTTTTCCCCCTGAAAATTTATTTAGAATATTTCCAGTAGCTGGGTAAAAATAGGATTTTAGGAGAGGAGAGTAGTGTCAATCTATAGAAAATTAGGGTGTGGTCAAATGCAAGAAAAGAGAATGATGGGGCAGAACTTATCTCTGGAAATGAGTGTGAAAGTCTCATGCCTTTAGTTCTCATGATTTTTCAAACCTCATCTTCTGCTGTTCATAAATCACATGGTTGCTAAGTTTAGCTCTGTAAGGTTGAGACCACTCAACTGTTTATCAACTACTAAACTACTGGGTTCTGATGTTATCTCATGAGGTCTTCAAAACAGGTTAGAAAATGCTAACTTTGATTACCAATTGAGAAATTACTACCAGGAGGATATCTGAACACAGAAAATAACTTATACTGTGCCTATCTTCTAATATGAACATGTTTCTTGGTGGAGATTTTATCAAACATTTAACATCTGCTTTAAATATTCAAAGTAGCATTTTAAATAATTCAAAAGACTTAGAACTGTTAAAAACATTTTTCCCCTTTTGAATGTGAAAAAAAAAGACAGTGGGATTAGTCTCTTTATTCATGTATTTGTTTATTATCCCAGAAATTCTTTCTCTTTGGCAGGACCTAAATGATATTGGTTTGTTCAATATAGGAAGAGGTATATAACAGAATGAGAGGATGTGGTAAGGAAGGACCTGACCAATACTGAAATTATGCATATTTTGTTGTATGCTCAAACATCAAAAGAAATTAAATTTCTCCCAGTCTAAGAACTGCTCATATTTTAGTTAGTTATTGCTCATTGTTGGCTAGTCAAACTGTATTGCCACACACGTATTTTAGTATAATATGTAAAAGTGGGAGAAGTCACTGATTTACTATGAGAGAACCTTGTTTGTGTGACCTGTAGGTCTACTATGTCACCATGTCTGAGAAGGCACTGAAGTTTGCATTTAAATTCCAGACTGCAACTAATCTACAGTGAAATTAAACATATACTGAAGTGTTTTTTTTTGAATGTACAGAGTGTGCAGTTGCTGTTCTTGCATAACTCTCTCATTCTGCCAGTGCAGAGGTCTTAACATATGAAGTCTTGATCAGAAAGTGAAATCCTGACTTTCTTCCTTACTTTAAGATCATTGCCTGTTATATGTCTGGTGTATTGCTTGGATCCAGCAGACGCAAAAATCAGAACCCGTTTCTAAGTGGTCATCTTTTTCTGCCTCTGAGGTCTGTATGCACTGAAGGCTGAGCCACCAGGGGAGGCACAGAGGCTTAAGGAAGATTTAAGTTCATTCCTACAGTCAGGTCCAAGGTGGAGCCCTGGACAACATATGGAATCCAAAACTTAAGGTGAAAACCAATTTTTCCAAGAGGAAACACTTCATTGCTTGTACAAGCAATGTACTTTGTGTGTGTCTCTTCCCAAGTATATCAATATGAGAAAGTAACTGTCTGTGATGTAATGAAATTGATTAAATAAATTCAGACTGGGGAACCCATTTTTTTCCACACTTAAGAGCACTAGTCTAGTAGACAGTTTCCTATTCTGACACTATGTGGTCAGACTTGGTGCTATCTACAGAAATGTGGCACTAGTTAATGTAATGCACTTTAAACTTGTTCATTTCCTCCAATTCTCCCATATAGCCACAGTGAGAAGAAATATTGCATTCTAGATGTCACAAAGACATAAAATTATCATAACATTTTTCTTAGCTAGTATGGATTCTATTCCATAGTGGCGGAACTGTATTCTGAATTGGTTCATGCCTCTTGATCAGAGACTCTCCATCTAGATGAAAATTCTGTACTCTCTTACTCTTGCTTCTGCTCTTTTCCCACAGGTTTACACTACTGGCAGTAGTGACAGAGGCTGGAATATGGGGGTTTTTTCATGTAAGTCTGATTCCACTGTCCCATTTTCCACAATTCACTGAATAACTTTACTGTAAAAACACGAATTCTTAAATTATTTTGGGATAGATCATAAATTTCAAGTTAGAGGGGAAAAAGGCTGCACATTTTCTCTTGCACATTTCTTCATGAATTGTAAATTTCTCCTTAGTCAGGACATCTTCTTCCCAGTTTTTCAGGTTCTGCAATACTTGGGTCAGAACTATTGTCTGGAAAATGGAGAAGTACTGAATGACAGGCTTTGAGTGGGATTTTTCACTGACAAGGGTTTTGTCTTTTAAGGACTTTTAAGGAAGAGACCTTAAAAAGCAGACCAAAGATGAAGTAGTAAGATGAAAAAATTCAACATCAGGATGAAAGAAAGACACTGAAAAAATGAGCAAAGAAATTAAATAAGACTAATGTATGGGAAGGGTGAAACAGCCCTAGAACTGGGCTACAGATTTTTCACTAGATTGATAAGGATATTTTTGTTTTCTGAAGCTTTTTTAAATTAGTCTTTGCCTAAGCAAGGTTTTGGTAGTTTCCAAGAATAGAAAAGGTCTGGACTTGATTATTTCCTGTGTGTTTAAAACCAAAATCAAGTCGCCATTTTGAGTATTGATAGCAGTCAGTGGGGCAATTCTCTCAGTTTCACTGACGCAATCTTACTTTGCTGGTAATTCTTCTCTCCGTATCTGCTTTGCTTTTGTGTTTGTGCACCTCTTTTTGTTTTGCTCACCTCTGTGACTGTGTTTATGTAATTCTTCATGTTTTCAACCCGAGTCAAAAAACCATTTTAGGAACAAGAATATGAAAAGTTCTGACTGTGTAATGTTTGGAACAAATGGAAAACAAAGATGATATTCATCATCAAAACTTTCAGTAAAGATCCCTGTCATTTAGGCCCTCTCCGTCCTCACCCTGTATTATTCCTCTGTGACAAAACTACTGCTTCTTCTCAGCAAGATTGGGCTGACCCAGTTGTGTAAATAAATTATAGTTTGTATTTTCTTGTGTTTCTAAGTGATGTTTAAACACTTATGATGAAAAGAGCAATAATTTTTTAATTAAAATCAATGCAAAATTTCTCCACTCTTTGGATGTCCCCTGCCTTCTTTTAGGTAATGTCTACCTTCTAGTAAAACCCCTCTGAAACAGCACAAAACTCAAGCCCTTTTTAAGGTGTTTATGGCATTGAAATCCCCCAAACTGTTAATACAGAGACAGGCAGAAACATTTTTCACAATAGTTATGTGTGCTGCTTGAAAAGTGTTTGTTTTACTGCATATCTGAAACAGCAGTAGTGGCACAATAAAATTAAGATTGTTTTATATTAGGAACAGTGTTTTGTCATACTAGTACTCCGTCTGTGACACTCCTTGCAATTTCTCCAGAGTATGAGTTTTCAGTTCATTTTATTAACAAGATGTTTCTGATTTTTGTGTACAAAATATTATACAGATAGTACACAGACTGCCTGTACTGCAACAGATAGAGCTTTTTCATATAATATGATCACTGAAATCAGTAGTTTTTTATTGCCATTTCTTTATTAAATGCAAAGTACATAAAGGGTTAAAGTCTAGAAGTTTCAAATACCAGACAGTTAGGAAATGCACACTTCTTGTGTCCTACAATAAAATGCAGTTGCTGCAACTTAGTTTTCTGAAGCTTATCAGTTCACTACACCTGTGAAATCAGAGAGGTTATCAAGTTTCTCAGATGTCTGGAGTTGTTCTTTGCATCTCACTAAATCTCAGGGTTATTTGCCAAAGTCCAGATACAGGGGAGCACAGTATATACTCAGCAAGAAATTAGATGAGTTAGATTCTTAATCAGAAACACTAATCCATGTGAAGCAACATGTGACACAAGACTGTTGGAATCCTGAGTCACAAATCCCCACTCAAGGCTTCCACGGCTGACACTAAAAGCTATAAATGCTGTTGTAGCAGAACTACTACAAGCTGCTAAATTAGGTGTGAAAATACCTCTTTTACCAGTATCATGAAGTGATTTTTAAAAGAGTATTTCAAAACTAGATGTTGTTACACGTATCTCTTGGCCATAACACAACCTATTAGGCCCCTCCTATGGTTTTTCTTATCCACTGAAGGTTTTGCTTTGTGAGTCGAGTGTAGACACCAGGGCCATCAGCACTACCACAATGCTTTGACTTCCCGAAAGAAGTGATGCCTTTCATCACACCATTGCATCTTAAGGGTCCACCAGAATCTCCCTAGAAAGAGAAGGGAAAAAAAATTGCCATTCCAATTAACAAAAGCTAAAAAATGTTCCTTTTAATTTAAATTTACACCAGTGGCATGGAGAAAATAAAAATGTAGGCAGTATTATGGTGGATTTATCTTTTTATTTTTCTCCTTGGAAGTTAAGATTTCCAACAGCAGAAAAAAAAAGTCTTCACTCTGATCCTTGAAGTATGAGTAGTGGGGAATGAATCTAGCCGAGTGTTAAGGAATAGTTAGTTTTTTGACAATGAAGTGGGAAAGCTGAAAATGTTCTTCTTGAAAAGCATAAAGTCTTGAGAAATTAATATCTTTTTCTGTAACTTTTTACATGCAATATTTAAATATTTTAATATGTGGTAATTCATACACAGTTGTGCACTAGAGTTAGACTTGTGACCCAGTGAAAATGTTTTTTATTAGCACAATCTCTTTCAAAGCCCTCTGACACCAAAGTTGTTCCACTGAGGTCAGCTGCTTAAGAATGGGCTCATAAGTTGTTTTGTGGACATTTTATTAGTACTTAATTAATTTTATTGAAGATGAGAATAGCTACCTTCCATGCCTGGAAAAAGCTACAGTATCCAAAGTCTGTGAATTTACCTACCAGAAATTTTGATTTTAAAGCTTAGAAGATCAAGCCTTGGTAAACTCACTGATATTTAATAAAATTCTCTATTGAATTCGAAAGAGACAGAAATGGTAAATGTGCAAAAGCTTGCACTTTATATTTTATTTTTAATTTAATTTATGCAGATAGAGACAGTAAATATACTTACATCACATGAGTCCTTTTTGCCATTCTTAGCCCCTGCACATATCATGATGTCTGTTATGACAGGTTTGCCATTATAATGATGTTTATCATTGCAGACTTGCCTACTGATGACAGTGATATTGACTTCTCTCAGGGTAGCAGAAAGTGCTTTCTGATGATTGCTAGTTTTTCCCCATCCTGCTACTGTGCAAATTGTTCCTGGTTTGGGATCATCATCTGAGGTAGGCAGGGGAATGGGTTTCACAGCTGCATTAAGCCTTGCTCTTTTGTGAAGCTGTAGAAGATACAGAAAATAGATATTATAGGACAGAGTTTAACAGAAGCCCTTGCATGGTAACCCCTGGATATTTTCCATTATGGTCATGGAGGATTACTGTAATCCCTTCTTGAGATTCCTCCGTTGTTTGTGACACCATTTACGTCCTCAATGTAAGAATGAGGAAAATGAGTATTCTTTGTCTCATGAAAACTCATTTAGCTTCTGCTAAAATATTAGCCCTAAAAAATATCTTTTTTTATTTCTCTGGCTTTCAAATCATTGAGAGGACAAAATAACAGTCATTACTGATGCTGGCAAAATTAAGAATCAGAGAAGTCAGACATTTTTAATTAGAACTGTTTTTCAGACACAACATTAGGGTTTTTAACCAAATTATTTAGCTGTGTTCTTATATTTATTCTTTGCCTGAAAAGCCAGAAACTGAAATATCTTGGTCAGGATCCAGAATTTGTCTATTTCTAACATTGACATGCATTACAGTATTTCTTGATTACCTAAGTTATCAGTGCATCCCCAGGTCCCCAGTCTGCTGGATTAGCAGACCAGACTACATCACCTCCCAAATAAGTCACCAGAAACTCCCTTGGCTTGCCTCCCTCATAAGAAGAAAGAAAATGGTACAAAGTAAGAGGTGTATATTCCACAAGTGATGTAGAAGTCTATACCTGTACCAGCATAAGGTCGTTTTGCTTGGAAATGGGGTTGTAGCATGGGTGGGGAATTTGCTTTGCAATCCGAAAAGTCTGTGTTTGTTTTCCACTTGCATTCAGTGAATGAGCTCCAAGAAAAACTTCACCTACTTTCCTGAGGAGAGGACAAAGCAGTTAATAGGATTTGCTTGCATCAACTCTATAATTTTTTGCTGTTAAATGTGGTGCTATAATATCCAGTTGTTACAGTCTCCTTTCTTGTGCCTGAAAAGCAACAGTAATTTGGAAAAATAAAAGTATGATCCTTTTTTTAAAATAATTAAAAAATTATTCAGTGGATCAAAGTTCATGCTGTCCTGTTTTCACCTTCCCAGAAACATAGACAGGTTTCAGGTCTTGACTCTGGATCTGTTCCCATTGTTTCTCTTTGGGAGCTGAATGAATGATGGATGCATTAACTTTGCTGTGGTTACTTGTCAACAGTGCCTTCTCCAATTTGTCCTGAAAATTTAGGAGAATAGCTCACTGCACTGTTAGTTCACAGGTAATCTTGACTGGACTGAGTTGTATCATTGCTATACCCTTACACAATTTCTACATCATTTTCTGAGTCTGTGTGGCACACAGCTCATTTCTTTTCTCTAAGTGATCTGCTACTTCATGTACTTACAAGATCCTGAAATGGTGACAGAGTTGTGCCTGCTGAGTTTCTCTGATATAGGAACCAGAGTTCTAGCCCTCCTTGGTCAAGCAGTCCAAGCAGACCTTAATATCAGGCTACAGGTACAAGTAGTTTTAGCTGTATCTTACAGCTGAATGGTAGCAGAGAAGTTATGTATGTTGGCCCTCATTTGTGTCTTACTGTAGAAAACATAACCCTGAGAAACTGGTTGCTCCTTTCCTTCAGCTACTGAGAGTTATCTGTTGACTGAGCCATCAATAGGTTAATAATTCATTATTTTCTCTTACATGCAATCTCATTTGGAAACACTCTTTATGTTAATACAACAGCTTTTTGGCCTTGTGCTCTCTGGTAGGTCCCTTATATCTCCCTTCTTGGAGGAGGCCAGAAGAGATGGATGCATTTCTCTGATGTTTGCAGAGCCCTGGTCTTGGTCAGGGTGTTGACAGAGCCTGTGTGAGGTCTGGCTCAGCAGCAGCAGCACTCCTCACAAAGGCAAGGAGCGGTGGGATATGTAACTTAATCCCCACTTCTTGCCTAGCTGAGGGATTCTGCGGGCCAAATATCCATTTTGAATCTTGAGTTGGGCAGGAGCAAGAAACATTGGCTGGCAAACCAACAAAACCAATAAGGCAGAAATTTCTTAGAGTCTCCTGTCATCTGTCTGGAGGATTCTTGGTCCTCTGTTAACTGCATGCTGCCTCTTTCTGTGGTGAACTGCATACCTTTTATAGAATAAAATTACAAGAATTTATTTTTGTTTGCAGAGCAGCAGTTCAGACTGGCCAGTCCTCTGGCCTAGTGTACTGGTTGACTGAAAAAACAAGGACAAAGCTTTCCTCCAAATACACCGCTTCAGAGTTGCTATTCTGTGCTGGATGCAGCTAGACACATTTCAAATATCTCTTCAGAAACAGCGGAGATCAGTATACCTTACTATAATATTTTTCTACTTATATTTGCTGACATAAACTGAAAAATAGACAGTAATCAGAACTTCATCATGATCATGCTAAGTGCACAAAATCACCAGGCCTACTAACTCTCCTACTTGAACAGAGACACCAGATACTCACTAAGGACAATCTCTGAATCAGAGTAAGAACTTACACCTGACAGTGGGCAGCAGTTAACACCCAGTTTTCCTTGATCAAAGCTCCTCCACAAAATTGTTTTTCTGATCCCTTGATTTGCGCCATAAATGGTCTGGAGTGTGGTGCTACTTCACTTCCTCCAATGATATCCACACACAAACCTAAAAATGAAAATAAACAACATACACAACTGGGCTAACAAATACTGTAGATACTTGAAGTCTCTTAGGAAAACTATTACAAAATATACAGAGACACAAGCATGTACATATGTCACAATAAAGGTCTTCAGGGTCAACTTTTAAAGTTGCTTGCCAGTACTACTTCATTATGTTTCAGTAGGACTGAAATGGGATTAGTGGTGTGAGCTTGGCCTAGAAAAACTCCAAAGTATTGTTGCTTTCACACTGATTTCTTTTCTTGAGGATTGCTGATATGGTTAATTTCTTAGCTTTCATTGTGAGTAAGAGCTTGAAACCTGCCACATCTTAAATATTGTACCTGGAAGCTGGGCTATATAGCGCAAGTCACATTACTCAGACTTGTTTTTCAGAAAAATAGAAGATTAATGTATGCATATGCCTCTGCAGAGAAAGATCAGATAATCAGTATGCTAATTTTTCAGAACTTCTTCAAATAACTTGTCCTCTGTGCAGCTTTAATTAATACTACCCATTCAGAAATTATGTATGAAAGATCAAACATGTGCACAGGGTGGAAAATAACTAATAATAAGAATTCAAATAATAATTGTGACTTCTTCCTTTACATTAATACATAGCTTAACTGCAACTCTGTACATCAGCATTTACCTTCAAAAGGATTGAATTGGCTACTTACCTCCATGCATTACCAGAAGAATGACAACAGCAAAGCTGTACAAAGTGAGAAAAGCACCCATGATTTCTGTCTGATGTTCTTCCTTATTCTCTGTTTAATATATATACACGTATACATATATATAAATGAAAAGGATGTGGGTTTGGTTTTTCCTCTTAAGGATATTTAACAACTGTAACCATGACAAAGGTAAGAAAACCTCATCAACAATGTGCATTACAGCAGAGGGATTGGTGAGAAATTGCATCATCTGCTGTGAAGACAGGCTCTTCTCCCCCCTCATGTTCTCTCTGTAGCATTTGCAGAGAGGTAGTATTTGAATACTGGGTGAAACCTTGCAAACCACTATGTGTCTCCTTACGCAGTGGGACTCAGCTCACATAAATTTAGGCTTGATTCAGTTGTCTATGTGAAGTCGCATAGTTTCATTCCAGAACCTCAGGTGGCTTCCAGGTCAGAGATGAATTCTAGACCATTCTCCATTAGTAAATTATCTGGGGGGGGCAAGATAATTTACTAATTATGAGATTATTCCTCAGGGCCTAGGAATCTGATGCTTAATCCTTTCAGCATCTGATCCTACAGAGTTAGCTTTTCATTGGATGGGATCCATATAGTGAGTTTGTTTCAGTGGCCTAGAGGTAAAAGGCAGTTTAAGGTGTCTTAAGGTGTTTTATGTCTGCCTTCTGGTGCAGAAGGTCATGAGTCTTCTGTAGATGCTATGTCAGATTGCAAGACCTATGCCTATGTCTGGAAAACCCATAGTATCTCAAATGTCAGTAAATGCCCAGTTTTAGGCAACTGAGTCTTGAAAACTGTGTGGTTGGGTACTGGAACAGGCTTTCCAGAGAAGTAATCACAGCACCAAGCCTGATGGAGCTCAAGGAGCATTTGGACAATGCTCTTAGGCACATGGAGTGATTCTTGGGCTGTTCTGTGCAGGGACAGGAGTTGGACTTCGATGATCCTCCTGTATCCCTTCCAGCACAGCATATTCTATGATTCTATGGGTAAATGTTATTTAGAGCCTAGTAAGGCCACAGTTCCTCCCCTCCAAATATATACCCTAACAATAGACATAATTTTCATCAATATTAAATACTTTGGAATATCAAGCATTCTATTACCTAACTAGGTACATTCAGTGAAATGTCACCGTCACACAGACTGGAAAGTTTCTTGAGGACTTGAGCCTCAGTACCGTGAGCCTGCAGAAAGAGCCCCCCCTGCAGTCAGCCTGCAGAGAGCTTCTGTCTTCTAGCTGTTACGTATCTTGGAGCTCAGTTGGCCCACCCTCATGTGAGTTTTACCTGTAGTAGACCTTGGGCAGACAGCTTGCTCAAATTTGCTGTTGCCTTCCCTTCTGGAAGGGAGGGTAATTGTTGGAGATTTCTCTGAAGAAGGAAGGTGTAGATCTATCACTGATGTGTCTTTGTCGAAACACGAGGGTGCTTTCATTTTTCTCCTCACTATTAGCACATCCCCTTTGACTATTATCAGTTTGTAGCACTGCTGTTTTCTTTTTTACAGTGTTCTCCGGTACACAGTATCACCAGGTATGATAGGTACAATTCTTTCTTTTATCCCTTACAAATACTTGTCAAAGTCTGATTTTATGATATTTTAATTAGCAGTCTTACCATACTGAAGCTGGTTCCTCTCTGGACTATGCAAAGGAAGGATCAGGCTGAGCACTTGTGAGCAAAAATTCTTTACACTGAGACATCGGTGGATACTCCTATGTGAAGTGCCATCCTAGTAAAAAGAGGTTTGCTATGTATTATCCTAAGTCTACCTGGTCTATTTTCAAAGAAAATCTGCAGTGGTATAATTCCAGCACGGTCCCCGCTAGTAACTGCACACACAACCAGTTGCCTTGCAAGAATGAGAACCTTTATGAAGTTTGATAGCACATATTTATACCCTCTGAACTTTAACAATGATTGTTCTAGTCTATATCAAGAAATTTGTGTATTTGCTACATTATTCTAGATTACTAAACAAAAATACAGAAGACCTTATTCACTACTGTAAAACACCTGCTGTGCAAACCATAACTTATTACTTCTGTAATATTTCCCAAAGCTCCTTTCCCATAAGAAAGACAATGTTGCTTGTTTCAGCAGCAGGATTGTTTGCTTCAGCTATAGGGTTTTTTGCAAGGGAATCTATCTTTTGAACCCCAACAAAAATCTATTTGAAATACACAGAATAAAATGTTAACCAATGTTCCTAGATATTTTTCAGGTAACTATACATAGGAAAATATATATGCTTACCATCTAAACCCAAATCTTGTGTAACCCATTTTTGTTTTTTTTCCCAACATCTAAATGTTATTTACTTCTAAATCCTACTTATTTTGAAAGATATCTTTCTGTAACTTCATAGGTGCTAGCATACATCATACCTTTTAACAAATCCCCACTAATTCTGAGACATTCATTTGCACTGATAATTAGGATTAGAAATATGCAGTCTAAATTTTATTTACTAACAACTCTTCACTTTTTGTGCAAGCTCCTTCTGAACAACCTCTTTGACTCTTCACATAATACCTGATGGCAAGGGTATTAAAGATCAGTTAATATGCACATGAACATCCTCAATTTTGTACTCAAACACTTTTGTCAGTGTCCTCTTCAGCTTGGAACTTAGGTAGCTGAGACTGCAAAATTGACATAAAATTTTAGGATGTGCAACAAGTTGGCTGGGTTCCTTTGGTTATGACAATAAGTTAATTTATGGTTAAGTTTAGAATTTATTGGCCTTTTGCATGTAAAAGGAAACCCAAAAGCAGAACTTCCTTCTTGAGACAAATTCTTTCATTAGGTCCTCTGCTGCATACTCAATTGTTCTTCAAGGGGAGTGGCATGCTATAAGCAAAATGCTCCATCCTTTTCCCTAGAGTGCCCACTAAGTATAGCCACTCTCTTGGCAGGAGTCACCCCATGAGTAAAAGAACAATGAGTCTACCCAGCTTCTACTTCCAGCCCTTGTCTTTGTGGAAATTTCCTATTGGCTTTAAGCCCAAGGTCAGTGGATCACTTTCAGCTCTGTCATTTACTCTGCTGAGGTCTCTATCCCTTATCTCATCCTCAGTCATTTTGATCATTTTGCTTCCACAGTGACTGTGTTCCTTTTTCCTTCATGCTGTTTTCTGTGGTGGTAAAGGTGAGCATCAGGTGTGACGTTAGGACACAATTCAGGAGACCAGTTTAAAGTGTACCTCTAAACCTTCCAGAGCTGCTCAAGCTCAAGCTCAGCTGCAGGGCTGGGAAGGGAGGGCAGGAAAATGGTGCAGAGTGGGCAGCTGACAGGAGCACAGCAAGGAAGAGCTGTGATACCTTCTCTGTGTTCTCCTTGTGCTGCCCCATCCCCAACCCCACCTGGTGTGTCTGGACACATCCCTCAGTGGACGAGAGACAGACTCATAGGGACTCTGTGGGGAAGGGACAGAATATATGCTTGGGCATACCTATTTTACTTTCTTGTCTGGTGCCAGTGCCTCATGATACATACCTGATTGTCTTTTCTGTCTCAGATACTCAGCTTCCCTCTTTCCAACTCTTTGCTGGGTGATATCACAAGAAAATATAGGAGCAGAGGAATATAAGTAGTTGTAGTTAACTCAGACATTCCTCAAAGCTTGAAGGAAGTCAACATTACTTCTGTGAAGTTGAATGTGCTTGGCAGAAAGAATCCAGCATTAGATATTATGCTCTGGAAACACAAGCCTTCTCCTGTCTGGCCAGAACCTGTGTCTGTTTTCCTATTTTGTCTCTTATGCTGCTTTCTAAGCTAGCTGTTTAGTGGGTAGGCAAAGTGATAAAGGACTCAATCATAATTATTCCACTAGGACCCTTTTTGCAGAGTTAACCTCCAGTGGGTGAATAATTCCAGGATCAGATGGAGAATGGGGAATGATTTTGTGGGAACTAAAGCTGGCTCTTTCAAGAGCTAATGAATTCTAAAAGTCATATGTTTTCTTTTAAAAGAGCTTTCTAAGAGTATTCTGAAACATGAATTGTGTTTCATTGCATGCATGTTTTCAAACTCAGTTATAATTAACAAGATTCTGTGCTCTAGAAATAAGTATTTCAATCTTACAATCTCATTCAACAATCTGAAGAGTTATCACTCTCTAACTCCTGAATAAAAGTGAGAGGCAGCTGTGTTGGCCAAGTTGCATTTTGGATTCTTTCTAAAGACACTGAATATGATAGCAGATTTTGTAAGTTCTTCACAGGGGGTAAGCTGTTTTTCCTTTTTTGTAGCGGTTTACCAGTAAGGCTTGCAAAACTCGCATGCAAACACAGAGGTTTGAAATACAGAAATGTCTTTCTCACCAGTTTGTCTTTTTCGTGTGACCACAGATTAGATATTTTGTTTCCATTTCACACTTACATGCTCCAGGGTTTACTGCATCTGAAATTTGCACCCTCAAAATCTACTTCTAGGAAAATACAAATTACTGTGTCTTATGTGTGTGTGGCTTGTCTTTTGTTTCTATATTCTTTAGTTCATCAAATAACAAATGTCTGCCAGTTACCAGTGACTCTTGTTAATGAATCTATGAATATTTTTCAGTCCTTCAACTGAAGATGTTACTGGGCAGTATAATTCTGTGGAGGATTTGCTGGCCCTTGATGTATCTTGGTCCACAGGAGTGACTGTTGGACTCCATGTGCCCTGAACTTGGTGCATAGTTTAGGAGTGACTCTTGTATTCTACATGCTCTGAATTTTCCCTCACACTAGTGTTCTGTAAATCCTTTTCAAGTGGCCCATGGGATAAGATCTGGTTATCACAATTATTAAAGAGATGCCTGTGCCCTAATTAAGGTGCAAACAAGACCATATGTCCAAGTCCATAGTATCAATTTTATTTAACAGCGAATGTGAGGCAGAGAGATAGAAAGAAAGGAAAAAGGAGGGGGAGGGGAAGAACGAGAGTGACAGAGATGAAATAGAAAATGTATCACCACTCCATGGAATCTGACAATATCCTGTGAGTCCTGTTCTTTTGGTCTTCTAAGTGCTGAGGGTGCTGCAAAACACAGAGTCCAATGGATTAATGTTTTCAGGAGATGTCCAGGCACCTCCCCTGGGCAGGATTGTTTATAGAGTCTCTTGCAGAAGACTGTGGATTTGTTGCCATACTTGGATCACATGCAGTCCTCTGGTGGTGGAACGCCTCAGGAAGGAGTCAGGGGAGGGGAACATTTTTGGGAGTCTATGACCCCTTCTCAGCTACTTCTCACGTGAATGTCCTGTGTGTACATGGTCTTCGCAGAGAGTGGGGTTTGCTTCTGATTTGTGTGGAGACATTTCTCCATCACACACCAAAAACACTCCTCCACCTGTCCAGAGCCCAGCTAGGGCTGATTTGTAGCACAGCTGCTGAGTTTGACTTTCTTTTCAGATACATTCTTCTTCCCTGATCCTTGTTTACTTCTCCTTAGACCTGAGATAATTGGACAATAGTCTAATCTCAAGTTCCCCTCACAGCCCAATTTTGGATGGGGGAGCTTGGGGGATGGTGTGCTTCAGGAGTCGCAGGTGGCAGTAGCACCTTTGCAGCTTGACAAAAATCTTTCCATGGTTTAGGTAAAGTTTAAGACATTAACAACATTTCAGTCTCCCACACTCACATATTCATTCTCCCACTTTTTTCACCAGCTTGAAGATGTCCAGTTTCATTCTTAGGTATTTCTTTTTTGTGATTGTTATTGTTGTTGTTGCTTTTTTGTTTTATTTTGTTTGAAGTCAAAAATGCGTGTAATTTCCTGAGACACATATAGCAACTGGAATTTATTCAGGTTTTATTAGGGGTTTCAAGAAACAGGCAGGTTTTAAAGAAACCTGAAGAAAGAATCTAAAGAAACCTGAAGAAAGAATCTAAAGAAACAAAGCTGCAGTTAAGTAACTCAGTATTAATGACATAAAGGAAAGATTCAAGAGAGGGAGCTATTAAAAAAACTTTCAAACCCCAATTTCCTATAGGGGATATATAAATGACTTCATTGTAATTTACAGTGCTCTTGCCAGCAAATGGCAGCAGTTAGGACACCTGTTCTGTCTCCAGCTCTGCTGCTCTCCCTAACTCCCCTTATCCTACTGCCATGATGTAAGTACCCATCTAAGGGTAAAAATATCCAAATTCTCAATTCCTCTGGACAACATGTAACATAATTGTACTTCTGTTACATTTCAGGTGGCTGCATGGACATTTTCAGAGGAGAAGATGCTTGTCCTCATTCCTGGCCTTATATGGCTGCTCTTCAGAGTAAGGATTTAAGAGTTTTTTGTGGAGGAGCTCTTGTGGAAAGGCAATGGGTTTTGACAGCAGCGCGTTGTGGGTGAGTATCTTAAAAGGAGGCAATTTTAACTTTTCATTGAGGTGGGGCATGGTATGCAAGCCTGTAAGTGAAGAAAGGTAGGTATTCATCCTTTACAGATTGTTTAAAGCTGAAGTTCTCTCACTAAAATGATCCAAGAACTTGTAATTCTAAATTGCTGTAAACTACTAATCTGCATTATGTACAGTTACCTTCTTTAGTCAGATCCTGCTGATGTTACGGGATACATACTGGGCTGTTAGAAGACCAAATTAATTATTTATGCATCTGAAACAGCAATGTCTTAGAGAAGGAAATATGTCCCAAGGTGCTTTAAACAAATCTTACATGTGTGCCTGGGACTAAACCTCAAAATACCCTGAGAGATGAAGCTGAATTAGATGGGAACACTATTCCTCCCATTTTAAGTGACTCGAGATCATAAAACCAGAATGTCACTCAGAGCTGTGACAAGGAACCTTGTCCTTTTGACAACTTAAAGGTGAGAACAAACAGCTCTTCCCCAGGTGAGGCACCCCGAGGTCAGCAGTGCTGTGGAACAGCTGACTCAGGGTTAGGAGGACATCTACTGTCCATGTTGGGAAGTTAATGCCCTATTTTTGTTAAACCGTTCTCTGAATTGTATTTTATTTCTCCAATTTATTCTTCTTATTTTGAATACCTAAAAGCAAACCACTTACAATTACTCTGTGGAAACCTGACCTCCTTAAACACAGTGTGGTGACCCTTCTTCCAGGAGTTTGACTGAAAAAGAGGTTACAGCTCCTTCTAAGTTGATTTGGCTTACACAATTTTTCAGCTGAATTAGGTTTGGTTGTAAAGGTAGAAATATTCACTCCCAGCATAAGCTATTTTGGAAATTAACAGAAAAACTCCCAAGTTTTGATTTTTGGAGTTATGGGACTTTTTAATGTGAGCTGAAGTCTCTCACTCTTCAGTCAATAGGTCAGAGATATCCAGTCAGACAGAGTTATAAAAATTTAGATCTGTAAGATGTTCAGTGGAAAGGGCACTGGCTGTCTCTGATCCTGTGGAGAGTGTGCTCTGGTCACTGGTTTGGATTTCTCACAAGCACGTTGGTTTTGGCTGACTTTGCTACTGTTGCAAGTTGATTTTGTCTGTTTTATTTCTCCTGAGCTATAGGACAAAACCCACCAACCCTTATTCTGTGTCTAGCCTACTCTTAGCAGATGCAATTGCAGTGCATGTAAGACTTCCTAACCAATTAATCTTACATGTTAATGACTTCTGAAACAATTTTTGTCTTGGACAAAATTGCATTAATTGAGCAACCTGAATTTTTGTGTGGTCTGTGAACCGCCTATCAGAGTCCCATAGATAGAGTTTTGAGAGTCTTATATCGTTCCAATGGAAACAAATATGTTTTGTAGATAAAAAGAGAAATTTTTAGACTCCTGTACTGCCTTTTCAGCTATTTCCACAAGCAAACCTTTGCAAGTAAATGAATTATATCTTTCAGTGAGACTTGCAGCTTGAATGAAAAAATAGCTTTCTTTATGAGTGTTTGGATTGGTAAAGTCTTTATTTTGGCCTGAATAAGTTGCTCTGTGAATAGTGAGATCCTGTTGTGAAGATGAAGCGCAGGAAAGCAACTCTGTCCTCTGCAATGTCAAATCATCAGGCTACATGAAGTTTAGTAGGCCAAAATGGAGAAAGACAATCCTAATAAATACATTTCTGATGATACTCAGAGAGCATGGGATACAGGAGGATTTATGAGTTGCTTAACTGTTTACTGGCAGGAAGTGGACATATAACTCTTTGGATTTTAACATTCTCTCTTTTTCTTTAATATTCACTACTGGGGTATCTTAAGTTAGGCAACACATCCCCTTCTTTGTTTGTGTGCTGAATGTTATGTTTAGTTAAATTAAGGACAAATCCTTTATTAATACTAAAAATGTTCACTTCAGCAGAGTGCTTACCTGTACACATAATGCTCAGAATAAATATTGAGTATTGATGTGTGTTCTGACGTGCTACTGATCGATTCAGCAAGGCAACCTAGATGGATGTACCTACAGGCATGTTTCAGTCCTTTGTGGGATTAGGTCCTAAATCCAAAGGAGACCATCCAGAGATTAAAAAAAAGGCATTGTCTTTGTGCAAGCAACTCTCCTTAAAAAGGTGGAAGGTTTTCTCATGACATGAATTCCAAACTCTGAAAATCTTTGAAGGTCAGTCATCATACAATTATTTCACCAAACTATAATTACAGTAAAGAAACATCATTTTGTAGACAACATACAAGCTCATGTTAAAGCATTGAAATTAACAGTATCCTTCCCTGTGTTTTAATCATGTTGTTATAAAATGATATTGTTAGTATCATGTCAAGTATCTTTTGGTTACTCTAAGAGATATTGCTCAGTTCCTGTAGTGATTTTTTCTCCCTGTTCTTCCTTTAAATCACAGTTTCAATGAATCAGAATACAGAGTTGTTCTTGGAGCCCATCAGCTATCCATTGCTGAAAAAGAACAGCAGATATTTAAGGTTAAACGTTCCTTTCGTAATCCTCAGTATAACACCTCTTCCAAGGAAAATGATATAATGCTCCTTAAGGTATTGTGTTAATTACTGTTTTATTATTATAAAAGGAATTTTCCTGATGATCATTTTGGCTAATCTCTGATATTGAAGAATACATTGTTTACATGGCTTAACAATATCACAGAACACCCTGCTCTTGACTGTACTAATATACATAAGGTTATAAGATCACTGTGTCTGTGAGCAGGGATGACATTTCAAGCCCAATGTGCTCTAAAACTCCCTTTAACCCACTCACTGCAGCAACTCACCCAAAGCATGAAGCATATTCTTCAGTAATTTTACAAATGTGGCGCTGAAATGATGTGTGCAACGGAGTCTGGGTCACACCTGTATCCCAAAATTATACCTTGTGTTGGACTAAGCAAAAGTGAAGATGAAACTTACTGTTAATTCCTTGGGGTAACTGATGAAGTAAAAGTAGGGGTATTACAGGACTTATGAATTCATCTCCAGGAGCTTGGAGTGGTCACAAAGTGAAGGAGGCACACAACACTGCAGAACAAAGCGTGAAGAAATGTTCTTGCCAACATTGTCATCCAATGTCAAAGTGGGGCAGGGCAGTAAGGATATACATTTACAGGGAAGTGTCCCTGCCCATGGCAGCGGGGGTTGGAGCTAGGTGATCTTCCAGGTCCCTTTCAACCCTCAATATTCTACGATTCAATGACCCTATGACTTGAACCTGGTTCCTAGAATTTAGATGGCATCACCAGCTTGATATGCCAATGACATAGGGAGGAAGTTAACAATGTCCCTTTCTGTAACTAGCTGGAGCACTTACAGTAACTGATCACTGCCCAAGTATGAGAAGCTCTTTCTCCCAGACGTTAGTGAGTATTCTCTATCTGCTTCATTGCAAATGTAGACAGCTTCATTTCACTGGCTACTATTGTGGCCACCAGTGATTTGTGGAGAGAACCAGGTTATTTGTGAACACACAGTGAAAATGAACTGCTGGAAAAGTTACAACTTTGTTCCAGAATGATATGGATATCATAAAATCCTTTGAATTTGATGCAGAAGCAGGGATAGTATTAGTACCTGAACTCACTTCCAATCTCTACACTTCTGTGGTAATGGAGTACTAAATGACTTGGGATAAACTTTCCATCTTTGGAAACTTCTAGCAGCACTGGCAGTAATAACCATATATTTTTTTTAAATAAATTTGTGATTTATTGAAGTGGCTTCTTAAAATGGCATAAAGTCAGAATTGTTTAAATGACAGCCATACAACCTCTGAAATGAATCATGGTGCTGTGATTGTAAGACAGAAAATGTCTGTTCAGCAGCTGTGAGCCCTTATCAAGAACATTGAGGATATATGTTGGTATTTGTCTGTGTTTTGATTTACAGGCTTAAACTGGCATCTGTTGAAGGATGAATCTGTCATGTAAAGGTCAACAAAACACAGACAGTTTGAGTCATTTAGGCCTTTTAGAATCTCTCAGTGAACAAGATCATCAGTCTGAAGAGACTGAGAACCTAATTTTTCCTCAATTATGTTGCTGTTGTCGTGTCAAATTTGGTATAGTTTTTGTTTTCATATTTGTTATTGCACCATGCATTGAGACTTTTCTGCCAGTCAAGCACCAGAGTCTGATCTCAATGTGACGTTCAGTGGCAAGTTAGGCACTTGACTAGACATAGCTCCAACAGCCAAACTCCCATGTAGGTTTTTAATTTCCTACTGTATTCAAGGGGAAGCTGGGCTCAAACTCACTAGTGCTGCCATAGGCAGGGAATTTCTATACAGTCACCAGGGAAATTATTTTGAATTTACAAAAGGGCAAGTAAGCTCAGGATCATTTCCTAAATATTGGAAAGCAGTTTATAAGGAAAGTGTTGGTAAAATGAGTCTAGATGACAGTTGAAACTAGATTTATATTTCCCTTCCCTTCAGCATAAGAAAGCAATTTTTTTCTTTTTCTTTCCAGCTGAATGGTGCTGCAGAGCTGAATAAATATGTGCAACTTTTACCTCTGCCTAACTCTTTTGACGATATAAAGCCTGGCACACCTTGTGAGGTGGCTGAGTGGGGCGTCACATCATCAGGAAAGGAACCAAAATATCTTCAGAAAACAACCCTTAAAATTGTCAGTAGAGAAAAGTGCAACAGAAAATATGCCACAAAAATAACAAACAACATGTTATGTGCTGCAGGAAAAGGTCTTTTTCATCCCAGCAGTACGTGCAAGGTAAGTTACAAAGGGGAGGGGATGTATATTTAACAATGGTTTCCTTTTCACTTGGAGCAAAGCAGTCCTAGACATCTAATGAGGCTGATAATGTTCAAAGTGATTTTTAACACATTCGTAAGAGACTTTATTGTTGTGAAAAAGGAATGTTACAACTTTGATTAGTTTAGGTCAATGCACATATCAGGATCAAGAGTATGGGACTTTGAACCTGGGATTATCTGTTAGCTTCAGGTACATTCCTTTAGCTACGGTGTTCTCTTTAGCCACCGCCTGTTATCTGAGAAAAAAAGAAGCATTTTCAGGATCTGAATCATCTGATCCTTTCTAGAAATCAATATCTGGATAGTACAGTATTAACTGTACAGTCAAAAAGGCTTATTTGGATCTTGCTTTTGATGCCTTCTGTGTCAAGTCCAGAACGGACAATTGCTGTAGAAGTGAGAATCAATTTATAACAACAATAAAAAAAATGCATTTTGAAATAGAATTATGATAGCATTCTGCTGGTCTGCAACATTTACATCAAAGGCTCCATCAGTCTTGATAAACGAACTCTCCTTATACCTCGCCCATCTCTCATAAATTGACGTAAACCAACAGATCCATTTCATAGGTTGGAAAACATTAGTAGCAACATTTTCAAATATGTTTATGCACTGCAGGTGGCACTGTATGCTCCTCTGGAAAGCAATGGACACACAGTGACAGTTTCTTCTGTTTTGTCTTCCAGGGGGATTCAGGTGGGCCATTAATCTGTGATGGTCAGTACAACGGAATTGTTGCTTTTGGAAAAGGATGTGGAAAAAGAGGCATACCTGGCATTTACACACGGCTGACTAAAAGCTATATTAACTGGATAAAAAAAATAATTTTCCTTCACAGAAATCCATGATACAGTCGAGACCATTTTAATGAATACTGTGCTGTGCTTTAGAGCTGGATGCTGCTGCTTTAGGGTCCTGCCTTTAAAAGGTACCTCCCAGCTTTACAGCTTTGCTAACACCCCCACAGCTTTATGAGAACAGTTCAAAATATCCACCTTTATACAGATAACACGTTTACTAATCTTTATTAGGAAACTGTCTCAGAAAATATAATTTGTATTGGACTTCACTCTCCTTGTTAGTGGAATGGGAAAGTACTGTTCACCTTTTTCACTGTGCCCCAACTAGGGTATAATTTTTAAAGGATATTTACAGAAAAATTCAATTTCAGACTGACAACGAATGAGAACAATTAGAACAAAAACTTTAAACGTTCAAATATTTTTCTGTGATGTTATTAAAAACCAAATACTTCATTTGAGCATTACTAAATATTTATTAAACTAAATTAAATTTCAAAGAGTTAAAATACTAAACAGAGAAATGGTTTCCCAATTAGTCTTCATTATGAGACATAAAATCAATCTCTCTCCTTTTTTCTTTTTTTTTTCTCTTGATATTTTTTTGGTGATCAAATCAACTAAATCATCTCACAGTTTGTTTCATGATCTCACCCTTTCAGTTAGTAATTTGATGAAAAATGTATAAATACTGATTGTAATGCGAGTAACCATAGTTCTTTAACACAGTTCCTATCTAACATCTGTCAAAACAAATGGGACTTTTGTTATGGATTTCAACAGACTTCTAATAACAAAAGGACCTGCAGTGTTTCTGAAGTTATCTGTGGTTAGGTTGGTGCACTCCATTATCTTCCACACATTCTCTAGGTTTTTTTAACAAAAAGTTATGAAGTGACCATCTGTGGACTTTCTCTGCTTCTTTGGGTATTGCATCAACATGTACTGAATACTGTAAACTTTGAGGTGTTTCAGAGGCATGAATAAATAACTCCAGCAGAACAACATGCTGACCTTGATTATTGACCAAGAGATGTGTCACTGTGCCGAGCAGAGCAAGCCCTGACTCATAAAGGCTGTGCAGAAAAGGACACCACAAAGCTGGGTTGATAGCTGCACATGATGCATTAAAACCTGCCACTGAGGTGGGTGGGGGCTTAGATGCAGTTCTCACTGAAGGTCCTGGGAGGGAACACCTTAAAGGATGCCAGTGAGAATTGGCTCAGGACTGGAATACAGACAGAACTGGGAAAAATTGAGGGAAAAAAGGGAAAGAGATACAAAAGTGGAAAGAATAATATACTGTCATTCATATTTTTCATCTGGGAGTCTCAGAAAATGTTGTAAATGCAAATTAGTCCCTTTAACCTTTGTGAGATAAATGACGAGAGACTTTTCACGTCTTGAAGCCCAATAACAACTAATTGGTGTTTAACTTGACAAATGCAAAAATTTCACACCCTCACTTGTGTGAATAGTGGCTGCATCTCAGACACTGATGGGAAATAGTGAGTGATAGAATATGGAAACCAGAACCCAGCAGGTTAATTGCAGTTCAGACTCTGAGCTTTATCTGTGTGATCTCCTGTAATTACTTCATCTACAGGTTTTTCTTTTTGTTTTTGAGTGATGTAACAGGTAGAAATGCATTATTGACAGGTCTGGCTGCCCCTGCCCAGTCCCCATGGCTCCTTCACTCACTCACCTATTCAAGACCCATCTCAGACACCAAGACCAGTAGCCTTTGCCCCAGCAACAGTTAGTCAAGCAGCAACCTCGATTTCTGCCCACCCTGAGGTGAGAAGAGTCTTTATTTCCTCTCAGTGGGAGAGCACGGAAGACTTCGCTAGCTTTGAAATCCCTGTGTCTTGAGGGAGTACTTGCCCACCCATCCCTCCATGTGAGGAGGGGCACTCTGGGCCAGGGAGCATGGCAGGAGTCCTGCAGTGGGACTGCAAAGTGCCCCACACTTCTGTGTTTTATTATCACCTGTGAAAACCCACTGGCTGATTCTGCAGCCAGGGATAGGCAGAAGAAATGTCCAGGAAATAGTGAGTGTTGGCTAAAGGAGGTGACCACTGGTGTCACTCACTGCTGAAACCACTGCTGGGCTGGTTCCCACAACTGACCTCAAAACAGGAAAGCTACAGAGAGTAGCTCCATGTGTGTTAGTTTTGCAACAACAAACACTCACAAAGCCCGACAAAATTAAACTGGAAACACTTGACTGAGAGGAGCTCCTATTCAGCAGCTTGTGGTGGAGCTTATTGAACATGTCAGTTGTTTCCAGCATAGCATTTGCAATCCCACTTTCCTTCAGTGTAGAACTCGTCCTTTTAACCTGCTGTGCCTTACCTAACCTCTAGGTGCCTGTAAGGTATCCCCTTGCACATTACCTCCCAGATTCCAAATACCAGCTTTTGGTACCAGACCAGCTCTCCTGTGCTTTTTTTTTACCTTTACTGGAAATTTCTGAGCAGGTTAAAGGATTCTTGCCTCTGGAATCCTTCTGCTCTTGGCCATGGCTGTGATCCTGTCTATGCTTGCACTTTGCAGCTTTGTCTCTGCAGAGCTGACTTCTCTGTTAGGCTTTTACATCTGTATCTGCTTTTATTGAGGTCTTCCAGGTAAGATATTTCTTAAAGATTATTTTTTCAGAGGTCTGACTTGCTCATCGCAAGTTACATATTCATATATGGGCACAGAGAGCAGCCTCTAAGGCTGACCAGGCCACGCAAAGACATGGCATATGGCACTGACATCTGATGCATTGTGCATGCAGTGCTGACACACAACCCTTGGCTCTCTGTCCACCAGAGAGGACTGACGACTCATACTCACACATCACACCGGGGTGCAGATGCCAGCCAGTCCTCAGGTTTGTTCTGCTCTTAGACTGGGTAGTAATGGATGATGTTTTGTACTTCTTTTTGTTGTAAATCTAATGCACTGCTTATTCTTTTTTTTAACTTTTTTTTAAACAAACTTCTGTTTCTCAGTACAGAGGGTTTCATTATCTATTGTCAGCAACAGTTATTTCCTGAAAGTGTGGTGATATGTTTGGAGCATGGATTGCCTCCACAGCTCCTAGTCAAAGCCTTTGTTGTATCTTCTGACTACAGAGCTGCCCTCTATCTAGAAAGCTGTAAAAGTAACCTTCCTTTTGGGCAACACAGTCTAGTATCAGGAAGAAATATTTAGAAAACTAAATTAAAACAAAGCAAGCCATTAGATATTCAAGATAATTTTCTTGGATAGTTGCCTAAAAAGAAGTAAACTCAGAAGACTCTTTAGAACTCTGAACAAGTAAACTCACCATAGTCAGAAAAATTAGAGCAAGTAATTTTAATATGTCTGATACATTTTTTAATTACGATTCACTAAATTCCAAAATTTATCCTAATTTCATTAACGATCTAGCATATGGTTCAGACACCTCTCTCCCAGTATGTTTATAACCCCCAATTCATCTGATGAAGCTCTTTTTGGATTGACTAATAATATTCCATAATTAATAGCTAGCAGATTGCAAGTAGGTTAAATTTAACTGTAATTCCATTCAAGGTGGCACAGGTTGCTCCAAAGCAGGGAACCACAGAAGGATGAGCAAAAAACCCTTATTAAAAAAAAATGCCCTTATATAAAAATGGAGCAGGATCTTACATACCATAGCTACTTCCAAAGGCACAAATTAGTTTCCATGCATAAACAACAGTTTCACAGAGTTCATTCTTATGCACATTTGCTTGTGAAAAGCAAGAAGCTTTGCTGTTTTAAAATGCTCTCATAACACCTTTATTTCAATAAAATACCAAGTCTCTCTGCAAGCACATAGATAATTCAGATAAGAATAATTAGAACAGTAGCAACATCAGTAAAAGAAAAAAATTAAATATTAATTTAATCACTCCTGTAATAAAATATAATATTGATGAGTATTTAATTAACTATTAATTAATGAGGCTAGAGAAGAGTTATGAAGATGATTAGGACCTTCTCTCCTATAAAGAAAGGCAGAGAGACTTTGCGTTATTCAGCCTTGAGAAAAGAAGGTTCTGGTGAGACCTAATTGCTGCCTTCCAGGAGCTGAATGGAGACCACACGAAAGATGGAGAGGGACTATTTACAAGTGTATGTAGTGACAGGACAAGGGAAATTACTTCAGCTTGAAGGAGAATGGGTTAGATTTGATGTTGGGAAGAAATTCTTTATTGTGAAGGTGGTGAGGCACTGGAACACATAGCCCAGAGTTGTGTATGCCCCATCCCTAGAAATACTCCAGGTGAGGTTGGATGGGCCTTTAAACAATCAGACCTAGTGGAAGGTGTCCCTGCCCTTGACAGGGGGCCTGGAACTACATGATTTTTAAGGTCTTTTCAAGCCCAAACCACTTGATGATTCTATGATTTCCATTTAAAGGGAAAAGTGGCACATGGTTGTTAGTTTAGGTTATCTTGAAGTAATGCAGAAAAATGTTATCTGTCAGAGTGTAGTGGTCAGTCTATCTCAAGCTGTTACAACAAAAACCATAACACACATTCTTTCAGGCCCGTTGATACCAGATAAAAGAAAATGCAGGAAAAGAAAGGTGGACTCTGGACCAGTGTGTTTGCAAAATCTCAGACATATTCAAATGACAAAGGAACACGTTGGCAGGGATGTAGCTTTCACTGTTTAAAATCTGGGGCATGCATGTCCTACGCCAAAAGCTGTCATCCTATGCTAGCATTGGCCTTAGCAGAACTCAAGTAAGAAATATTCACAGTGAGCACACAATCATTCTCAGAACTTTGTGCTCAGATCATGGGGCTTTGGATGTGCTGGTGGAGCACCATGGAGAAACTTGTCCTGCTTTCTTTCACTGGTGACTGTAACAGACCCTGTCTTTCAAGGTGGTCCAGCCAGATCTTGTCAACAAATTCCTACTATGTACAATCCACAAGAAAATGAAGAGAATAATGTGGTGGCAGCAACTACACTTGCAGCACTGAAATCTCATGCTGACAGAGGCAGACAATGAACTTGCTGATACTAATGTGTTGTTCATTTTCTTCCTGCAATATTTCCTAGGAGTTATAAGTGCAAAGTTCCTTGGGCATCCCTCTATAACAAAAGTACATAAGAATATGAATGTGCTAAAAAGTGTGATACAGGGGGCTGTGGTGTTCATGAGTCTAGGTGTACCAACTTCAGAAGTTATCAGATCCATAGCTGGAGCAGAATGATGTTTGTGCTCCTCCAGGAGTAGAAATGGGTGATTTGAGCTAACTTGCCCTGTGAAATGAGACCGTCCTGCAGCAGCAATCATCCAGGCAGTATCTCAGTGAACTTTGACAGAGGTTGCATACCAGAGCCCTAAATTATCAAAAGAATATCTTAGTTTCTGACAGTTTATTCTATCTCATAAAAAATGTTGATCTTATTGAGTGGTCTCAGCCTCATTATGCAGAAATATTCAGAGTATCTGCATGAGGTAAGAGCACTGCAGATTATGCAAGACCTAGACTCAGTTCTAATGGGATATTTAAATTTTTTCTCTTCTAGGCCTCTTGCCCTCCCATTATTTGTCCTGCACCCAGTTACTGAAGTCAGGGTCATGGTAATGGTTAGTTTTGATATTCATATTTGGGACAGTGGTTTCCAGAAGGGTTTGTTTTTCCACTAGCAGTGTTGGGTTGGGCTTTTCCCTCCTTGTGATGCTTGGTTCCAGCTTAGCCATTCTGGGAAGTATTCATCTGCCCAGCCAAGTGATGCTGCTGACTCTGGAATGCTTTCCAGGAGCACAGCTCGTAGTTTGCCTGTTTCAGGCACTTATCTTAGGCAATAGACAAACAAAAAAAAATATCTTCTGTCAATGCTGATTGTAGAAAGCAGACTTATTCTTTTATTAACAATGTTTTATACCATAACAAATCCAAACATGTTTTGTTTTATAAAGCACAGAAAGCCACTGTAGATGGTACTGAAGGAATTGTTGCCCAATTCTGGCCCAAATGGCTCATGGCATCAACATAAGGGAACATCTTGTGTACCATGGCTTTGGGGGCTGTTTCTTACTGTCAACAACCATCTGCAGCCAACCTTCTTCCTTGTTGTGGTGGTTCTGTTTTCTTGGTTTTAGTTTAGGCCTTCCATGGTAACGGTGTCATAACTGAGGAAGCATTCCATACCATTCCTTTACGTAATCAGGTCTATATAAGACAAGGAGGTCTTATATAGAAGAACCCCTAAAGTTCTTCTTTTCTCTTTTCCTTTCGGGTGCTTGAAGGACAGCAGGTCTCAGTGTGTTGACCTCTTTCTTATTCATGTGAGCTGAGGCCAGTCTGAGAAACTGTTGTCCAAAGCTGTGCAGAGGTGGAAATTTCTGCTGTTTTCTTGAGGGAAGTTGGTGAGAGTTTGTTGTGTTAGTTATCTTATTGAGCTATTCCCTGAGTTTTTGAGTGTATATATCTGTTTTGTTTTGGTTTTACCTGATTTTTGTCCTTTTCCCCCTTCTCTTTTTCACCCTTTCCCCCTTGGGGTTGTTTGGGATTCTTGTTCTGTATATTCATAGAGTTCAATTGCATATATGTGAATGTGCATATATTTTACTACAAATTTTCTTTTGGTACCTTTTTTCCCACTCTTTCGGGAGGGGGAATCTGTGTGGCCAATGGCTGGGTTTGGCAGGGAGCCCACCCAAACGTCCACATTTATGCCAGTTGCATCTTCTTTACAGGCAGGATGAGATAGTTATCTCGCACCCAGGTAGCACTCATAGTATGTAACATTAGAGGCTAACCCCTGGCACAGAGAAGAGCATCCATAATATAGCACAGGGCAAAATTATTAGTAACTAGTAACTATCTGATTTTAAATAAATCATCTAAGAAAGTACATTTGATTGTGAACTATTTCAGAAATTTTGCTTCCTTAAATAGTTTATTCTATCATAGACAGGAAGCATCTAAAATACCCCATGTTCAATCTATGACAATTCAGAAGATAGAGTGAAAGAGAAGAATAACATACCAATGTAGAGAAATCACATATTCAGTCTGTCAGAGTCACAATTTGGGAGAATATATGCAGCTTTGAATATTTTAATCACTTCCCTCCCCCCCTCCCCCCACCCCGGTAGTTTTCTTAAAGAATAAATTTGGGCAGTTGATGAAGTGACTGAAAATTACATCAAGTTTGATCAAATAATTAAGGTTGATCTATGAACAAAATAACAAAAAGGTCAATATTGTTCCTGTATTGTATTTTATTCTCTCAAATATGTTGATTGAATATAAATGCATATAAATTATCCCATTTCAGACTAAAAACACCAGGTTGTGTTCTGCACTTGTTAACACTGCTTAGTTATAACACCTCTTCTAGCAATAAAGTTGAAACTAATGAGATATGATCTAAACTAAATTTCAAAATGAAAAGGCTCTCTGTAGGTTTGTGGGTTATAATTCTAAGCTTTCTGGCAGTTTTGCTGCTTAATGAAACCAAACTTCTAAGAGACAATATGCAGCTGTTACCCCTCACTGCTTTGTAATTAGAGCTTGTTTGGAAATATTCCTTTACACACTTTGAGTGAAAAACACAGCAGAGAAGATCACAAAACATTGGAAGTATTGTGTGAAATCCCAGCCCCGCTAAAAGGAATGACATTTGGGTCAGCATTCACCCACAATATGTATATATCAGGAGAAAAAAAAGTGTTCTAATATTTGAAAATACAGCCATATGATTGATGAGGCAATGGGCAAAGGATGTAGGAAGTGTAAGCATGAAAATTCTCCTGATGCCCTGGGGAAACAAATGGCCCTCCAAGTGCGCTGTTCTGGGAGACCTTGACTGGTTTTTCTTTTCATGGAAGCCAAGATATTAATTCAAATTGTGCCCAAATCTGTTCACTGAAGCAGGCATAAATTGTTTATAGCATGGAAATGTTTGAAGACTAGCTGTCAGAAGTGCCCTTGAAGGAGACTTTGCACCTGTTAGCCCAGTTTCAGAGGCTTCAGTGGATAGAGAAGATGGACGGAGAGTGAGGACTGGGAACATGAGAAAGTAATAAAGACGGAATGAAGGGATACAGTCTGTTGCACTCTTATTTTTAGGGTGCTTTTTGTGTGTGGCATAAGCAGACTTCCAAAGAGTAAAGCTGCATAAAAATCAGAGACAAACCACAGTATACCAAAGGAGAAAAAGCAAGTAATGAGGGGAAAGATTCAACTGGTGAGATTGTGTGGCAGAGAGAAATCAGAATAAAATAGTCACATATTCTAAGGAAAGAAAACATGTGTAACATTGTGGAAAAATCTTTAATAGTTTCCACTGGTGTCGTTACTCCTTTCTGGCTTTGTCTGGCTCTTGCCTGAAGTTATATTAATTAGAAAATGCTGAAGTCCTTGGCTGGCTTTTCTGGTATCACCTAGTTGTTCTGGAAAGTCTTTATGTTTCAAAGACGAGTACATATGAAAGGGAGAGATTTCTTCTTAAAGAAAAATGGTGGTCAAGGTAAGTTTGATCACTTTGCTTTTCTGAGCTAATTAATTCAAATTGTTTTTCTCTGCTGATGAAAAGGTTATTATCCTGGCTACATTAGAAAGAATACATGGAAGTATTAGCTCTTGAAAACACCTAGTCCTAACTTAAACAACTCAACATTTCGCACATATGACTGCCGATTTTCTTGTTAGCAACCCACAGAGTACATAAGATAACAAGGTTTTGATAGCTTTGTCATCCATTACTGGAAGCAGCTACTTAGCAAGCCTAAATTATTTATAAAGCATAGCTAAAACTTTTGCAGAAATGTAGGACAATAGCATTACTAAACTGCAAAAAAGTTTTAAAAAACATATTTTAGTACATGAAAGTAGAAATCACATTAATACTTCATACGTTTCTATTCCCATTAAGGTCTATAGAGTTGTCAGCTTCTTAATCACAAAGAGCAGGGATCAAAATCAACTTGAGCTGCAAGTAAAGGACACTCCCCACCAATCCAAAAATGTCTGATTCTAAAATCTACACCTAGGAATTGAAACTAAAATTGTACACTTTGAGATTCTGCACAGGTACAAAGAGCAAACATTTCTTAAATGGGACTTTGGCTTAGTTATCAGGGACTGGTAGAATCGGAGTACAATTAACATTTAGAATGAGTAGGGAAAGGATAAAACTCACACAGTTTGTGTCATTTTGTTGGCTGTTGTGTAATTGTTTATGTCCTGATAAAACTGATGAAAACACTTGTTCAAGTTTAATATGTTTTATTCTAGCTTTACACGGAATTAATGAGACCATAGGCTTCATGACAATAGAGAAATGAGTGTGTATTCCTACATCAGTTTATTATGTCAAGTACTGAGAGACAAAATATCACTTACATTAACTCAGCATTAAAGCTGCATACAATAGGGGCACCTGACCTCATAAGTAGAACATGCAAACAACTATCACTCACATCTTGGTTTTTTTTTATTGATAGAGAAACTGAACGTTTAAAGATCAGTCCTGAAAAGGTTTTTTTCTTTGTGGAAAGGCTTTTTCCCCCCTCTAGGTATACATGTAGCTTACTCAGTTGATTAAGATTTCCAGGATCAAGAGGTGTCACAAAAGAAGCAACTCCTGACAAAGACTATTGCTAAGGTGGGAGGATTGGAAGGCAGAGTTTTGGGCTGTGAGTGATCAGTCAAGTTAAACATTGTATTCAGAGAAGCAAATTTTCTGAAGTACAGAAAAGGTGTGTGACTCCATACTTTTAAGAAATTCTCTGGTACAAATCTTGGAGTTCTTTGACACCAAAACTCCTCTACAAATTTAGATGACTTGAAAGTATTGGGAAAAAGAAAAAAAAAAGATTTCAGTGTAATAAAATCATGACCCATTTTCCCATAATTTTCTCCATTTGCATTATCTACATATTCATTGTGTGTGACAAACCTGGACTTGCCTGCCATGGAGAAAATTAACCCCTCTGCCAAGTAGTAGAACTTTTCCACTGCTCTGTAATACTTTTTGCCTTTTGAACATCTCCTCCAAACACAGCAGAACGATTTGACTGTCTTCATAAAAGAATTGAAGCATAGCCTGTCATTTCTGCTATGTGGACTATTGAGGTGGTTGTAAAATCACTGGAAAAAGCCATCCTGTGGAGGGCAGAGATCCTGCAGTCAGAGCCAGGGCATGACCGGGGCACACAGAGGAAAAGGACTGTGCCACATGGGCTCAGTAAGCAGCACAGACCTGTCAGGATCCAGCTCCGTCTGCATGCCTGTGGTTTTGGAGGAAGAACTCAGCACAAGTTATGTGCGGTAAGTTTGGCTGGCAGCTCCCAGCCTGGATATGTCACATATTTGCATGTGACACATGGGCAAGTATATTTTTATTGTGCTCCAAACTAGCTGTGGTTCTCGTTCCTGGGGATGTGTGCAGAAATCCCCACCATATCCAGTCATTTCTACAGTATCTTACCCAGTTCTCTGCATAGCACCTGGTTTGCCTGGAGGCCAGGTACATTACTGGAGAAAGCACAAAAACACCTCTTGCCTTCAGCAAGTAGGAAATGTCCCGAAGCATCTATTTTTACCAGAGTGCAGTTGCTATGTTACATTTGAAACAAAGAGTAATTAGTAATTCATTGAAAAGATACAAGAAAAGAAATCATACAAAGGGGAGTCCTTGCCGCTATCTCACTTTCCTGATTCTTATCTCTTACTTCCTATTTCTGGCTTTTCATTTTGGACTTTGCAGCTCAGCTTCCTTTCGGTGTTTCCCTTTGAATTTTTGCCTCTCATATAGCATTGTGCTTATGGCTTTTTGTAAAGGAAGCCTGGGAAAAGGTTGGATCTTTCAGGAATGTACGGTAACATATTTTTAGTTTAGGTACTGCCTTTTGGAAATGAGCAACAAGGGTCATGCTTTAAACCTTTTCCTATGTTTAAAGAGATATTAGTGCTTCCTGCTTACCCCAACTATGTATTCCAAAGACTGGATAGCAACAGGGGCCAGAATACTTACATTCAGAAGAGCTGAAGTGAATGCTTCTCTGTCTAAAGAGTAAAAAGAACAAAGTCTATTAATCTAATGGGTAGACTGCTCTCATGTATCAACACAGACCAATCATGTATCATGAGGTATGTAGTTCCATGAAGATTTTTACTATGTGGGGTCAGACTATTCATAAATATAATTTCAAGATCATCTCACAGGCAGCTCTTGCTTGAGAAATAGATTATTTACAAAAGAACTAGAAAAATGGTACTCAGAAGTCACCAGCTGGAAACACAGCTCACTGACACTAGACTACTTAGTTCCTTGTAAAATGTGGAACCCAAAGGTTGAAACCTTTTCTGTTTCTAGGAGTGCCAAACATTATATGGTGATGTAATTATGCTGCAAGCTGGCACCACAACAATTTATACTGTAAACTTAGAAGAAAAAAATAGCTCTGATCTGTTTCAGAAGATCTTCTACATTTAAAGTGTATTTATATCCGAAGTTAAATAATGGTTGCAAATTTTCTGCTGGTGGTGGCTGGGAAAGTGTCATTAATTCTCATTGCATCAGTTTTCAAGGCAGAGCTTAGTTTAGGGCTTTACAGTATCAAAATTTTCATTGGAAAGAAAAGCTTAATGGATTCAACAGGTGAGACAGCAGATAAACATTAAAACCAGAGAGAGTAACATTGGATTTATTTCATTACTTAATTGATGTACAGTGTGGAAGATCATACTATCATTATTTCCTGCATGATACTCATGTATAAGCCAGATATCTATCTGCTCATATTGTTTTCTTCCATTACATGTATTTTTTAATCCATTGTAATAATTTACTTTGGCTTCTAGCTCCAAACACAGAATACAGTTTCCATCTTATTCCAAATAATATTGGCTAGTTGCTAGGGGAGTATGCTGATTTCTTTTACGATTTCTTTTCCTCACCACATCTGTCTGTAATTTTTCTATTTATCATCTCTCTAGGACATTTTTCCTGTGAGAAACCCAAATGTGAAATGTAGCCCTTTCAAATCTTGTTTGGCTTTTTATACAAGGAGCATTTCCTATATTTACAGAATAGAATTTTACCAGCTGGTGGTTACTACCAGGCATAAATGCCTATATGCACATGTGGATGAGTCTGCACATGCCTCTGTTTACTCCTCTGAGTAGTGCAGGTGAGAATTAATTTTAGAGAGAGTCTTCCTGTTTCCTACTGCTGCAGACCCATGATGTCTCATGCACTAAGCCTCCAACCTGCTTCTTTGGGTTATTTCACCCTTGTGTGCAGATTTATCTGGGATGTTGAAAAGGTTACCAGCCTTAGCTGTGCTCCCCGGTCCTCTGATTGAACTAGGCATCACTCTCCCTCTGAGGGACTGTCCAGTGGGATTTACACTGGCTCCTCAGCCTCACAGACTGACCTATTAGTATAGACCAATGCCAGTTTTAGTTGATGTTATGCCAGTAGACATGTGCAGTGGTTTACATTTTTCTGCTGATCTTTGAACAATGGAGGAGATGTTGAGTTGTTGGGTTTTTTAAAAACAGGTTGTTGCCATGCTGTAGTTGTGATGTGGTCAGGGGTAGCACAACCATTTCTAATTTATTTGCTCATTATAACCTTGCACTTTTATTACTCTGGTTTTAGCTGCAGTGTTCATTTCCATGACTGGAGTACTCCTTTCTCTTCTCATAGTATAGTTGCTTTGTATTTTGAAGATGAAGCTGTCCTACTAATGCTACTTGCTGTCATTTCATGGCCACCAACAGCCCTCTTTTGGTTTATATGAGACCTCAGCCTAATGCTTTAATTTTTACACTTTAAAGTCATTAATTCCTAAAGAAATACTTATGATGCATGAGAATACATGTGAATACCTGATCTCATGCATGGAAATTTCTGCCAGCAGGCAACTGTGATTAAAAGTACTGTATTTCAACTGATTATATACTGTATAGGATGGATGCCTGCAAATATTTGACTGAGTGTCATCTCCCTTTGCCAAGTGTTAAACATATTAAGTCCCTCTCCCTACCTCTCCTCATTCTTATACCCACATATACCAGAAGTGTACGAACAACCTATCCAAATGCAACATTCAGTGTATTGGTTTTCCCCATGTTCTTCACAAGGGAGAGGAGCTAAGCATTTTTCCCCCCCTATTTATTAATTCACATTTGCATTAATGTAGAAAAGACTTTCCTGCTCTCTTGTATTTTCATTATAGCCCTTCATTTTACTGGCAGCCTTCTGGCAGTGTCCTTAGCCCATTTGAGATACAGGATTCCCAAACAGCAAGCTGGTAACACACAGATCAGTTTGCTTTGGTTCCCATTAACTTCACTGGCGACAACTTTTGGTATTCAGAAGTTTATTTATGGCTAGCTTTATTCCTTTTTTTCCTTTCCTGTAGATCTTTCTTTAGTGCAGAAATTTTCATGTCTCCAGTGGCTCATCAGTTTCACTGGACTCTTCAGTTGTTTGCTGTTTCTTGTCAAGGCTCTGTCAGGATGGATAAAGTTTAAGAGGCGAGACAGGAAATTGAGACTTGTTTTCTGTTTATTTACATTGATTTCATTGAAGAGCAACATCAGGGCATTCCACAAAGTCTGTCAGAACAGAAGTGGTGTAAAGGGAAGGAGAATCAGACCCCCTGGATCCATGCTAAGTCTGTATGGATGGTGGTGATCATGAATGGGGATTTCCCCTGTGGTTGTGAAGTTGGGGCAGCCCATTGATCATTCTTCTGAACTTCCTGTGGAAGATCCCACAGAATGTTGGTTTCTGTCTGACCAGTTTTTAGTTCTGGCAGTAATCTTTGGGTGAAATATTTAAGTCATCTCCACCTAAATACTGATTAAAAAGTGCTATTTTGATGGAGGCAGAAAAAACTACTGAAACATCTGAGCTTGGCTGTTAAATTACATGATCTCACTTAATTCCTCACAGTAACTATCCACATACCCTAAGAGGGTATGGCAAAGATTTATTTTATTAAAGGTCATTCTTTCAGCAGTGAGATGATTCAGTATGATTTTCTTCTGCCTGTATGAGCGGTGATAGCAAGGCAGAGATCCCCTGTCAGCAGTGTGCCCTGTGTCAGAGCAGTCTCTGTCCTGCAGGAAGGTATGCAACCTACTTGGGGCTGATTTTATTTTTTTCCAGTTGTATGTGCTTTGATTTGTGTTTTCTTTTTTGTTTCTTTTTTGTTTTGTTTTTTTTTTTTCTTTTGGCAGATGTCCTTGAGCATTTGAAACGGATGTGAGAGAGTTTTTAGTCCTCATGCAAAACAACCAACTAAACATAACAGATTACATCAGCTCAGGCTTTTCAATTCCTGGATGGCAGTAGAGTGCTAATCCAGCCTTCATCCTGGATTTCATAAACTGAAACAAGGGAGGCTGGCAGGAGCAGCGCTGCCGGATTGAGGAAGCTGACGACGGTGCAACATGTGGGCAACACACTGTATAAAGCTCATAAACTTGTAGGCTGATGTGTGCAGCTACCACTTTGGATTCTGTACCGCTGCTTCCCTCAGCAAGAGGCACCAGCAGGCTGAGCATTAAAACCTGCTCTTTGGGATGGAGCATTTACCCCTGCAAGACATGAAGGGCTTCCTGTTTCTCACACTCCTCCTGATGCCTGTGCACGCTGGAACTGCTTGGAGTGCGAAATACGCAGTAGATTGTCCCGAGCCCTGTGACAGTAATGCATGCAAAAGTACCTTGCGCTGTAAGCGAACGGTGCTGGATGACTGTGGCTGCTGCAGGGTGTGTGCAGCTGCTCTGGGGGAAACTTGCTATCGTACGGTCTCGGGTATGGATGGTGTCAAGTGTGGTCCTGGGCTGAAGTGCCAGTTTTACACTGAGGAGGATGACTTTGGTGATGAATTTGGTATCTGCAAAGGTAACAATATTCACTTTGCATGCACCCACTGTGGCAATTTGACAGAAAGCTACACGTGAGCTTGCCTCCTGCTTGAAAGGTCTACAATGGGATTTTTCAAGCCCAGCCCTTAGACAAGAAGAAAAGTGAAAAATATCTGCTGGTATTAGAAAGCGCTACATGTAGGGGGGCAAGGTTATTACTGTCAGAATATTGTTTAGACCTGGGGACATGTGTGAGGAAATACAGACAGGGTGTGCTCGGAGATGAGATTTTTAACTGGGACTTGGGAGACCTAGCACTAGTGCTGATCTTTCAGCTGGTTTGGTGTGTGGCTTTCTATATATTGCACAGTCTTTAATCCTGCAAGTCCAACCTTGTCACAGGGTCCCTGCCTGGCATGCACTCTCCCTGGGGTGATGTTCCCCTGGCACTGCCAGCTGCATGCCAAGGGACCAGGTGCTCACTCTGGAGTCTCGGAATGGAGATAACAGCACAGCCTGAGTGCCTGGGAATGTTCTGTTTAATTTTGTCCTGCCATTGAGGTAATCAGCTACACTAGGAATGTGGTCAGGGGAGGCAGACAGACACCCTTCTGCCTGAAAGAAGGGAATAACAGAACAGAAAACTGATTGTGAGATGAGCAGCCAGCCACTGCTTTCAGCTTTGTCCAGGTATGCTGCATGCTGATTTCTTTATTCAGAAGCTAAAATGGCATTTTTCATTTAAGAGCTATCCCCATTTCATGCAAAATGGAGAATGTTTAGAAGGAGGGGAGGTATTATATTAGTAACTGGCATGACACTTTAAAAAAAAAAGCTATTTTTAAAAGAGTTTGCAAAGTATGAGTGCTGTGGGTTTTCCTGTGTTTGTGTACAACTTCAGTAAGTAAATACAGATAAGCCTTAGAATAACTTCCTTAAAAGTGGAGATGTCCTGGCATTTAAATATCAGAAGTTTTCATAAACTCAGTTAAAGCAATGACTTAGGACCAGATGCTGCAAAAATCATTCAGGCTGACTCACATACAGAATGCACTAATTTACCTTACTTAAAAGCAAATTCATGTGTGTGGTTGAGTGTGAAACCCAAAACACTAATTTTATTTCAAAAGACTAGAACTTAGGCATAAAGATCATATTTTTGGTGCACTCACCAGAAAAGTATTTTACAACAACAGTTAAGTGATCTTAAGTTTATTAAAAATTACCACAATGCAAGACACTGCCTTTCAACAGTTCTTTTCAATCAGCATATGCTTTTTACTTTCCTCATAGGAATGTCTTTGCAATAACACACTTTGAATGGAAAAAAGAAATATTAAGGAGCATGAGACCTGAATCCCTGTAGCTGAATCTTAGATGATCTGTAGAAAATGTGATATGAAATGTTTGGGGGTTTTCTCCCATTCAGTCAGTGGAAAAACTCTAATTTTGATAAAACCCTATCTTGACTTAGAATTGTAAATTTGTCTTTAAAGCATATATACCCATATATTTATTTGTACTAAATATTATATATGTAATTTCTAATGATTTTTCTTTTTTCATCTCAGCTCTAAGGTAGCACAATCTTTGTTTGTATATAGGTGAATTTTATTACAAAAAATATGGAACCAAGTATTATTATTTTATATAGCCATTTATGGCTATGATATCAGGTCACTTACTGATTTTAATAGATTCTATGTTTGTAGTAATTGACAGACTCAGGATGGCTAAATTCTCTCTGGATTCCTGAAACTGGTTTACTTTGAAGTTCTGGAAAAATGACCTGAACTCTCTGTTCTTCAATTTCATATTTCCAAAACGGGTGGTATATGTTTCAGAGCAATTTTTGGATCCATCTATTATTATAAGAGTGCATCATATTATTGTCAATAGCAGTGTCATTCTTGTCTGAAACAGGCTAAAAGAATACTGTGCTCTTGCTTCCCTTAAATAACTGGGAGAAATCCCTAAATTTAGGAGAAGGCTCCTGATGAACACACCTTTTAACAGCAAAATTGAGTCAGATCTCAGTTTCATCAAACATGAAGAGCAGCATCAATGCCAGGATTTTTCCTTACAGAGCCAGATGTTTTGGTCTCAGACTTGTTTCCATGCTGTTGTGCACAGCTTTGCCTCACAGCTTTCCAGGTTGAGTATCTGCCGCAGGCAGACTGGTGTTCCATGTGGTGTGTGCTCTTTGCCTGTCTCCCAGGGAAGATGTGCATACTAAAACTGTTTCACTTTGGTGGGATTTTGATATTGTTTTATGTGATCAAGCACCTGATCAAAGAGTGTCCTTTTTAGGAAGGAGAGTATGGTGAAGCTCAGTAAGATTCTCCAGGGTGATGGGACTTGTTGTGCAGTCCATTTAAGGGAACTGGCTGATTTTCTAGGGCTTTTAATCTATAAAAGCATACCCATTGGATATGCAGAGAATTGTAAAATTTTGGCTTCACTTTAGTGCATTAACCTGTTTGTCAGATTGCCCAGGGTTGTATGGTGAAACCAAATATTTGCACTGATTCGAGAGGAGACTGGACAAACTGAGAAGGATAATCCTGTTGTGGTTACATGCACAGAAACTATATCTGGGTCAGGAGGTCCCAGAGCTGAAACTGGGAGAGAAAATGAGGGAGAGGTATCATTTGTGTACATTACAGTCACCTTTCTTAAGAGTTTTGTGAAAGCCTGGGCTAGATGGTTCCCTGGTGCAGCCCTGCATGGTCATTCATCTGCCCTTAGGAGGTGAATTAGAAACTCTCCAGACCTTGCCATTTAAGGTGACTGTGTACCCTGGGTTGGCAAGGGCAGTCTGAACATGAAGACCTTACTCCTGGGATATCTCAAACTTCTCTTGAAAATGATCTCATGTTTAAGGGTTTGGAAAGGACATGCTGGATGTGGGTTTTCCCTGTCTCCATCTTTTCAGCCTGGAAGGTACCCTGTTCAACAGCAAGGCAGAGAAAGACAAGAGCTGTGAGCCCTAGTTTAAAGCCTCTGGGAAGTTCTGTGATCCAGCACATGTTATGTGTCAGTTATGACTCAGGGCAGATCAATCCCCTGCATCTTAGTTGATTTTCTATGGAAAACATTCGGTCCCACCCTCACAGCTGTTCTTTGGTGCTTCTCCACAAGCTTGCTCAGGGACGGGAGGTTTGAACAGGGGCATTGACCAGACGCGGTACAACCAGGGAGTTGCCCTAGTACCAGTGATCCTTTCAGAGCACACTCAGGCTTTAGGCTGGAGTTATAAATGAGTCCTTTGATGTTTGCCACGGTAAGGCAGACCTTTGCTGTCTGAGAAGGTGTTGGATAGAAGAAGGCTCTTCCCCAGGAACTGGTAGCATCTCCAGGTGGAGAGTGCATTTGCTGGATAGCTCCTAAGGGTCAGGCTGCATCCTCCACCCAGACAGCAGGCAGAGGCCCTGGAAACAGTGGCCCGGCACCAGTAACAGGTTGCATCTGTAAATCGTGACAGTCACATTAAGTCAGATAATGATATGCCTGTGTAGTAAATTCAGGGACTTTCTGGAGTCATCTTCATATCTAAATCCAGTGCTAGTCCTTTAACTGCGTCCTGTATGATTACATAGTTACATATTGTATGCCTTTAACTTACATTTTAATCCTAATAATGTTTCAGAGCACAATTACTGATAGCACATTGTAAATAAGTTGCAGGAAATTAAATTATGTATGTTACGTGTGTCAAGGTTTGTTAATACTGGGAAATACTTGTAAAGCGCAGTCAGCATGCTGAAATCCTGTAGCTGAGGTCTAGCTTACATTCATTCAAACGTTTTCCACTTTCAAGGATGTAAGCAGACGAGCTATTAATACAGCAGCTGACTTGGATCACTGAGAACTACTTTGCTGTATTTTTTTTTCTAGAGTGTCCCTATGGTAGCTATGGAATGGAATGCAGGAAAACATGCAACTGTCCCTCTGGCATCTGTGACAGAGTAACAGGGAAGTGTTTGAAGTTCCCATTTTTTCAACTGTCTGCTTCAAAGCCTCCAAATAGACGAAAAATAATTTCACACACAGGTAAGACTTTGTGAGGTAGTTGATTTTAGCAGAGAAAACCTTTCCCATGATTTACTACTACAGGGTGTATGCTGTGTGTGGGTGATGTGTACTTTGGTGGAGCTGTGCAAACCACTCACAGCACCAGGTATGATAATTTTTATTATTGGCAGCTCCCTTAACATATAACAAGGGCTTAGATGGTCTGTGACACATGATAAAAACATTTTGAAATCCTAACGTGGGCAAAATACTTTGCAAATCTTGCATGTGCCAGCAGTACATCACCTGTGTGATGGGAGGCTATGCTAGGGTTTGCAGGTCAGGTCAGATGTGATACATATAGCTGCTTTGTGTAGAATAGAATTTCACTACATTGCATTTATTGCTATCAGCTAACACACAGTAAAAATAACATCTTTCTCCACCCTCCCCTCCCCTCCAAGACAGAACTTTATATGTTTTCAGTTGTCAGCTAATATTTTTATGAAATGTTTTATTGTAGTAATTTGACACAGTATCTCTGGAATAAATTCTTACCTTTACAATTATGTCTGAAGCTTTTAACAGAATTAAGAAAGAAAAAAAAGTGTGACCAACCAAAGTGTTTTTGAGGCAGGGACGAAAGATCACGGACATTTTTGGAGCTGGGATTAAAAAAATTCCCCTGTTTTCCCCACTTGATGGTGTATTTGACTGAACAATATTTCTCTAAATATAAACACAAACCAAAATCAATACAAAGCTTGTGCTTATATCATATTAAAAATCATCTTGAAAAAACCCCTTGTAAGGTGGAATGGTCCTGATCCTTCTGTATTTTTCTACATGATTTTTCTCTTTTGCCTTTCCATTTTCTGTTTATTACAAAGGATGCCAAAATAATAGCAGTGGTTGCTTCTTTTTCTGCATCTGGTCTATATTCCAAATATTCCACAGGCAGCTTTATTTCCATCCGTTGCTCCTTCCCTTTTCTCATTTCTCCTTGCCTTTGGTCCCAAACCATCCACTGCCTTAAAGTTTAACAGCCTGTCTGGTCCCAGCCAGGGTGAGATACTCACTGTGTAGAAACAAATGGTGGTTTTTACCCCTGCAAAGGTTTCACACTGATTTCTGTCCTCAGAAGTCTGTCACAGAAAGCAGATGGGGGGCACTGTGGGAAGTGCTTCATGGTGTGGTCACACAGGGTTTCATTTGATAATGGTCTTCAGAGGTAGCTATAGCATCCAAGAGACCTCCAGAGAATTAAAACAGCAGTTAATGCTTCTGTATTTTAAACAGGAAAGTTTCTGACCTGTATGTTTTATAAAAACTTAATGGCTACACATACTCTAGTAAAATTAAAGGTGTCAGAGCATGTTGCTCTGTATTGCAATTTGACCCCTTCACAGTCAAACAGTAGGGCAGCTGGTGGCACACTTTCTCCCAGCCTAGCTAGCTGTGCCAAACAACCTCAGTCACAGCTCAGGAATCAGTGTCAACCAGGGACTGCCTCCAGTTGACAAACTGGATATCTTTTTATCTTATTTTTGGACAATAAGAGAGTTTAGTGGTGCACCAGGCTATTCCACGCCAGCTGGCCTTAGTCAGAGAATATCTACAGGTGTGTTTAATTTGCTGCTGTAGCTATTGAGGTTGTGTTGCTTAGTCCCCTGTCACACTGTAGGGGGTGTTACAGTCAGAACTGGAAACTGAAGTCAGATCATCAGCCTTCTGCTTAAACTATTAGAAAACACATTTGACTTCTGCCTTAACTTGGCAGAAATTTTGCAGCTAGGTACTTGGAGGCATTTAGGGAGATTCCTGCAAACTTGCCAGTTAAGGACTTTCTGAGGTATTCCTAACACCAGGGACATTGTTGGACAATATTTTAATGTTCTTTCATTCATGACATCCTCCTTTATTTTTGTATCTTTTCAGAGAATGACATGGCATCAGGGGATGGAAATTCTGTAAAAGAGGAATTTGTTAAAGAAAAAGCTATTCGCCCTCCAGTAATGAAATGGCTAAATCCTCGCTGATATTTACTTACACTCATAAGACTTTCAAGAGAAAGCATTTCTCACAGATAATTAAATATGCAACAACACACTTTAAGAACAAAGTAGATCTATAGCACATGAATATGTAATCTCAGAAGGTCAATTGTGATCCATTTTTAATGAGAAAATTGTTTACTTAAAAATAGACTGTACAGTGATATTTGTTTTGATAAGTATTTGAACAGAAATGTATTGTGGATTCTTGAATGTATAGTAAAACTGAAAATCCAATATGATCATTTAAATAATGCCAGAGGCTGACGCTTGCAGTCTGAGGCTGGGAAAGCTCTCACTGAATTCAGGGTGATTGATACTATTGGCAAGTGATACTATTGATGTGGAGTCAATGCGAAAGAAGCACAGATCAACAAGTCACAGGATAGAAAGTAACACCCCTGAATCTCAATAATAATAACATGGAAGCACAACAGTGTGATTAAATTAACCAACATTAATTAGTAATTTTCTGGATTTTGAAAGCTGGGTGACAATTCCTTGAAGATAAATATGCCTTTCTTCAGTGAGAAAACACTCAGCATTTCAGTTCATACATTGTGAATAACTTAGGCAAAACTCTGCAGTAATATATTTTATTTAGGTGGATTTCTAAAGCTCAATTTTGTACAGAGAAACAGCACATTGGTAAATTCTACTGATTTGTAGAAGGGGATCTGAAACAAAAGAAGCTGCTTACCATTATTTAAATGTATGTTTCTATAAACCAGCTAATTGGTGCCATTAAGGCAATATCTGCATCTCTTGGAGAAGAGTGGGTCCAATGCAAGAGGCCAGCAAATGGACCTTATACTTTCCATCTTCCTTGCTGGCTACAGCCCAGATAAAATTCAGAGGGATTGTATTCAATCCAGTGTAGGGAAGACTTAAACCCTCAGAGAGTAGTAGTGCAGCCACAGACTATAGTATTTTGGTACCCAGTTCTTTGTTTCTCAATTGCATGAGCAGGTGGTCCCATTTCAGCTGAAAGAAAACTTATGCATGTTAGAGTGTTGTGGAACTGGCAGTCCCTCAGTCAGTCCAAACAGCATAATCTATGTGTAAGTCAAAAAACACTACTGAGGTGGGTTTTCTCTATGTCTGGAAACAATCAGATCCTCAAATAATGGAAATTTGTGTAGCCGTGTCAGTGAACCTGGACTGCACGAGTTTAGGAGCCGCCCTGTAATGCAGAGCACTGTCATTGGAAATCCAGCTTGAATTGACTATTTCCTTTTTGAAATCAATATAAGCTCTGACAATGACTTCAGCGAAAGAAGAAACACACAGTACAACAGCCAAAGTTTAGTTCAGGCTCCAAAAACATACTTTTAAAACTACTAACTACAGAAACTGTAATACCTTTAAAGAGTTGATTCAAAGCCAAAATCTGTGGAAGCAGAATGCTTTCACCTGGGAAAGCAGAGATGAATCGTGCTGCTCTACAACTAGAGGATGATGACAACAACAGACATCTAATCATCAGTATGGCAGTGCAGGCTCTCTTGCCATGATAATTTGAGACATATAATTCTCAAACTAGCACATACCACATATTAACCTGCGTTGAACATTAGGGTCTGAGAGGGAGCAATGTTATCTTGGGCTACTTACAAGCAAGACTTGATTCTCATCTACTGATATCAAAAGTAGTTTTTTCTTGATTTCAATGAAAGCAAGATCAAACCCACACTCCTTGAGCAGATGATGACAACTATTTAAAGAATGTATTAAATATTGCATATGTTATTAATATTTTGCTGCAGTGTCATAAATGACATTATGAGTTCTTGAATGTAAATCTAATAAGCTGGTTGGTTTTAAAAAGTGTAAGATTATTATTGTTCAATAAAAAAAACAACCAACAAAACAACTGAAAGCATTACTGTCTATTGTCTCTATCTATTAATGACAGAGTAAAACTGATGGTGGTGGCACGACCATATACCATGCAGATTAGGCACAGCTGTGCTCCCAAATCTGCAGAAACAGTTTCACAATGGCTGCATTTTTTTCAGCAAATTTGCTGGGGACCATTCACCACTGCTGAAGCTGAGTGGCAGCCTGTGTTCAGAATGACTTTTGTCCATACCATTCAAACACTCCTCCCCAAGTTGTCTGGATCCAAGTTGTCTACCAGGGACAGCTGCTCCTTGGTCAACCCCAGCACAAGAAGGTTTTGGGAATTGTCTTGCTGGCCTGGCCACCATGCCAGGGACCATTTAGCCCTGGAGAAGTGACTACAACTCCTTGGCACTGTTTCATTTACCCTAGATGAACAATTTGCATGACAGGCCAGGAGAGAGGAGAAGATGAAGAGGGATGCTCCCAAAAGGTTTTTGAATGATTTCTACTCTTTTCCATCAAATTTATAAAATATTTTGCATTTATTCAGCTGTTCAAGTGGCAGATTGCTCCACATAGGATAGATTTCCAAATGAAATCATAGTATAAGCAAATTTTATGCCTTTTCCTTTGAAATGTCTACCTGTTGCTACTAGTGGCAATGGGACTATACCAGTATGAAATTATGCAAATGATCATAGAGCCACAGAATAATTTAGTTTGGAAAAAGCCTTTAAAATCATTTGAGTGCAACTGTTAACCCAACGCTGCCAAGTCCACCACTAAACCTTGTCTCCAAATGCCACAATTACATGTCTTTTAAATACCTCCAGGGATGGTGACTCTACCAGCTCCCTGGGTAGCCTGATCCAATGCTTGACAACCCTTCCAATGAAGAAATTTTTCCTGATATCCAATCTATGCCTGTATTGGCACAACTTGACACCATTTCCTCTTATCCTGTCACTTGTTACCTGGGAGAAGAGACTGAAACCCACATGGCTACAAACCTCCTTTCAGGTAGTTATACAGAGCGATATGGTCTCTCATGAGCCTCATTTTCTCCAGGCCGAACAACCCCGGTTCCCTCAGTTGCTCCTCACAGGACTTCTGCTTCAGGTCCTTCCCCAGCTCCATTGTTCTTTTATGGACATGCTCCAGTACCTCAGTGTCTTTCTTGTAAAGAGAGGCCTAAAACTGGATACAGAATTTGACGTATCCAGTGCCCAGTACAGGGAGGCAGTCACTGCCCTAGTCCTGAAGGTCACACTATTGCTGATCTGAGCGAGGATGCCATTGGCCTTCTTGCCCACCTGTACACACTGCTGGTTCATGGTCAGCTCCTGTCTACCAGCATCCCAGGTCCTTTTCCACTGGGCAGCTTTCCAGCCACTCTGCCTCCAGCCTGTAGCACTGCCTGGGGTTGTTGTGACCCAAGGGCAGGACCTGGCATTTGGCATTGTTGAACATCATACCATTGGCCTCAGCCCATCAATCCAGTCTGCCCAGATTCCTCTAGAGATCAACACTCCTTCCCAACTGGGTGCCATCTGCATACTTACTCGTGACATCCTAGCAGTCCTCCTGAACTGTCTGCCCCTTCTTCCAAAAGTCATAAAACCTCTGTGTTTTTCCTGCGTTCCAAAGTTATCGATTCAGCCAGGCTGGTGTTCTTTCCTTCTGGCTTGTCTTTTGGCAAGCAGGAGTGACCTACTGCATCTTTTGGATTTCTTTCTTGAAGAATATCCAGACATCCTGGACTTCTTTTGCCCTTCAGCATTGCCCCTCCAGGGACATGAAATGGTGTTCATAGAATCAACTGCTTTTTACCAATCTCTTTGTTATTTTCCATCGTTTCATTTTCCTACCTTTCTGTCCACATCATTCCTCGCTTTTCACTGCACACTTCAACTAATTTTCCCTATTTTTCATATGTGGATTTTCTTTTGGACTTTTTTTCTTTCTTCACCCAACTCTGTGTTCCAGGCATCCTCCTTGCACCTGACCTTTCCTTCTCACACAAAATTAAAGTTGATTACTGATGTTCTTCTCTCCAGAAGTAAAAGCTGTGAGATGGTTCATCACAGAATATGCTTCTGTCATCTACTATCAAAATTTGTTTTCAGTGGAGTCATGCATTATTTCCAATATAAATATGTAAGGCAAATAGGCCTAATTTCTACTAGGCAGACTCTGTTTTCTCAGTTACTAAACTACAAGGCAGTAATATATGCAGTGACTTTTGTTTTTTTATTTTATGTGCAATAACACAGATAAGAAGTGTGCTGTAATGCAGTTTCTATTTTACTCTGTATTATAGGATGTTGCAGACACAATTACCTTTCAATCAATATATCATGAAATGTTTTAGAGTGGTGTCTGAAACACAGACACCTGAGAAACCTGAAATGCATTCAGGTATATTTCACCAACAACTCAAATAATATGTTATAAATGTATTTCCAGTGTAGATTGACAGTGTAGCCTTACCAAAACCAATTGTGCAAAGTATCTTTAATGTATTTTAATGTATGATTTCCTGACATAAAACATTCACACCAATACTGTGAAATGTATCACTGCCTAATCACCACAGGTTAATTAACAATATAAATTTGCCACTCTGATTTGCTGGGACATACGTATTCAAGCAAACTCACCAAAATACATATTTTAAATTTAACTATATTTATTAACATGCCTGTACATACCTGCTATCTATTTAAATGGACTGTCAGGTCACAACAGTGTTTTGAAAATATTTCCTGACACCTGCAAAATTGGTAAATATTTCCTGTTTTTGTTGTGTCTGCTGAAAACAGGAATTTTACAAGTTGGACTGATAATTTGACAGGCACCACAAGCTCCACTTTGACACATCTTACTGTGGTTTCTACTGGGGTTTGTGAGTGTCCAAGCAAACTGGGCCTGACAAACTGGTGTGTTCTGGATTTCTTGCACTGCCAAAATAGACACCTTGTGTCTTTTGGGTGGCCACATACCATGCTCAGCTCGTATACACAGCTGAATTTTTGCAGAATGGGTGAGTTTTGCACTCAAATAGGTGTTAATACAGTAAGAGCTCTGAACGCTGAAGTATTCTTTCCCATCTTTGCAGCAGCCTCCAGTGAGCCCTGTGCATACGCTGGGTGGCTCAGCTGTGTTTGGGTGGCTGTTGCACCCACGCCTGGAGAGCCTGGCTTTTCTGCAGGCGCCGGCTGGGATCCGGCCACAGTCCTGGCCATATCCCCCCTGCTACCTTCCTGCGGGATTCTCAGAGTCCACAAAATGCTCTGCGTAAACAAACAAACTTGTGTTTGGATGAAGAAAAAGACAGAGATTTCCTTAAGTTTATTAGTACATGATGCTCCTAATCCTCCCCGATCCCCTCCCATCCACTCTGCTTCCGAAGTGGCTGCATCTCTGATTCATGTCCTAGCTCCTTTCCTACTTTTGAAAACTATCAAGGAAAAAAATCAGCTGTAATTAAGGGCAAGAGTTGATTATGTATGAACTTATCTTCACCATTCTAGGGAGACACAGATTAATTTTTCATGAAATGACATAACTGGTACAGTCTTTCTACTCTGCAAACACTGAGCCTAATAGAAGTGTTTTCTGATAAACTGGGACAAGTGAAACCCTATGAACATTACTTGAAAATATCTTTCTTCTTCACAAGAGAAACATCTATTTTTGAAGAACAAATAATGGATTGGAATGTCATTGAAATCCAAACACAATATTAGTATGTTCCTGAAAAAAGAAAGGTACAATGCTGGGGGAGAATGCACCAGAGCCCTTGCAGCTGTGTCACACTTTCCTGTTTGTTATTTTTAGTTTTCCATTCATGCTCTTTATTTTGGGCTTTACTTTGCTTCCTATGCAGCTTCCCCTTAACTCCTGTATAGCTCTGTTTTACATATTTGAGGTTTTTTTTTTTTGTCTTCTTCAAAGGAAACCCAAGCAACTCTGTCCAGTTTCAGGAACTCATGTTTCTCTTGGCAGTGGTTGAGTTCTTGGTTTTCTAAAGGCATTTAGGAAATTTACATTACTTGTTTTCAGCTTTTAACCTACTCAGGCTCCATAAGTATAAGAAAGGAGCAGCACACAAGGAAAGCTCAAGAGTGTTCTACAGTATGTCCTGGTCTTTGTATCTGAAAATTACCAGTACTGAGTCCCACATCAAATTTCCAGGATAGCATTCAATAAAAAAAGGAATATAAATGGGCTCTGGTGAAACACTGCCTAGTATCTATCTGCACAGAACTGGTTAGGAACCTCAGTTGATTAAAAAAAATACAAAGTTTTCTGGGGAAAAGTTTTGTTTACTCCACAATAAACTTCATTATAGGGGAATGCACTTCATTGCAGGTGTGCGTTCAGAGACTCAGAATTCAGCATCTACATGCTCATTCCAAGAGGTGGTGTTAAAAACTCTGAAACTAAATCATTTAGAATACTGAAACTAATGTCATGATTCCCTGGGACTTGACTCTCAACTGCGAGTTAGAACTCAGGGCTGGCAACATGGATACCACCCAATGGAAAGTACAAAACCAGAGGACACAACAAAGGAGGGGGAACACTGAAAGCATCTGTTTCCCTTCTCTAATTGTCTCATCTCCTTACTTTACAAAGTCTCCACTAACTGCTGAAATTTGGCTGCTACCATATCAAGCAACAATGTCCGGCTCCCTGTGGCCAACATGAGGGCTGACACTGCCAACCACAGCCCTTCACCACCACCACACCTGGCTAAATGTTGATAAAGCAATGTTGGATGAAAACTATGCACAGATGCCCTGGACATTAATTAAAATAATAAAGTGGGACTAAATTAAATTAAGTAATTACCAAGGTATTTGTGGTGGTTTGACCCTGGCTGGATGCCAGATGTCCACCAAAGCTGCAACTTTGCAACTCCACTTTGCAACTGGACAGCAGAGATAAAATATAACAAAAGGCTTATGAGTTGAGATAAGGACAAAGAAAGGTAACTCACTGATTACTGTCACGGGCAAAACAGATTTGACTTGGGGAAATTAATAGAATTAATTGCCAATCAAAATCAGAGCAGAATAATGAGATGTAAAACAAACCTTAAAAAAACACCTTTCCCTCACTCCTCCCTCCTTGGNTCCTCCCTCCTTGGGCTCTACCTCCCCACCCAGATGTGCAGGGAGACGGGATTGGGAGTTACAGTCAGTTCACCACACACTGTTCCTGCGACTGCTCAGGGAGAAGAGTCCTTTCCCTGCTCCAGCGTGAGGTTCGCCCCGTGTGAGACAGTTCCTCATGAACTTCTCCAGCCTGAATTCCCATGGGCTGCAGTTCTTGACAAACTGCTCCAGTGTGGTCCCTTTCCATGGGGTGCAATCCTTCAAGAACAGCTGGCTCCCTTGTGTGTCCTCCACAGGGCCACAAGTCCTGCCAGCAAACCTGCTCCAGTGTGGGCTCCTCTCTCCACAGATCTGTATGTCCCTGCCAGGAACTGCTCTGCACAGGTTTCCCATGGGTTCACAGACCTCTTTCTGGCATCTGCCTGGTCCAGCATGGGTCTCCCCCACAGGCTGCAGGTGGACTGCTGCACTCCTGTTGACTTCCATAGACTGCAGGGGAACAGCTGCCTCACCATGATCTAGTCAGTAGCTAGCTTGGCTCTGTCTCAAATAAGTAGATGACCATAGGGTGGTGGCAGTTTTCTATTGATCTTCAGGTTGGTCACACAAAAAGTAGAAGAAGGCGAGATCAGCTGACTCACAGGGTCAAATACTGGGGCCCCTGGAACCCAATGGCTCACATATGAAGTACATGACAGTTATCTCAACCCTTGCACTTGGTAGGTAAGGTAAGGTAAAGCCATCTTTCATTGCTGCAGTAAAAAACACAACCTAAGGAGGAGAAAGAACATATTCGATCAGGCTGGAGATCCTTCTAGCCCAATAGGCTCTTCACAATGACCCTTATTTCTCTAATGGAAACTGCCAGTCTTTTTCTTGCGACCTTGTTAGGATCTGCCAGCTCCTTCCAGTGACCAGATCTATCATAACAACAAGCCAGAGGACTGTTCTGGGAAGCACCTACCAGTGCCGGTAGCAGAAATGATCATGCTGTGCTGAAAGACTCATCAGTGAATACCCCGATTGGGCAGACCACAATTTAATCACTTCAAAAACTGTTGGTCCACCTGCAGCTTCTCATTCTTTTAGTCTGAGATAGGATGAATTCTTTGAAACTCTTGGTTTTCTATGACATCAAGTGATTTTTAAAGAAGTCCCATCCCAATTTAACCCCTGGGACCACAGAGCTCATTCTCTGATGTGAGCCATGTAAGCCTCCCAGATGTTCACAGCAGATCAGCAAATTCAATTACTGGGTTTGCACCTGCTCTCTTCATAGAATCATATAATCATAGAATAGGTTGTGTTGGAAGGAAACTTAAAGACCACCTATTTCCAAACCTTCTGCCACAGGCAGGGACACCTTCCACTAAGACCAGTTTGCTCAGAGTCCCTTCCAAGCTGGCCTTGAACACTTCCAGGGATGAGACATTCACAAGTTTTCAGGGCAACTTGTTCCAGTGCCTCACCATCCTCACAGTGAAGAATTTCTCCCTAACATCTAATCTAAACCTATCCTCTTTCAGTTTAAAGCTGTTCCCCCTTGTCCTGCCACTACACGCCGTTGTAAAGAGTTTGTCTCCATCTTTCTTGTATGCTCCCTTCAGGCACTGGAAGGCTTGCATTCTCCCTTTACATACTGGAAGGGAGTTGCCACCATGGCCAAATGTCTGGGCAGTATGCCCCTCTCTGACCAGAACTCCCTGCAACCTTCACAGGGTGGTGGGTATTCAACAACCCTTTCCAGCCACATTTAAAAAAGAAAAATTCAAACCTTTTTTTTCCCTTTTCCTTAGGCTCTTAACTTTGCAGGAATCTCAGAAATGAAAGGAAGAGATCAGGCTTAAAGGCTGTTGAAAGGCTGCATTTTGGGGGCAGGCTATACTGCTGTAACTGCATGACGTGGCAGTGGCTGGAATTAACAGGAGAGGAGAGGCTAAAGACCTTATTTCTCCAATTAAACTTGAGCCTATAATCAGATCACTGTCCATACACTGTCCTCTCTTACCATGCACTGGACAAGAATTCTTTCTCAGGACACTTAATTTTTAGGAACAAAATAAAGTGTCAAAAATAGGTCTCTTGGCTGATTGATGTGAATAATCTGGTCCCACGTGTAAGTTTCTGCCTGTCCCATGTGCTTTTATCCTGCAAACTACTGCATCATCAAAATTCTAAGATGGCTCATTTTATTTATGTATGTTTTTAAACTTTTGAATGATGAGACTAGTTCTTTGTGATATTTTTCTCCTTCCTATGTTAAAGCAAGGAATGATGAAGAATGACAAAGCAACAAGGAAGGGATCATGTAATATTTAGGGACCCTTTTCTTCCACCAGGACATGAATGACTTCTATATTACACGTAAAATTTGGTGAAAAGGTGCAAAACATAATAGATGCACCTAAACTGATATTTTTGTTGTTTCACAGTATGTGCCATTTTCCTTTTCTGTTTGGGTTTGTCGAGCCTGAAAACCTTTGACTTAATCTTGCTTCTAATGAAGGAAATAGAAAAAATGTTGTGTCTGGAAAATAAATAATGGGAACAGTAGCACTGAGGAGTCTGAGGAGTATGAAATTGTGCAGGACTTCATAGGCTATATCATAGCAGAGTAGGAGTTGCGGCAAGAAAAAACAAACATAAAGCCTGGGTTAAGCATTCAGTGGAGATAAATGTTGCTGCATTAAACTGTATTTATTTGTGTTTATTACTTGGATATTATTTATTTTCCTGCATGCATGTGAACACTCTTACCGTACTTTACCAATTTTTCAGCCATCTCTGCTCTCTGGAATGCACTGGATTTGCAGCCAGGTCTCTTTTGTGAGTGAGAAGTAAGGTCTGTCCATTATCTTGTACAGGGAAAATAATTGGTGTGGGGTTTTTTTATGAATCAAAAAATGTGCTCTCTATTTAAAAAAACACAATATATCCTCACTCTGTGTAAACAGTCTGACCTTCAGGTGGAATGCAGCCAGAGGGGCTATAAATAGCATTCCTAATAAGAAAGGAGACAGAAGCATTTGGAGATCAACAGGCAGTGCTCACAGATGCAGGAACAGTAGATGAGCTACCTGTAGATTTTGTGCTCTAAAAAGCTCAGATGCAATTTTTATAGAATCTTAGCTGAATCCTGCACTGAACAGGCGGGAATATTTTTCTCCTGTAAACAACAATGGGTAGTCCTGTGTATAACAAAAACCTTTTGACACTCTGTTGTGTTTCCCCTACTTTTTCTTGAGCATCTTACAGTTCTTGGTGTGTTCCCCCTGGCTTCACTCATAGACAGAAAGGCACTACAATTTGAGCGCAGCAAGCAGAGCAAGGTTTCCACCCAGGACCCTACCGGAACTCTGTGCCAAAGAGAAGGCTACTGCCAGCTATTGCAGGTACTGAATTAGTGATCTACATACTGTGTCATACTCTTTCATGAAGTGCTTTTGAAACATTTTCAAGGCCAGCCTTCAAATATCCTGTGGTTTCATAAGAAGAACGATGTCTATTAGTTTGATTTCTGCTTGCTATAACGTGGTACAGGGAAACCTGATTATGGTGCAGTGTGTGCACTTTCTCTGTATTCTAGAGCCTAATGAATTTAATGAAGCTCTGAGCATGAGATAGCTACTGCTACAGTTTATTTATTCTCACAGCTCTGCAACTTGGCACAACAGTCTTAATGTTTCCTTTGTCTCTAGATAAATCTTTGCTTCTAGCAGGCTTGTGCATCTTCCCAACTCTTTCTTCAGAGAGACTCATGAGAAAATATTTTTATTCAAATAAGCATTTTAGGAAGCAGCATTTTATCACAACAGCATGTTTGTACGTAAGACAGATGGTGCACATGAATGATGCTGTCATCTGCAATTAAATTTTATTGATTTACCAAGGAACATACATTAAATCATAGTAAGATTCTCTCCACAGCCCCTGCCCACATGCCTCTCTACAACTGCTGCAACTGTAGAAGCGGAAAAGTCCAGAAGAACAGATAACACCAGTATCAGTTCCTGTTATAGTCCTCAGACATGCTGTTAAAAACGTTGTATATCCTAGGTATTAATTCCCAAACCCATTGCAGTGGTGTGAAAATGTGGAAGTCATGCTTCCCTCCTCAAAACCAGGCCTGTGCCTCCTACAAAGCAAACAAAATCCTCCACATCTGAACAAAAACTAAATAGACAGACCATCAAAGCTATGTAAAAGCACTAGCCCCCCAGACACATACCAGGACAGCAAAGCTATTTACCCGTGGAGTCTTTCAGATGATTCAGGTCAATTCCATTGAATGTGGAGTTAACTCACATAACTTTGAGACCTCATTGTCTCTTTCCCTCTCCGTTTCCCTCCTTTGGATTCATGCCATTGTTTCTAGGTAGACATTAAAATGCCTTGGGACAAAGACCATGTCTTCCTGTGAGCCTACAGAGAGTAAAGTACAAAGACGTCAGCAAAGGGCTGAGCAAACCCATGCTGGTTTGAGAAAAGCACACACATATAAACCCAGGCAGTAAGCATGCATATGTGCAAACATGCATATTCTAAATGTTGGCTACAGTTGACATACATAGTGATGTATCACACCTGTAATTCACAATCTGAGTTCAGTATCCCTGATATTCCCTCTATGACTCTAAGGAATGAATTACACAAAAGGAAAATCAGACTAGCAGTGTAGCCTTAAATATGGGCAGTGTTCAGGTTGCCCAGAGAAGCTGTGGATGTCCCATCCCTGAAGTGTTCAAGGCCAGGTTGGATGGAGCTTGGAGTAATCTGGTGTAGTGGAAGGGGTCCCTGACCATGGCAGAAGGGTTGGAACTAGGTAATCTTTAGTTTTCCTTCCAAACCAAACCACTCTGATTCTATGATATGCTATGTATCACTGCAGTCTCTATTAAGGTAGCTCTTTGAGCTCCTATTAGTGTTCTCTTCTTGCCTCTCTCTGGCCTAATGTATATTCAGTCTCTCTGCTCCTGACTGTATTTTTTCTAATTCTTATTATAAAAGGTTGTTCTATATATTTTTATCACCACAGATACTTTTTCCAGGCTGCAGTTAGAGATATTTTGGCAGACAAACCATGCTTCATTCTCCTCCAATTTTGTAAGATAAAATGAGTTCTAATTCTAAAATTTATTATCTATTCCCTTTCCCAAATTGCAGGTTTTAATAATTTTCTTTAATTATATTAAGAAAGTTTACTTCTTTGTACTATTTCTGTCCAGTTCTTCTTGATAAGGTAAGTTTCCTTCCATGATCTGGAACATGTGAAAAAGAAAACAGAAAAAAAATTGAAGAAACAGTGCTGAGCTCTGTGGAGCCTTTAACACTATAGTGTCATGACTATGTCCTACACTTGTAATAAAAAATAATACCCATATTTATCCCTTGTATAATGATCAGATCTTTATCTCTAAAGCACATTTCCCTTTCCTGTTTAAAAAGGAAGAAAATGAGACTCAAAGTACTAATGTAACATAGCCAGGTTTACTCACTGAATGGACGAGAGTTGGAAACAGACTCAGGTCTCCTGCTAATTCTTGAGATGCTGGAAATCACTCTAAAACCTAAGCCTATGCCTTAAGATTTTTCCCCTTGAGGATGAATGGGTCTGTTTCTTCAGTGCTTCCCCAGTAAGTGCTTGCAGAAGGGCAAGTGTGATTTTGTACAAGTGGTGTAAAAACTGCAAGAATGAGTCCCCTGGCCATGGTGCCAAGTTTCCAAGCAGCAGCTGAAAATGTCTTCAGAATCTTTTCCATGCCATCATGCCTTCATGAAAGCTAAATATTTTTCTTTCTGATCTGTACACTTAGCACTTTCAAATGTTTTCATGAGCCACAGGGTGCCGCCTTCTTGTTTGAAATAAATGACTCAGTCAAAAACCATATTTGAGAAATAGTCTATTACTAATAAAGAACATTTCAAAAAAAAAGGCAGAAATCTTGTTTAGACTCAGACACTCACTATGAATGGTACAGCAAATCTCGTTATGCATTGCCACTGAATTCACACACACACATTTCTAAGAAGAAATAAAATCAGGCAAACATAAATCAAAAGCAAAGAGTAAACCATAAACTTACACACAGCAGAGCTTACTGTGGAGGAGTCGCTCATCCTCCACATCAAGTTGTGCCCTAGCCAGGAGATGCCATTTCTGAGGGGTGAACACAACCAGTAACACTCTTGTGTGTGTGGGTTAAAGGATCGAGAACCATTAAGGGGAAACAGCCTGACAGATAGCTGGCAAGTCCTTTTGAATTCTGTGCCTCCTGCTGCCAATCTGAAAACATGTCTTTAGGCAAAACAAGCACTGGGGGACTGGCTGGACCCTGTGCATTCCCCAGGGTTAACCCATCATCTCTGCAGCTGTGCAGCACCAGCAGAGCATGGTGCACCCACACTGTTGGGCTGTCTGCATGTAAAAGACTGTTGTAGCAACACTGGCAACATCTCTTCAGCTGAGCAAGAGAGTACTTTTGTTGGTGTTGCCCAAACCTGTTCAGAGAGGAATAGGCTCCACGGATAGGATACTCTTTTTCTGGAATAACTGCATACCCACTAAGGTTTTTATTGGCAATTTTCTTCAGGCTCACAGACATGATGCACCATCCCAATGTGGAATGGCAGTTTGTTCAAATCATGATGCCAAAGAACCCATTTCCAAGGGAAAAAGCCAAGTGCTCTGCTCCCTTCTTGTTAAGAAAGAAATAATTTCTCTACCTGTGCAAACTTAATTGGGACTGTACGTGTAGTCCACTAGCTTGACTGAAAATGTGTTGCTTAGTTCATGATGACTAAAATCTCTTATTTAAATAGAATTTTTACTGGATGGAATCTGGATAGTAAAAGGTGCAATGAAAGAAAACAGGTGGGATCAAATAAAGAATTGATTAATGATACAACCTGGACATTTTAAGAATTATTGTGTTGGGTTTTTTTTCCTTAAAAAAGAAGGAAATTGCCTTTGGAACATTGTAGGTTTGGATACTATTTAACCTTTTCTTTTTTTTTTTAAATTACAGCTGGCTAAGTTTTTTGTCAAATCTAGATAAAAAGTAATGAAAAACATACATCTCATTGTCATGCCATAATTCTCCATAAGTGCAAATAGGCACTTTGTCCTTTAAAATGAAGTTCTATATGTAAAATCAGTGCCTATTGCTATGATAACATATTATATTAGAAATTTTTTTTAAACTAAGAACTATTAAGGGACATCGGTACCATATTTCATTTACCCCAGAATATTGTTGGTAAGATTCATGAGTGATCTTTGGTTAGTGTAAAAATGAGTAACTATATAATTCTGAGAAAAAAAGACAACAAATAAAGGATTTTCTGTTTCTCTTTTCATTTGTTTGTTTTGTGTGAAGAGGAATAGCTTAATATACTGTACTTTGAGCCAAAAATCATTGTAAAATGACATTGGCACCAATATTTGAAAAATGTCAGGGAAAAACACAGCTTAGGAAAAGAAAGAGTAAATATTTTGCAAGAGGAAAGATAGTGGGGCTTTATGTTTTAAAAATCTCTTCTCTGTGGTAGATCTCAATCACTGTGAGCTCAGTTCTCCCATGGGATGAGCTTTCTGACTGGTGTACTTAAATTTAAGAATATAAATAATATTGTAAGCTCTATTCAATTGTGCAGCTTTCAAAACACTTGGCAGTTTCCCTACGTGAGATATGAGAGCATCTCAGAGATGTGGGACACTGTAATCACCTCTGGAATAAATGGAGACACTGTACAGAGACACACCCCTTTTTCTGTGACTGTCCTGATTGCTATGACTCAGCTCACATTAGCTAAGTAAGTCATCAGGGGCCATCACCATGGCTAAACGTCTCCAGAACCTGGACTCTACTACAACTGTTATATTTTCTTAGATAAAAGGTAGCTTAAAATTGTTTGGAAATGACAGATTTGAACACTCAAGACAGCTGGATCTCCTGGAGACCTTTTCTGGGTACCTGTGATTCTGTCCCTGGAGTTCCCCTTCTCTCTTTTTGTGTTGTGTTTGAGCAGTGTCTTGGTGACACCAGGCTCTCACCAGGGCAACGTTTGCCAAAAGCTTTGAAAGCCTTTCTGAGCAAGGTGGTAACTCTGGTATTTATACGTGGCCCTCAGGTCTAACTCCAGCCTAAATTTACCTTCAAATCAGTCCAATTTTTGCACTAAGGGATGCTGCTCTCTGCAAACAAAACAGTAGATGAGATGCAGATTTCTCCTATTGGCATTTGCATATCTAAAATCCACCTGTGTACTTGACCTCTAAGTAGATAATATACATTTTAATTGCTAAACTGATATCTTGTTTTGGTACTTAAGACAGTGTATAGGCTCAGCTAAGGTCGACCTGTTTGCATTCTGCCTCTCAAAGGCGGCATGTGTCTGTCTTCTTTGTAACTGTGGCTGAGCCTTCAGAGCATTCGTTGCACAACTCAGTGACAATCTGTAGAGAGAGCACTGCCCACTGTATATTGGGTTCCTCTGTGTGTTCAGAGAAATGACAGACCCTTTCTCTTCCTCTGTGCTGAGGACTAATCCCAAACACCAAACCAGAAGAAATAAAAAGCCTGAAACATCTTGGATAAAATGTACTTGTGACTTCCTTGTGTTTTGTCTAATACTTAAGTAGGAGATCCAGATCCCTAATGTAAATCCTTACTGAGGAAGGAAGAACTGTGTTAAAACTCTGTGCATTCAGAGTGTAGCTGTGGATATGTCTAGGGAATTAGGCATTTTCTTATTTCTAAAACATTTTAACTGATTTCATCTTCACCAGGTCAATTGGCTGTGGCAGCAGGTGAAAGGATACATCAGCTGTATGAGTGAAATATTAGGTCATGGTTTCATTCAGGCTATGCAATTGCTCAAGCACAGGTCAGGGGACAGTGCAGGGGTACAGAGCTCAGAGTTGACATCCCAACAGGTGCTGCTAAAGAGGCTGCGTGTTTGAAAAACAAAGGAAAGGGCTTCAGAACTTTAGATTAAGGAGTCTAGAAGACTATGTGCTGGGAAAGAACCTAGCACCCAAGTTCTTCAAGGGTTATATTAGAGTGGGAGATGAGCTTGCTGGTGTGATTGGGATTTCTTCTGTCAATCTTGAGCTTCACTTCAAATGGAAAGAATGTGACTGGGGAGGACTACGTGCTTTTATGGTTTGAGGGATGAAGGTTCTTTAAGAACAAAATCAGAAAGCTTCATTATGGTCTGCTTAATCTAACACCTGTGGGTTTTGTATTCTTTTTTTTTTTCCCACAAAGAAAAAGGTATTTTGCCTTGGTTGGGAATTCTTAAACTGATGGTGTCAGGATCAAATATATCTGATTTAGTAATGGAACAAGCAAATTGCTTTCAAAGTCTGGGAGTCCTGAGAATAGAATATTAATAGAACAACAGAAAAACCTGCGAATTCTTAGAATTTCCTCATCTGAAAAACAGCCAGATCTCATTTGGCTGATCTTATAGATCAGGACAAATTCACAGAAATCCAGTGGGAGCAGAACTCTGCATGGCCATTGAGAAACTTTTTAGATTACATGGCTTTCTTGGAAAGGAACAATTAAGTATTTTAGGAAATCATAAAACATCTACATGTTATCCAGAAGTTAAATACTTCAAAAGGAGAAGATAATTAAAAATCTCTCTGAAATTATATACCATAGAAGAGACTATTTACAAGAGCATGAAGTGACAGGGCAAGAGGGAATGGATTCAAAACAATAGTATTCAAAACAATGGTAGGTTTAGATTAGATATTAGGAAGAAATTCTTTACTGTGAGGATGGTGATGCACTAGAACAAGTTGCCCAGAGGAGCTGTGGATGTCTCACCCCTGCCAGCGTGCAAGGCCAGGTTGGATGCAAATCTAAGCAACCTGACCTAGTGGAAGGTGTCCCTGTCTGTGGCAGGGGTGGTTGGAACCAGATCATCTCTAAGTTGCCTTTGAAACCCAAATTCTATGATTCTGTGATTTTTATTAATATTATATCACCTATAATTTTTGTTGACTTATCCATAGTCCTGAATTCCAGCAGCAGAAATGGAGAAAAACAACAGTGTCACACACCGAAAGCAGAACACTAACCACCAAACACAATAAATCTGCAGCCACAAATAGGTTGTGGACATGTAGGTTTGACTCTGAAATTTTGCTCGAAATTCTACAGCACAGTTTCTAAGAATGCTGCTGTTTAACAATAATAAAACAAAAATATTAAACTCTGAAAATTTGGCAATGAACCTGAATAGCTACTACATTGTCAGCTTATTTTAATGGTTGGTTTTAGCCAACAGATCTATCTCTTGGTGGTTGTCCTGGTGTGGGTTCTCTGGGGCATGATGCTGTTTTGCCTTTTTACCACAATATTTCTACAGTGCTTTGGAAGAAAAAAAATCTAAACTTTGCAAAGTTTGGTTTGACATTTCTTGGTTGTTCCACTGCAGCTCCTTATTGCAAAATCAAGGCATTATGCAAAGATCATTGGCTAGGAGTGTACCACATATCCACAGAGACAGACATAAAAGTACCATAACCAAAATCACTGCAAAAGAGAAAAGAGATACATGTTAGATGTGTTAGATAACTACTCTGATAATGATGTTGATGCATACAATTTATAAACTGATCTTTTGTTTGTTTGTTTTGTTTTTCCCCAGAAAGAATATAGGCTTCATATCTTGAAGAAAAGATTTTTTGGCCATGTTTCATAGAATTTATTGACAGGATTCTGACTTTTTGAATTAACTCTGTATCTCTTATGTGATCCATGTTTTCTTTCAAACAAAAACTTAGCCCAGTTATGCAAATCTACACTCACAGATCCAAACCGTTCAAGGTTGTCTTCATAAACTTTTGAACCCTTCTGGCTTCTAAAAAAGAACACAGTCACAAAAGAATTTTTAAGAATTACTGGAATAATTTATCAGAATAGGGGAGTAAGTACTAGTAAACAATAACCTGTCATTGGTGTTTTTGAAAGATACAAAACTAGTTCACAATTCCACATTGAAAGTATTTGTAAGGCCTCCAATACCATACCCAAGGATTGTGATTAATGTCATATGCCTGTTTATTTTTCCCTTGAGAACCTGAAAGAGTAAAAAAAAGATCACAACCAAACAAAAGCATACCAATAACAGGAAACTGTTGGTGAGAAATACCCCGATCTTCCTGTAAATTCACGTCACCACATTCCCAAGGGACAAAGGTGCGTGAACAGCATGGTAAATAATTATGATTTAATATGAGGCCTTGCTATGCTGTTTACAGTTCAACAACAAAAAGGAATTGTTTCTCAAGGTGCAAAATAAGCAAATAATAGAAACACATATCAATATAATCAGGAAATGATGATGTTATGTCTGGGTCAGCTGCTGAAAACAGATTGCAATCTATCAAAGTATCAACCTGATATCCCTGTGCAGTCTGCGGAGAAACGTCAGTGATGAGATGGAGTCTTTCCCTGGTTTGCATGTTAGTCATCTTTGTTTTATGAAAGTACTGGGGACAGGGGTCCTGCAGAAGATTCTCCACAGCTATTTTTGCTTTCTGATGCTTAGGAAATTTGACACTTGTATTTAATGAGAGCATCTAAAAGAATCTCTTGCATTTTGCAAAAGAAAAACTGAAAATAAACCACTGAAGGAGTATAGATTGGAAGTAACAGTAACAGCTGGTCTCTTTCAGGAACATTATATTGTTGAATCTGCCAGCAATAAGGAATAATGAGAAAAAAACTAGCATTGGAGGAACACAGTGGTGCCTTTCAGCAAACACCAGTGAAGATTTTCAGTTCCTTATTAAAACATATTTCAGTGAGAAATATAAAAAAAACATATAAGATGTCAGTAGTCAGCAATTTTTCCCTACAAAAGTATTTTTAGGAATGCCAAGGCAAAATAAGCTATGTAAAAAACAAAGAGAAAAATTTATCTTTGAACAACAGAGCAACATTGATAGTAGAGGCCTAAAGCATTCAATACGTATTCAGCTCTTAACTACAGGAAAAATAATTCTAGACCATACTTGCCAGATTTTACAATTAAACAGGGTCAGATCAGGTCAAGGCTTGAAGTAGAAAACATCAAGAATTTTCTTAGTGTTCCCTTAAATTGTGTTGATGACTGGGGAGACTTTCCTTTATCACTCAGGACTGATATTCATTCAGAAGTGAAGCATTGACACTTGAAGTCTGTCAAGCACCATCTTTCCTAAAGCTCCCAAGAACAAACTAATATTTGAAGAACCCTGATTTTCTTTGTCTTTATCCATACTATTAACCTCAAAACTATGTTGGAGCTTAGCACCTATGTAAGTGTCAGCTCCTACTGAATGAATCAGTGTGTGCATGCCTGCCATGAATAGGATTCACAGAAATGAGCAGCAAGCTTTGCGCAGTCTCCTGGAATTAAACCATATGCTTTATCATACCCATGGAAAATTGAAGCTACTGTTAATTTTGTTTGGCTGTGCCTGCCTGCCTTCCTAAGCAGATAATTTCTACACTGCTGTCAGAATAATGCCAATCATCTTAACAGATGCTTGAGTTTTTATCTGTGCTCTGCATTACATTCCTTGAAGAGAAGGTTGCTAGAAACAAACAGGTTTTCTGAGAGTACATAGGGGAACAATGGACAATAGGAGCTGCTCTATACTTCTGGCTGTAAACAACAACAAAATCCAGTTCACATGAAATGAAAAACACCATTTATCAAGATGTAAGTCAGTGCCTGGCAGGTTGCAGATGACATTTGGAATCAGACAAAGCATTAGAGCAGGCTGTAGACATTCAGTTTTGTTTAAAAAGGCACTCTTGGGATTGAATCAGTACAGGTCAGATTATTTCTGTAAACTGAGTAAAAAATAGGAGATAATTTCTTTATCTCTAGAAAATTCAAGATGTGTAGTTCTAAAGTTTCCAAAGAAATTGTTTCAGATGTTCTTTTGAAATGACACTTCAGGACTATCACTTGGTATTCCAGTTTTCCAAACATCAGATTAGGAAAAAGTTATCAGTTTAAAAGACATTAACTCTGGTTGGCAGATGCCACATCTTTCCCCCCTAATTCAGACAGGATGCTTAGAAAGTACATAAGGAACAAGAGAAAACATCTCTGCCCCTCCAAATCTAAAATGCTTTTATCTCCTCTCTCCCCAGCTGCCTTCCTGTATACTTTCAGATCCCAGCCTCTGGTCCTGTTGGAGGACATGGTTGGATAAGAGGAAAAAGAGAGGAAAGAAAATATTTGCCAGAACTGTATGGGAAGGGGAGGTGGTGTCAGCAATAGAATTGCTATTTTTGGCTTGCAACTTCTTTTAAAGATTCTTTCAATTGATTGTTAGGATTTAAAATCAAAGATAAAAGACACTCTTAAAATGAAGCTCAGCCAAATGCAAGTAGAAGAGTTGTAAAGACGACTTCTCTCTATGCTGTCCCTGACAAAGAAGAAATCAGTTCTGTTGTGATAAAATTGGCAAAGTCATCTGCACATGACTATAAGCAAGCAAACTCTGTTTCACTTTGCTTGCTTTCCAGCACTACTGAAAATGAAATAAATGCTAAATCTATGGACCTAATAAAAGATTTAATTTCACCACATTTTACCACTTTCTTTTTTTTCAAGGCAGACCCAAAGTATTCCCCATGATTTCTTTCTGTTTAGCTCCCTAATTGAAAAATAAATAATTTTCAACATTCTGCAAGCACATAATCAAGACACAAATACTACAGTGTTAACTGTTTGTTTGACTATTTTCAGTGTTTCCAGAAAATGGATGCCATAATTTTAATCCGAGCATTATTCTCCATTGTTTCAAGAAAAATCAGACTGCATTTCATGTTTCTTAAGAATTACTTAAAACATAGTAAACTTTACTTAGGTACCAAAACAGGTCTCAGAATTATACAAGGAATGCATATATTTTCCAATTTACAGTTGAAGTAGCCAAGACAAGGAGAGAAGAGGAGTCATCGGAAACCTCAGGAATAAATCATTCACACTGGAAAATGAACCTAAGATTTGATTTTTTGACAAAGAAGTAGGTAATATTTCCTAGAATTTAACAAAGCATTTGCAGACAAACATACCATCTTGTAGTTGTTCAGCAAGGGCAAGTTTGTAAAAGCTACTTATAAAATATTATATCTGAATTTCTATGTATTTTTCACCTGTTGCTGTTGCTTATAATATTAATGAGACAAAGAGAATGTGAGGAGCTAGAAAAAGAAAAATAATTAAGCTCCATCAGGCTATGTTACTCAATTCACTGGAATATACCTTTCTCACCATGGTTACAAGCAGCAACATGAACTCAAATGCTCAGATGGCATAAATCATTATTGCTACACTCACTGAAGCAGAACTGAGGCAATTTCTATCTCAGCTGGACTTGGGATCTGGTTAGTCTGTTGTAAGTTTTCTCAAGTTCTCTATGGAAAAGCAAATTACTGTAATGTTCAAATGCCAGTGATTAATTAATGGACATCTATTCCTAAATCTCAATGGTCTCCAAGGCATCTCCTTCACAATTCAAAAGTTTTTTCAGCCTGATACTGCTGTCATGTCTGTCACAGTGGTGCTGGCCTGTGCCAGTCCTCACTAGCCAGCATAGGCAAGATTCTACCGTTATTTGGTGATTTCACTCATAAAAATAACTGGTGACTTTGTGGTTTCTTTGGCAAAAGCTGACTTCTAATTGCAAATCTTTCCACTGAAAATGAACACAGTAAGGGAAGTGTAAAACATTTAGTTTGATCACCCAAAACGGCAGCAATTAGTGATTATTGAGTTTCAAGAAAGGGTCAAGATATTAATCTCTTTGGTTAAGACTTGCACAACTTCTAATTCCATTTTCTAGACAGGTGAACAAGGTGCCAGGTTTTTGAAAACAAACATGCTGCAGTTTGTCTTGGAACTGGAAGGAGGTGCTGAGTGCTCAGCTCTATGAGGTGAGAGGACTGGAAGTACAAAGGAAATTTTTCTTTCTGCTGGAGGACAGAGAGCTCAGCCATGAACTCTCTGCATGATGATAGTGACAAAGGAGAAGAATAACAGAAGAAGCAGATTTCTCCCTTTGTAATTACTTCCCCTTTGAGGACCGCTACATGGATGGGGTAATATCCTATAAAGAAGGTTAAATATCAGGGAAAGCAATGCTCTTAATGGGTCTATTTCTGAAATCTTTTTGCATTCAGAGAATGCTTAGCAGCTGCAAAATACAGCTTTGAGGCTGCCCATACTGTCAAAATCCCAATTTGACTACCTCTGCAAGAAAATCCATATATTAAGCACATTTTTACAATAGGTAGATTTTGATGGTCAGAGCAACAGGTACTTGTGTAGTCACTGTATCCAAGGGAAAAAGACTCTCTGCAACATAATGACTCAATTGTCAGCATTCAAATGACTAATCCTGTTTCTTCCATGTGAAAAACTGTATTTGCGCAAAAGAAGGCAACTGACTGCCTTCTTTCAAAACTCTACACACTTTAATAACTAAAAAAAACCAGAAAACTACCTTGATCTATCAATCATTACATTTTTTGAGTGTCAGTGTTACAGACCTGAAGCAGAGTCAGGAGTGAGCTGGGAAAAGTTACAGGGACACAAAACACACATAAGTTGTATGGAGGTGACACTGCTCTAATTGTCAGCAGTTTTCAAACACTGGAATTCAGCTGGATTTGGTGGTATCATGTCAGCAGGACTGAGTAGGCAGTAGGACTCTCTGTGGGCAGGCTGCTGCTCAGGAAACACTCATGCAAGTAGTTAGACCTGAGGTCTTGTCACAGGAGTTGCGTTAGGTTTGGAAGAGCTCTGCCACTCTTAATGCGAAAACTGGGACAATACTGGGAAAACAAAGATTTTTGTAGTTTTAAAGTGAACAAAACTTCCAGAAGGTGTAAAATGGCACAGATCAGTGTGCTGTGAATACAGAGTGGAATGGAGATAGATGCATGTCTGTTTTCCTAATATGTTGGGTAGAAAGAGAAAGGAAGCCAAAATAAACCAGACATGCTGTGTTTAAAAGCTAGAGTGTTTGCAGAAGAAGCATGGCCAGAGTATGTAACAATAAAAAGTATTGTTCTGTGCAAAGGATACAAACTTAGACCCTTGGAAAATTACACTTCATTGTGAGCATAGAAAAGAGAGGACAGAAGCTCTCCTTTTTTGAAGAGGAATGGGACTGTAATTGGAAGCTTGGGGGTCTGCCTATGAAGTAATTATAAGCTCTCCAAATTATCCTGACTTCAGGAAAAATACTGATAGAGTATAAAAATAAATGATCAGTGAAACCTCTTCCCTATTTCTTTAGGACACTCTTCTTTCTCATATCAATATCTCAGTCACACATACACAGATAACTACCTACCACCTGCAGAACAGACAGCAAGGCAGAAACTCTTTCACTCTTCTTTCCCTTTCTTTTCCATATTTTTTTCCTTGTCTGCCAACATTTATTTCTCTCTCTTTTCTATCCACTCTCCACAATCCCTTCTAGGTCTTCCTGAGAGAAGCTGGACTGACCACCAGCACCCAGGCTCTACCTGTTTTGAAGCAGCTCATGCCTGATTGTTTTTGGCTCCAGTGATGGTGCAGTGAAGAATTTCTTTTTTTGAAACTGCCCTGGAGAATGGACATATCTTTAAAGCAATGAGGGGCAGCTGGGATATAGTTTGGGAAGTAATACTGGCATTCCACATACCTGGCCCTATTTCTGCTCTCAGAGATAACTCAGGTACACATACTGGCATAATCCCATGGTTTGGCAAAGGTGGGTCTTCAGGCCTGTCTACTGCTTTCAACTACAATATCACTAGATATCACCTAGTGATTGGAGTGTTACTGCAAGTTCAGAGACCCAGTCTCAAACAATAGCACAATTTTTACCAGTGCTGATAGTATCCCAGGTTGAGGACAGTGGCAAAGCATGGGGTTAGCCTGCTCAGCTGAGATCTGCCATTTTTAAACTGCTGAAGGGAAAAGTGATCCCCATTCCAGACTGAAGCACCAGGTGAAGAACAACAGCACTACACAAACTTGAGATGACTAGTAACAGCTGAAAGGAGAAATTACCTTTCACAGCATTTGATTAAGATTTTGCACTGAAAGACATTGCAGATGAGCCCTGACATCACTTGTGATTTTTCAGAGCCTAAACACAAATTTCTTGTCCTAAAAGCAGTCCTTGGTGAACTCAAGCTGTCAAAGGAGAAGCTTCATGGCTCTAGATGATCTTCTTGTTATCTGTGTCTTTTGTACTGAGTTCTAAGTAAATAACAGCAGGAAAACAAACTTCCATCAATGATCAATCTAAAAAAGATATATAGGACTAGCACATGATCTCGCTGCTGGAAAAAAACCAACCAAACAGGGAGCAACAGCATTACTCATATTGGAGACCCTATCTGAAGAGGCAGAAATGTAAAATTAAACACAGGAGTAGTGCACTGCCAGTGGGTGGCCAATGGTTATACTTACACACAAGGTTGGAAATGAGGCGAAAGTCTAGTACCTCCCTCATGGTAGTCTACAGGCTTATGACGGGAGTAGTGAAGACACTTGATAAAATGGAGTAGGCATTTCTGACACCATTTACAGATAGAAATGTAGCTCATTTGAGTTTCAGAGTACATCTTCCTCTCCCCCAGCTGCCACAGGGCCACCCAAACCACTGAAACATTCCTCAGCAGTAACAGTGCAGAGTGAACTGGCTCCAGTTCAGTTGGTCTGGATAGTGCACTGGGATACAATAACCAGATTGCTGCCAAAATGTAATCTCAGGGTTGAACTACCACACACCAGAATATAGTGTTCACATCAGGGTTATTATAGACTGAGGGATCAGTCAGTTAGGATGAGTCAAACATGTACAAAGGGTTAAGAGGTTACTTTTCAAATCAACACCTTCCTTCATAAGCAAATTAATAGATTAGTTATTAAAACAATCTTCCTCTTTGTATAAGAAACCATCCTGGCTGGGAGACACCAGGAAACCTGGCTGGATGACAGTTTAGCCACAGAGACACAAAAACCGAAGATACGTTAGGACTTGTTCCCCTCACCTGAAAAAAAACATAACCATTAGGAATCCCTTCTATTGGTGACCAAGTCACCTCGAGACCTGCCATGTCTCCATGTTTCTATGTGTACTAGATTAAAAATATTTTATTTAATCCCAGCCCTCTGAAGCTCAATGCTAATGTTTTTGATGGCAGGTCTTAGCACCAGTATTATTATTTGCCTTTCCATTCAAGGCCATACACCACTGAATTTGTGTCATCTGCTTTATCATCTGGGGACAGAGTGGCTGGAGAGCAGCCAGGCAGAAAGGGACCTGGGAGTTTGGATTGACAGGAAACTGAACATGAGCCAGCAGTGTGTTCAGGTGGCCAAGAAAGCCGGTGGTCTCTTGGCCTGTATCAGGAATAGTGTGGCCAGCAGAATGAGGGAAGTGATCCTTCTCTTGTAGTCAGCGCTGGTGAGGCCACACCTTGAGTATTGTGCGCAGTTCTGGGCCCCTCAGTTCAGGAAAGATATGGAGGTGCTGGAGCAGGTCGAGAGAAGAGCAACAAGGCTGATGAAAGGACTTGAACACAAATCCTGTGAGGAGAGGCTGAGGGAGGTGGGGTTTAGTCTGGAGAAGCGGAGGCTCAGGGTGACCTCATCACTCCCCACAACTTCATGAAAGGAGGTTGTAGTCGGGTGGGGGTTGTTTTCTTCTCCCAGGCAACCAGCAATAGGACAAGAGGTCTTAAGCTCTGCCAGGGGAGGTTTAGGTTGGATATTAGGAATAAATTTTTTACAGAGAGAGTAATCGGGCATCAGAATGGTCTGCCTAGAGATGTGGTGGATTCACCATCCCTGGAGGTTTTTAAGATGAGACGGGATGTGGCACTTAGTGCCATGATTGAGTAATCATAGTGGTGTTGGATCAAGGGTTGGACTTGATGATCTCAGAGGTCTCCTCCAACCCAGTTGATTCTATGATTCTTAAAAAAAACTATAAAAAAAATACAAACCAAAACAATAACAATGAAAAAACCCACCTCAAAACCTGCTGGAAGTTATTTCCTCACTTTTTATTCATCAAACCCATTTCCCAAGCTGTTGGGCTGTGACTGTTTTCACATTGTCCATGCACGCAGAAGTGCTGCACTTCTGTTACATCAGATAAATAAATGACAATGATGGAGCAACAGAGAACTGGCAGAGTGTCCTCAGAAAAAGTTGCAACCAGGCAACTCGTTAGATATGAGAAAAACCAAAAGAATACAACTTCTAAAAGGTACATGAAATGAATAGCATTCTAATTACAGTGATTAAAGAGCCACAACAGTGAATCTAATATACTGTGGACTACACAGGCTCCAGATTGCAGTGTGAGGTATGGTAAATCCTGCTGTGACACAATGCCCTTGCCAATCCCAGCTGTGCTCCACACATCTGGTGTGGGGAGCAGAGGTCATAATCCAGCTGTTTCTATGCATCTGAGCCATGTTGAGAGGTCACCATCAGGCAGCTCAAAGGGAGAAAGCTGGGGCCTCTGGAGAGAAGCATGGTTACAGCCATCTCCTGTGTTAGCTGTTGTAGCTGTCCCCTCCTTTGCCAGGTTTGAGGTAATGGGTCTCTGCTGCATTTGACAATCTGGTCCATGGTCTAAGGCAGAGACAGACCATCTGAAGCAATGAGGGGAAGGTATGAGACAAAGCCTTTCTGTGACCAAGTTTGGGTGGCTGTGTATTATTCTGTTCACATGCATTCTGAAAGGTGTTTTCAAACCAGAAAGGGAGCAAGAGAAGGCTGAAAAGAACAGTGAGGCCATTGAGAACTTAATTTATGAGAGGAGGCTAGATAGACAAGCCAAGACTGTTCACCCAGGGCTGATGGGGAAAAAAATGCCATCTACAAAGAAATGGAGGAAAAAGCTCAGCAGGGTTTGGTAACCATTTAGATTAAAACACAGAGTTGGCACAAATGATGTATTAACTGCCCATAAAGAACTTCAGCTGAAAACCAGTAGTTTCTGATCATGTTCAAGAGCAGTTTTGCAAAAAGAGGATCAGGTACTGGACAGGGATAAGTCCAAGCCACCTGAATGTTTTTAAGATACAATTTAATAAATGCATAACAGTGATTAATATATAAGGTAAGGTTTGCAGTATCTTTGAGGTGGAATTTAATGATTCAGGTGGTTCTTTCCATCCTACGTTATTATGCACCCATAGCCAACATTGTTCTGTACTCATGGCCAACAGAAAAAAAGAGAGAGGCTCCCATTACTTCTAATGAAAGTGCTTTAATAAAAGCCAAACAGTCAAAACCGTGAAGCCCGTGAAGATAGCTATCATAAGTCAGAGGTAATTTAGCAAATGCAGCAGCACCTCTGTAAGATTGATGCATGACAGGAATCCAATCCAGATGTCAACAGAGGGTATTGAGTTAGAGGAAGAGGCAGTTTTCTGCATAGCAATGGTAGTACAGGTGCAATGTGATAAGTAACTAAAAAGTAAAGATGTACAAAACACATTTGCAAATGCATCTTTTAATAGAGGCAGCAGGAATAAGAGCCAAGTGAGTATCAGAGCAGGAGGGCTGTAAAGACACCAGTCATTTCTAGTGATGTTAAAGACAGCATATGAAAAAGCATCAGATTCTCAAACAGAATATTAACAATGACACTGAGGACAGTTCTCATTGATTCAGGATTCACTTTTACAACAAATACCATTATTGGAAGAATCCAAGCCATTTTACAGCTAAATGAGAAAAACAGATTATGGATATAAATGGTTTTACTAGAGAAAAAGAATTTAGTTGAAAGAGATTGAGTTGCAAAAAATCATGAAGGTTCTGGTCAGCAGGAGTGGCATAAAAAATTGCTAAAGCAAAATGATTAGTGAAACTGCACACATCCATGAAGTAGAATGCATAAAAACCCCACCAAAACTCAAAACTGTATAAAAGGTTTTTTCTATTTTTTATTTTATTCAATATTCTTACATATGCTCCTTGTAGAAGAGCTGCTTCACTGTCTGATCCCTATATGATCTCTAACTTGGCCATTTAATGGAATGAGAAGATATTTTTCACTAAACCTAGGAATTTAAGTTCTACAAATATCTTGAGAAAGACCATGTGCCACTGCCCTGGACTTGAAGCTCTCTCCAGGGAGTTGCTTTATCTCTTGCAGTGTACTGAAGCCAGGACCATGAAAGCATTTTCTTTAGCAGCATCCCTTTGAGTTCCCCTGCCTCCTCTGACCTGTACAAAAGCCAAATTCTTGTCTCCTCCCCGTACAAAGATAACTTGCATAGTTTTGCTGTAGTTGTGTTTCTGTTTTTACTTTGCTGGACTTTTGGCTGACTGACAGTTGCTTTGCTTTGGCAGATAAAGGTGAAGATCTGTTTCAAGACTCCCAGTTCTGAGAAATTATCTCTGAAGAAGCCTCTGGAGTTGGATGTTTTAAACAGGAAACCCTGGAAGAAACGACCTGAGGTTTTCATACAGATTTGCAGAAGAAGGGTCACTAAACTGCAACACAACACCAAACTTGGGACATAGGAATATTCTTCTTAAGGCCAGTGTGAAAGTTCTTGCATATACATAAATCGGTAAATACCTGGGTTAAAGAAACATATCTCCACATATTGAAACTGAACAAACAAGCAAAAATAATTCAAGGTAAATTATTACATACACATAATAATACAAAAAAAAGCTACTGCATTTTTTGTGCATTCCCCAAATTTGTTTTAATAATATTAATTTGATTTCACTAATACTTAATATACAAGCTAATATGCAAGTAAATTAAAGAATTGACTTGCTAGGAAATTATATGAATTTGACCTATGACTAGGAGAGTCACAGGGTGAGTGTCCTGTGTGTGGTAGCATGTATTCTATAGGGAATAAGTCAGACTCTACATCATGGCAGCATCGCTATTTATACTCATGCTTCTTTGTGTCATGTCTTTTCTAAAATTCTATTGCTTTACCAGAAAGAACAGCTTTAATAGTGTAATTGAGAAGCCATGACAATTCAGGCATGAATACAAGAACAGCAGGAGAGGACAGCAGGTCCTTCACTGCACAGCCTGCAGATATGCACAGCTGCAAACTGATGTAATTGGGCCTTACCAACCACAGAGAGAAAAAGGAGCATGAGCATACCTAAGCTTTTACTCTGTGAAGATTTCAAGGTGGAAAAGACTGCTATCAGACCTGCTTACATAACCGATTTTTCTCTTGTTCTAATAAAATTGCTACACTGGTAATCTCCATTGCGCTGACAACTTAACAGCTTGATCTCAAAGGCACAATATTGCCATACAGGAGAAGGGCACAAATACCAGTATCATTCCACTATTTTTTCCCCCTGGATTCTCCAAACCCCTTTCTTCTAGTAGTAGCTGCAGCCTCCTGTGCATAGTCCCTCAGGCTATGCCACTGTAGCTGGAAAAAGGGAAGATTTTAGTTTCCTGGATGACCTGTTCCTAAATGCAATCTCAGAGCTCTCTGATAGAGCTCACCCAGCACCAGGAGAGAAGCAAGAGGTGATCACTCATTCTGTGAGATCTTGGAAGGGACAAGAATATGCCGAATAGCTGAAGCAGGCTGAGAGATCTTAGTCTGGGGCACGGGTCACCAAGGGGAAGAAAGGAAGCATTTGGAACCCTAACAAATGCCTATGCCTTCCCCTTTCTTCATTCAGAGAAGAAAGCCTTTATGCTTGTATGTTATGATCTTCAACAGCCTGATGAGTATTCTCAATCCCAGTGGTACAGGATAAACTATGATTCCGAGGTACTGAGGACTGCCAGTACTGGGTACATATGAATTTCTCTTTCAGGTACCTATGATTTTCAAAATTGTTAACATGGTTAGGAACATGCAGGAACCAGCATACCACAGTAACTTGTGGGGCACCAATGCATTTTTGGGAACTGTATTTTTATTGCAAATGTGGTTCTGAGTGCTGAAATGACATTGACTTCAGTAAAAATTCAGCTGTCTAATTTGAAAACTCAGAGCCATGTGGTCTATCTTAAGTTTTCAATTAGGGATCACAAGAAGAGCATAGTTTTTGTAGGACAGGTTCCCTGTAATTTTAATTACCAGAAAAATAATGTAAGAGATTAATTTTGAATACCAACTTTAAAGATGCTCTTAACTGAAAAAAATCCTTATTAAAATGCCCTTTTAAAAATTCATGTCTATTAATGAATTGCTGCAAACTTGGAATTTAGAATTTTAATACTGTCTGATCCCATCCGAATTGACTGGCTCTTTCATTTTCCCCAGGAGCTCTGTATCAACAACATTTTCATTTATAAGGCATTATTTACTTGTGGAATTGTTAACAGGAAAAAGACCTTCTTGCAGCATCAGGACTCCCCCTAGTGTCATTACAGACAGGATTTTTGGGGATCTATATGGACTGCTGAAGGTTTGTGTTTGCTTTGGTGAGACAACAGAGCATAGATCTATAATTTATTTATATCTGAGACGTTAAGAAGACTTGGTCCACCACTCTGCATCCTCACTCAGGAAATTCAGGTTGAATATTTGCTGTCTGACACAGTGTAGCCAGTGTTCAATCTTTTGAATTAGATTTATCCAGGCATGTCTTTTGAGTATTTGTTACTCACTCCAACAGCAATTTCAGCATAATTTAACCCAACCCAAAGATTAGATAGAAGTTGTTTCAAAACATGTTGAGAGTTTTGTGCGGTTTTTTCCATTTTTTTTAAATTGTTTGAAAGCCTATGGAAACCCAAAGAAAGTCTTGGCTGCAGCAGCAATTTGCAAAGAGTATTGTTGGTTGAAAATTAAATAGGAATTCATCTCTAAAGTGGTTTTTAGTACCACATGAATCTCCTGTCTTCTCAGAAGAACCTTTCTCCAAACAAATCCAATAAAAACCAACTGGTAGACTGATAGGCTGTCAGATGCAAACAAGCAGATCTCTATCATTAATTGGAAAGAATTTGTCAACTGGTTGCGTGATTTTTCACATTTGCACAGAAATACCCAGCATTGAGGTCAGATACTGGATATGCAGCTGGCATACCTGAACCATCCTACAGAGGAGGAAGAAAGAAAACAAACAAGAACATTTCATATGCTGCATTTCTATCTCTCTGACTTCATAACTGGAATTTTTTGTGGAGGAAACAAATCCTGATATATTTTCAAGACATAACAAATCCTTGAGTAACAAAAGCCAAGTATTATAAAACAGGAAAAAAAGTTTAAAAAACCAAACCACAGAAACTTGGAAACTGCAGAAACAACAAAAACAACAAAAAATTCAGATCTACTTTTCTTAGGAGATATAAGTCCTGCTGAAAGCAAGTAGGACTCAGTAGCAAGTATAACCATTTAGACCTTTCTCAAGATGTGGCCTTTCCATTTTCAGGTCTCTTAATGTTTGCTTTAAATGACCATGAAGATTTCTAATCACAGCATCACAGAACAGCTGAGGTTGGAAGGCATCTCTGGAGACTGTTCAATCTCACCTCTGTTCAAAGCAGGGCCACATACAGCTGGTTGCTCAGGGCTGTGTCCTCTCAATTTTTGAATAAGAACAAGGATGGGACCCCCACAGCCTGTCTGAGCAACCTCTTTTAGCTCTTGAAGCCCAGTACGAGGAAGATTTTCTTGTTTTACATGCCATTTCCTGCATTCCAGTTTGTGCTAAATAGCACTTGTCCTTTCACTGGACACCCGTGAGTAGTCTTGCTCCCTCTTCTTCAGATGCTCCAGTCCCTGTACATAGACATTGACAAGATATGCCTGAACCTTCGTCTCTCTGGGCTAAACAATCCCAGCTCTGTCAGTCCCTTGCCCTGTCTCAGAGCAGATTGCCTTTTGTTGGAGAAGAGGCAATTTTGAAATGAACATGTTAAAAAAAAACCCAAAACTTTGTTAAAGGAACGTATTAGTTCAGTGACTGCTGTATTACTGATTACTTTTTTGTGATTGTATTGGTGTAGCTACAATGTGGCATAGATTTTAAGTTCCACATACCCTAAAATAACTGCACGATATTCATGAATTTCATCCTATATCATGAATCACAAGGTACTTGAAAAAATGCAGCTCATTCATTTTTAGAAATGTTTGGTAGCTCAGCATCCAGTATGATACCTCCAACCATGTTACTAATTTCTTTTCTGTTCTCTGAGCTCAGACCTCCAGGTGGTGGCCTGGTCCAGCACATATGTGCCCCCTGCTTGCACAGCATCCTGTATGTGGCCTCACCAGGTATGCATGTGATACCAGGGCTCTCGCACTTCCTGTCCTGCTCTCACTGTATTTAGCTTCTAAACAGCTTGTGTGCTCAGGATACTCCCATTGACATACCTTCTACCTCTCATTCATGCACCTAGCTGCAGTGTTTTTTTCCTAATGTAGTTTTGACTACTACTTCTCAAGGCCTACAGTGCAAGCAATGCTGTCCCTTCTGATGTGTAACTTAAGGACTCTCCCAGAAAACTTCTCTGTCCAGAGTAAGGATATGTTAAGTCAGACATGTGTAACTGATGAATGATGCAGAGGCAAAATTTTTCCCTAGGCTTCTCTGCTGCAGCACAGTTATGCTGATGCACACTTAGAGATCTGCTTTTCCAGTCTTGGTTATGCTCTAAATTGTTAAACATTAAGTTCTCTTTTTGCCCTTCTCATTCACATCTTGGACTGATGTCTTTTTACAATTCTTTCTCCAGGTTTTCACAAATCTTTGAGTGCCAGTCTGAAGAGAATGAAGTCTACCAGGCCTCTGCCTTTGAAATTTTAATAAAGCATTTATGTGATATCGAGGGGAAGATCACTCCTCATGATTTCCCTCTGGGCACAGATTCCCCCTCCTGCCATATACATTATGCTAAAAAAAATAAAGACAGCAAAGCCTGTCAAAAATTTCTAAGGAAAATCTAGACTAAATGATGACTGTAAACCTCAAAGGAAGAAGAGAACCAGACAGTTGACTCAGAGAAGAAATTCATGCCATCACCTTTTTTCCTCCTTTCTGCAGTTTTGGAGTATTATCTCAGTTACTTACTCTGCTTGTTTAGGATCAGATTTCAGGTCACAAATTCCAGTCCTATGTGTAAGGGAGTAACAAGTTAAAAAAAATTACCGACCTGTTGAGACACATTGCAATGCACCCTGCCAGCTGATAACATCAGAGAAAATTTCATGACTGCAAGGCCCTTCCTGGCATGGATGATTTATGTAACTCAAGGCATATCTGCATATTTGAATTAAGCACAGTAAGGGCTTATACCTGAGGGCTCAAGTGTGCTCTTTAATTTCACTGAAACTTTGTGCTTTCAAGTACAGAACACCAGTGCTGAGGTAAGAAATGCATAACTTTCCTAATTTAGATTCTGAACCGGTTACAACGTGGCCCTACACTCTTTACAATTACCTGAAAGGAGGTTGTAGCCCGGTGGGGGTCAGCCTCTTCTCGCAGGCAACCAGTGACAGGACAAAAGGACAGTCTTAAGCTGCACCAGGTGAGGTTCAGGTTGGACATTAGGAAGAATTTCTTTATAGAAGGGTGATTAGATATTGGAATGGGCTGCCCAGGGCAGTCGTGGAGTCACTGCTGCTGAAGGTATTCAAGGAAAAACTGGATGTGACACCTGGTGCTATGGTCTACATGACACGGTGGTATTTGGTTGTAGGTTTCACTGAATGATCTTGGAGTCTTTTCCAGCCTAATCGATTCTGTGATTCTGCACTCGTTGCACTTCTGATCCCCTTGCTTGGCCTACCTGTTACACGTTTTTTCCCCAAAGCAGTGTGATGTGTTTCTTTATGGCCAGCACGCAAACACTCTGAGGGAAGGGGCAGCTCAGCGCAGCCTCCCCCCACGGCAGGCTGGCCGTGGACAGAGCAGGAGTGGCCACAGCTGTGACCCACATCTGGGCAGGTCCCTGCCGAGGCACGGGTTAAACCACAGCCCCGTCCGGGTGGCGGTGGCTGCGGGCAGGGGCTGTGCTGCCTGCGGGCCCGGGGAGGGAGGGGAGGGAAGGGAGGAGAGAAGGGAGGAGGCAGGAGAGAGGAGAGAAGGGAGGAGGGAGGAGAGAAGGGAGGAGGCAGGACAGAAGGGAGAGAGAGGCGAATAGGCAGGAGGGAGGAGAGACGGCA
>WBMV01003480.1:119438-176871 GCA_013396655.1 Campylorhamphus procurvoides
CTGTGGGCTCTGGGCTCTGGTCTGTGGGCTCTGGTCTGTGGGCTCTGGTCTGTGGGCTGTGGGCTCTGGTCTGTGGGCTCTGGGCTCTGGTCTGTGGGCTCTGGTCTGTGGGCTCTGGTCTGTGGGCTCTGGGCTCTGGGCTGTGGGCTCTGGGCTCTGGTCTGTGGGTGGCCCGGGCGGCGCGGGGTGCCCTCCGCTGCGGGAGGAACCTCGCCCAGCCGGCCTGTGCAGGGGAAACCAGGAGAGCCGCGGGTGAAAACTTCACCCCCCATCCCGCATGCATGAGGAAAGTTCTCCTGCACATGGAGGAGCATTCCCTGTTAGCTCCCCCCGCTGCCACGGCTGTGACCGGGCAGTGCCGATCGATGTCAAGGACCAGCCGGGACCTGCGGGTGTCTGGTTGGTACCGTGCAACTTTAGCTGTGTTATGGGCCAGGGCACGCCAGGCACCTCACTGGTGGTGATGGGGCAGGGCCGGGGGCAGCCACCAAAAACACTGGAACAGCCACAAAACTTCAGCTGGAAATTCTGTTTCTTCGTGAGTTGCAACTTGAAGTAAAATATAATTTGAGCATCAAAGATTGGTAGTAGAGTTTGTTACTTAGGTATATTTTTGAAATAATGGATTATCAGGCAGTTGAAGAAGTGTGCATTTTCATGCTCCTTGCAATTCCCTGTGAGATGAACCAATTGCCATAACTCTTTCTGTGAAAATACTGAGTGTCTGGTGGGTTTCTGTGATTGTGTGGTGTCTGTTTCACTAGATGCAAAGACTGCTTAGAATCAAATTAATATTTAATTGTAACTTTAAAAAATGGGTTTTAGTTATTCAGAAATAAAGAAAAGCCTAATTGTAGGTTTTTCTGAAAAGATTAATTTCTGATATTACAGATAAAATACACCTCTCTTGTCTTTCCACAAGACAGTTTCAGTGTGTGGAGCTTTAAGTGATGTTCTCATCACGTTTTAGGTGAGCAAAGACCCTTCAGGTAGAATGGGTGGGGGTATGTTTTTATGCCTCATAGAAATGTCTCAGAGCTGTCAAGGATGCCAGGGAGATTGGATTGCCACTGAAACAGCAATCTCAAGTAATAGTAGCATTGCCTTAAATGACATAACAAAGGGTATTGCCATGGATGTGGCTGGTAGTAATGTTAAGCCAGCCAGTACTTTATGGCTTGCTGTTGCAGTAGTGTTGTCCATCCCTGGCGTTGCAGGCAGGGCAAGGTAAAGGTACCTCAGAAGGTACATTTCCAAGCTACCTGGTAGGGACACAAGCCTGCTGCTTTTTGTGTCAGCTTAAATGCATAATCCTCTGGTCCTCTGGCTGAGCTGCCTTCAAGCTGAGCTCTGCTGAGCCATGTGAAGTGGCATCACTGCCAGGGGTGTTTGTTAAATTCCCGCTCTTCTCTCTTACTTGAAGAGCTGTTATACCTATAACCTTATCGAGAGATAACCAAGTGTTATGGTTTCAAAATCTTTAATGCATTTTTTTTCTGTCCCTTATGAACACTGTGGTTTGGGAGTTGGAGGCCGGGATGGATTGCTTGTGGAAGCCCAGCCCCTCACACCCGCTCCAGAGCCAGCTAGCTATCTAAAGGCTAAACACAGGGATGGCTGATAGCTTTGCATTCCAACGTGATAGCTGGGGAAGGAGAGGTTTATTGGGGTTTTGCTGCATTTCCCTCCCCCCAGCCAGCCGCCACTTGCTGGGCTGGTGGGAGCTCTGGGAGGGGGATCCTGGCTCACTCCGACTCCGGTCTCCCTGTGCCCTTCTTCTGACGGAGCAGTCACCGCTGCCTGGGTTTGCTACAGACTCCTTGAGGGCCGACCACCTGCAGAGGAGCTGCTAACCACCCCCAATGCTTTTGGAGAAAGGACGGTGAGAGGGTCTTTACACTGCCCACGGGAAAGGTTTCAGCCCATCCCGTGGCCACCATTCCCACATGAGTTTCGGAACCAGCACCTCCCTACCGCTGTATTTGCCTCTCCAGAGCCCGTGAGTCACCACAGCCACTGCCCCCTGAGGCACAGCATCACCTCCCGTGGTCTGTAAATAGAATGCACCGAAGGGGCAGAGACAGGACTTGAGTGGTTTGAAAGTTTTGGTTACCGTGTTGCTGGTTGGTCTGTTCAGGATTTGGTTATACATATATATATATATATATCTATACGTAGTAAAGAACTGTTACCCTTTTTGTCTCTACATTGTCTGATTAAAGTCTCTTAATTTCAAAGGTTGTGATTTCTGGGGAGAGGCGCCCTTCCTATTTCAGAAGGATTCTTCGCTTGATAGGCATCTTGGTTTCTTTTAAACTGAGACACCTAGTGAAAAGGAAAGCCAGTCGAAGGCTGGAAGGGAAAAAAAAAAGCAGTAACTGCTTCTCATAGGCAGGGAACTGAATTAGGTGCTAAGTAAGTTTCCCTGGTTCTTCAGCTTTCAGTGAATTTCTGTGATAGAACCAGAAAATAGCATTAGTTCCGTTCATTTTACATTCAGTGGTTTGACTACAGGACTATCTTTTATCTGGAAATCCTAGAAAGTTTGGAATTGGAAGGGACCTTTAAACATCATCTTGTTTGGTGTGTAAATCATTTGTAGATGCAACACAAGGATATTCCTTGTGTGCAATCACTGTACATTTTAGGTGAGTGTGAGAGGCTTATAGTGTTTGATTTACCCACAAAATCTCACTAAATTTTACTCTGAGAAAGAGTGAATCATCTCCAAGGATTCCATTTGAATAATGGTTACATTAGCCTTAAAGGGCATTCCCAATGAATCTGGCAGCTTCCTGTTCCACTTTCATTTTTCCGGTGTCCCTTATGTGCTGTTGGTGTCACCTTTTACCAACTGAGATAAGAGAATATCTTTGTCATGCAGCTTGGAGAGGTTTTTTTCAGAAGCTTTAATATAAATGAATTACTTTTAAACTAACTATATGCAAATGCTAAAACTCAATATCTATTTCTCCAAAATCTAAATTTGGGATTCTCCAATACTCACAATGGTTTCAAACATATTACTGGCAGTTTCAAGATGAAAGAAAGAAAAGCAATTAGATAGAGCAAAAATTATACAAATCTCAAAGTTTTGAACAGATACTTGCAGTATGGGAAGAGAATAATGTTCGGTCTGTTCTGATCAATGCTTCCAACTAAGTTATTCAGCACAGAACTTAAAGATTCTAAAGCTACGGACTTTTGTAGGAGTGAGTGACTGTACACTATGGAATTCTCTTTGGAGAGGACTGACAGGTCTTCATGTGTGCAGTGATTGAAATCTTGGACCTGGATGCAAAGCTGTGTTAATGGGAAGGAGCAAGAGCAATGGTTTGGTTCTGTGGGAAAGCTCTAGGCATGTTTGTAGTGCAGAATGTGAATCAATGGAGTAATTGCAAATGTGTTCTTTAATCTCTCATTCTGCCTTTTTTCAAAAAAGCTTGTTACATTGGGTACCTGGAATCTGGTGTTCTTTCACTATTGTTTTCTCCCTTTTTAATCTATCTCCACTCGTGCTGTACAATCAGAACAAACAAGGCTTTTAAAAGTTATTAATATCACAACAGCTTATATTTGGTATTAATAGGCTCTGAACACTTGTTTCCATCACTCAAATCCTATCCCAAGGGAGTATTCATGTTTTTTTATCTTGGGAGGTTGCAAACTGTTTTTCCTGTGGTGTGGGGAAACAAAGTTCAGACTTGTGTCTTCATCTTCTGGAACCTGTATATTTTATCTTAGTTACAGCAGAAGATATTGGGACTCAAGGTATTTGTCATGGTTTGCCTAGCATTTAGTGCATGAAGACCCTTAAATGAGGTTTCAAGCTGTACTTCTATATAGCTGAAAGTATTTTTACTATTTGGAAACATGGCTTCATCTCTAGATTATGCAACTTGTTCAGCTTGTATTGGAGCACCAACAGCACAGAAGAAATGTAAAGTATGAAAAAAACCTGCTCTGTTTTGAGAATGGAGGGACAAAGGTAGAAAGGGGGACAAAATTCTACTACTTTGGTTTCTTTGCAGCCCTGAAGTGAGCTCTCACGGAATGTGTTTAGTAGTCTGATATTAGTGTGAAAACGTATGCTCTGCAAAATGAGAGGTTACACCTTTTTCACTAACTGCAGGAGGGTTGTGCTTTTAGCCAGAGCTTCTACTTGAACATCCAAAAGTGGGAGAGTGAAAAACATACCCAAATCTGTCAACAGACAAGGAGAAAACCACTGTCATCTGAAAGATTAGTAAGTCTGAGCTACCTGTGTCAGTTGATTTCTGTTCCTGTTGCAGTTTTGTGAATGAGCTGCAGGAGATAAACTGCAAGGTGCAGATCTCAGCTGGCCAATGGGGCCTTATTCATCCAAACTGCTAAAAGAGGTGTTCCCTCTGGATACACTAGAGTTGATGAAGCCAGTACCTCACTGGTGACAACTGATTTATGTTCTTGTTGCACTTTGACAGAGTGTGCTGTTAGGACAGATGAATTAACCTTTATTCTGACATGGTGTTTTTCATGTAGAAAATTAAGTACCTTTATTTTCCTGGAGGTACATTGTACATTTGGAGTATCTTGGAAGAGATGTGCATCAGATATTTAGCAGATAAGGACCTTCTCTAGGTTTGGGACTCCTGGATACCAGTGCACCACAGGACAATAATAGATGGTGAGGTAGGAGAGTGGAAAAAAATGGTGAATTAATTTTTTTCCCTCCCTCCTCTTCTAGTTAATTATTTTTCATACAGTCAGGTTGTAGAACTCACTGATATGACTGATTATTGATGAGATCACTGCAAGAACTGTGGTCTCAGCTGAGGAGTTACTGTGGTGCAGAAGTGACCTGTCTCTGCTGCAGACAGCAAACAAGCCAACAAAAAGCTGCTCCTTAACAGTTCTGGAGTTTAGAGAGGATCCTGGCAGAAATCATGGGCTATGTTAGAATTAAACCTTTACTTTTACAATTTTATCTTTAATGACTAAGGAGTGTAATAGACTCCATGCCTTTCAGTAGAACAAGTCATATATAGTTGTCTTCACAGCAGATCAGCAGCTTGGCTGAGCAGCTGTAATTCTGTGGCCTAATTATGACATTTATTGTAGTGTTGAAAACAGAAGATCTGTATTTTGGGGATTAAAAATAAACAAATGATTTTGTCTGCATGAGAAGGATTTAGAATGTCTGATTATACTCCAAAGTGTTACCCTCATTGTTCTTCCTTACAATGTGTGTTTCTGGTGCAAGCTTTTCCTTTAAAGGGCCCTGGCACTGATACCTCCTGAACATTTTAAAACATTGTCCAAAAACTCTTTACATGAAACTATGACATTTTTGTTTTCTGCTTGAAGATCAAATTATATATATATATTTTTTCATGGAAAAGGGTGGATATTAAGGGTGGAAAAGGGATCTGGTAAAATGTCCCTCTTTTTCATCCGGCGTGAATTTTAAAACATTGCAGGTTTACATGTGTATAAAAGTCTTTGTGGGTCACTAGTTCAGGCACAGTAGGGAAAGCCTTTCTACATGACTCTCTTTGGGACTGAGGTGTAAAAGGTATCCAAAAAGGTAAAAGATTAAGATATCTGGAGATTTTGCTGTTTCTTGTCCACAGTGGAGACCAAAAGAAATTGAGCAGACATGAAGTCTGCATTAAATTACTTCAAATTAAAAAGTGAGTGTGGAATTGCAGTTCCAAGATGATTGTTCTTTAAGCATTGCTGAGAAGATACTTAATGTAGAAATACTGACAGAAAAAAAAAAGGAAAAAATCCATTCTTTCAGTTAGCCATTTAGTCTTGATTTTGTTGTTGGATAGATGTGCATAGCTCATGAGTAGTATTAGTCGTGAATCTGAGCTTGGTTTCTTGTAGATATATTTTTGAAGTTGTTAGTTTGGCAGTGGAGAAGAGATGAAGTTTTTACTTCTTTGTGCTTTGAGTACTGAGAGAAATATTATTCAAGGTGTAGCTGTTCATTGAATTAGATGATGTTTTTAGCACTAGAGAATGAAAGCTGAACCAAATAATAAAATGCCAACCTAATGCCACCACTAAGTGATGAGTGAAGAACCTTTTGCTCTGTGGCTGTGAAGACTTTCGCTATGCCTGGGCTTGTTTCTCATGGTTACTTCAAAGAAAGATGTTGTGGACAGAGCAGATCAAGAATCTCCAGTAAAATAGTTTGAAACAAAATTTTCAAAACTTACACTTCTCATATGAATGTTACCTGTTATGATGGAAATATGAGGAAGAATTTATACCCCCAGAGCTGACGGTTGCCTGTAATGGAGAAGTAAGAGAAATGAGGATCATGTATTAGTCAGTAACTTAGGTTGAGAAGACCTATAAATTTGCATCCCAATGATGCCTCTTTTTCTTTTAGCCTTTGTGTATCTATTTCCCTGCTCATAAAGGGACATTAATAACTGATGTAGATTTGACTGTTATTTTCAGCTGCTTTCATTGTCTTTTCCATTTGGCACACAAAGATGTTATAGAATAGGTTGCCCAGGCACTCCAGAGGAATCTTTCCATATATGATATGCTGAATTCACCTCTTCCAGCAGCAAGGGACCTTCCAAGGCTGGTATTGCTGGCTGAACTCTGTTTACCTTCTGTAATGGTGTGATTGATGTCAGATATTCCACTACAAAATGCCCCTCTTTCAAAAACACCAGATTAACTTTGAGGTCAGTCGTAACATGATTTCAGCCAGAAATCATTCTAAAAGTGTCTGCTCTAGAGGAACGTGATTCCTATACTGTAATACCATGCTTCTTAGTTTGGTGGGTACAGAAGCAGAAGTCATGCCAAGGCACTGCAGGTGGTCTGGGCCTACGATCTCGTTTAGTGCTGTATCAGTGCCTACCTGCCCCACCTTCAGTGTTGGATCCTGACTCTCAAGAGTTTTATGAAAAGCAAAAGCTTTAACTTATATTTCTTTTCTTCTTTTCAGGAAATGCATATATAATATAAATATCAAACTGTTCCCCAGTAGGGCAGAGCAAAATATTGACTGTGAAGCTTCATTCTAGTTATGATAGATTGCACTTAATAGTCCATAGATAAATTTATCTTTCTGCTAAACTGCTTTCCAAAAAATGCAATGGGTTTTTTTTGCCACATACTCAAGTCTATTGAAAATATGCTGTATTTAAAAGTAATTTTCAATTTCCATCAGCCATTGTTATTTTTCATTCATCAATTCAGCTGAATTTGGGGTCAGTTACAGTGATCATAATGAAACTTTCAGAATGTTGACATCTGTGAAAGATTTTGATTTCACTTGTTGATTTCTGAGGAACTTCACTGATCATTTATAATGAAATCTCTTCCCTGCCAGTTCTGTGGGGGTACTGGGATGTAATGTAGCAAAATGAATGTAACTACTTCTTGGAGTCTCTGTAGGGTGAGAAGGGTCTGTCTTCTTGGGGTGAAACCTTTTTGCACCCAAATTGTTATATTGATGTTCTGATGTTACTACGGTGCTGAAGGAAATGGAGGCTTGTGTTGGTTAAGACAGGTTCTTTCACACAGCTGGGTTATGCTTTCTGCGATCTTCAGGAAGCATCATGGTTTAACCCCCGCTGGTAACTAAGTACCACAAAGCCACTTGCTCAGTCCCCCACGCCATAGTGGGAAGGCGAGGATAATGAGTTAAAAAAAAAAAAAAGTAAAACCCATGGATTGAGATAAGAGCAGTTTAATACTTGAAACAAAGTAAGATGTAATAATAGTTTTGAAAAAGGAGACTACAAAAAGAGAGAAATAAACCCAAAAAATGACAATTGCACAATACAATTGCTCGCCACCTGCTGACTGATGCCCATCTATCCCTCCAGTTTATATACTAAGGATGTTAGTCTGTGGTGTGGAAAATCTCTTTGGCCAGTTCAGGTCAGCTCTCCCAGCCACTTGTGCACCTGCTCGTTGGCAGGGCATGGGGCACTGAAGAGTCCTTGGCTTTGGGTCAGCACTAATCAGCAACAATATAACACCACCATGTTACCAACATTATTCTCTTACTAAATCCAAAACACAACACTGTACCAGCAACTAGGAAGGAAATTAACTCTATTCCAGTCAAAACCAGAGCAGAAAGACAGTATCTCTGTGCATCGTTTGCTGAGATGGAAGTCAGGGAACTCCTCTGCTGTACCTGTGCTCTGTAGAGCTGGGGCAAACTCCTATAGTCCATCTGTACATTAGATAATACAGTGACAGTCCTAGCCACTGCCATAATATGAATTTAGCATAATATAAAATTTGAAAATATTTAACCTGTTTCCTTATTAGTTTATAGGCTTTCCGTATTAGTTTATAGGCTTATTAACTAGTGCTTTCTTATACTGGGAGTTTGCCTTTAGTTCTGTTATTCCAATACTTGCTTTAAAGGGGAGGTCTTTCTTTAATAACACCACAGAATAACTTTTCTATGTACAATAAATGGCATAGGTTCTCTCAGCCTATAAATTTTGTGTAAGACCTGTAAGGTGTATTACAGCTATTTGATGAAAGCTTTTTTTGAGCTAGAAGTATAGTAATGGGGAACAATTCCATTTTATTCCAATTGGAGCCAGTTTTTATATGCACACTGGTGACTCTTCCTATGGAAGAAATATGTGTACTTCAATAATCTGAGCATTTTTCCTGTGTTTCTCTGGGTACTTAATATGACTTGGCATTACGTTGTATTTGACTGTGGAGTTTGCTGAAATCTATTTTCTTGGGGAAGCTACCTAGAATTTTTATATGTGCTACAGCAAATTTTTAGATAGTATTAATGATTATTTCATGACTCAGCTGTTTAATAAAACCTTTGATGTAATACTCTATGCAGAATCCAGTAGAGAGTCTTGAGTTACAGCCACACTTCGTAGGAGTCATCAGAGTGTATTAGATTCAGGAGGAGGACAGCTAGTGTAGGGGCTGGAACAATTAAACCTCAAAAATCCTTTGGAGTTACACTTGACTTTAAAAAGAACTTGAGGAAGTTATTTCAAAATAAAGCTAAAACCTGCAAAATAAATATTTAACTGCTGTTGTCCTTACAGACCTGTGTGCAAACACATCTGAAAGCATCATATACCCTGGCAGATGTGATTTGAAAATAGTCATGTCTAGAAAAAAAGAGGTCAAGGATCAACTTGAAAGAATCAAAGCTTTTACTGAATTCTTCTTAAGTACATCAAGAACGAAAACCCTGCAGAGGGTCTGTGCAGCCATTTGATTAAGTTATCAGTATAAGAGAAGCACTCAGAAAGGGCATGGCTGTTGCAGAGAAACTAAATTAAGTGGTGTTTACTGCTAATTGGGAAGATTCCCAAACTGAAATTCTTTTTGGGGTGGAAGCATGGGAAGGAGGGGTTGACGTAAAAAAAATTTGGTAATGAATAACTTGCTTGCTAAGGGTAATATCTGATCTCGTGCTTTAAACTCCCTGGGTACCTGAAGCCTGGATGGTGACAGATTTTATGCCAGTATTTAAAACAAGAATGACCAGGGAACTGTAAGCCTGACATCTATACCTGTCGAATTTATAGTTATGGCAGCAAAGCATAAAAGATGCACAAGTGAGTAGGATCAGCTTGGGAGGAGTCTTTAAAAAAATCGTACAGATAGGTTCTGCTTTACAAACTTGTTGAAGTTTTCTTGATGGGGGTGGGCGAGGTGTGCAAGATTTAGATTCTCAACAGTCTTTTGATAAAGTTTGCTGTCAGAGTCTTTTGAGCAGTCATTGAATAGAAGTGCAAGGCTTTTTATATTAAGTGATGGATTAAATAGGAGGAGGGGTAAATGACTAATTTCTTTTTTTTTCATCTGTCAGACGGAAATTACTGGCAGAGTTTTTGAGAATTTGATCTTAGGATCTGCGCTGTTCAGTATGCTAATAATGGGGATGGTAACGGCAGTGACAAGGCAAATGAGAAAGCTTACTGGTGTTACTGTTCTTCAAGACAGAAAAGAGGGGAGAAGAGCCTGAGGAGGCCTGTACAGAACTGAGTGACTGGCCAGTAGGATCGCAGTGATGGGTGGAGGCTGCATACAGGAAACAAGAGGGCTCTTCTGCCGGAAAAAGAAGGCTGAAAATGAAAGAATGACACAGTTGACAAGAGATCTGTGGGCCTTCTCTGCAGAGATGACAAAGGATGTCTCTGATGGTGATGTTGGAGTACATTATAGATGAAGACGTTTCAGAATAGAAGCTAGAGGACTACTTCAGAAGGAAATTCTTTGGCAGCTACAAAAAGGCTTTGACAAGCTCAGGGAAACACCTGAAACAAACAAAAAAAATTTGAAAGAATATTTGGAAGAAATTATTCAATATAATTACACTGTTCCTACAATTCCTTTTCATCACTGTTGGAGATAGAATACTGGACTATATTCACTCTGGTATTGCCATGAGGCTCTTATTTAGTTGCTTGGACTGGTGAATTTGATATCTTAGATTTATTTTCATTTGTACATAAGTATATAGAGAGTAATATAAATTCTTTACATGCATTTAGCTGTAGATAAGAAAAAGAGATTTTTTTGTTTGTGATTAAATTCCCTGTTTGTTTTCCTTTCTTTCCTTTCAGTATCATTTTATGGTGATAGCTTTGTAGAGCTGAATGTGGCAGAGGCATCCTCTCAGACATCCTTTCAGTTGCAGTTTCAAACTAGCCAGGCACAGGGACTGCTTTTTCTTGCAGCTGGGAAGACAGATTATTGTTTAATGGAGCTACGCTCAGGATATGTGCAGGTATGATTTATAACTTTAGATAGGAAGGTATGCTGTATTGCTCAGTGCTTTTCTTTAAGCTGTTATCTATAACAAGTCTCAAAGCTTCTGCTCAAAGAAATGGAAAAATCATGAAGTATAATTGATAATTTCAAAATATGGTATTTATTTCTTACAATTATATCTCTATAGACTTTGAGATCTCTAGATTTTAAAATCAAGACCGTTGTGTTCAAATTGTGAGAGTCAGTAAAGGCAAAATTTCAGCTTTGATCATATTAGCATCATAGAAAATGTTTGGATTAAAGTAATTGTTTTTCTGCAAGATAAGGTCTTGGAAAATCATTGTCAGTTAGGTTCTGAGGAACTGTTGTTCCCAGCAGAACTGCAGAGGAGTCTGTTCCTGCTTCTGCAGTTATTTAAGCCATATTTGTGATGGCAAGTAAGCTTATACAGAATTGTAGTGGGATTTGATTTTTCAATTATATTTTGTAAATGATGTGCTTAATATGAAAGAGTATGAAAATTAATGTATTAACTATATACTTATATATGAGAAGTGCTATTTTGAGTTTTGATAGTTAAAATTCTGTCTCTTGCAGCTGAGAATTAACTTTGGTTTTGGGGAACGAGTACTGCATTCTCAGCAAAGATCTCAGCTGAATGATTTAGCTTGGCACCTCGTTGAACTACATCATGAACATGATAATGTCACATTGGTAATTGACAAACATGATAGAACTAGTACAAAAATGCCTGGAATTCTCTATGAATTAAACATCGATTATGGATTCTACATAGGTGGTACTAGTAAACTTGACATTCCTTACCTTGTTGGAGCACTACCTGGTTTCCGAGGATGTATTGATGATGTGTTGTTCAACAATAGAGACATTTTGATGCTTCTGAGACCTTCCCCTGCCTTCAAAAACATCCATGAAGTTTCAGTGGGATGCAGTGACGAATTCTTTGCAGATGAAGAAGAACCCATTAGTTTCTTCAGTTCCAGGTCTTATGTTTCTTTCCCATCATGGAATGTGGATAATGAGGGGACCTTTGAGTATACATTGCAAACCTCAGCTGCACGTGGCTTGCTGCTTTACCACCCTGGGCAAGCAGGAGATTTCATTGCAATGGAGATGGAAGATGGTTTAATTAAAGCTTATGTTGGAAAACATAAATATAGAACCCATCTTTCTTCTCGTAGGTCAGTCAATGATAGTCATTGGCACTACATCAAACTGAAATTTACTGCAGAATATTTGCAGCTGACATTGGATGAAGAAACTGTGAAGAAATCATTGCCTCCCTATAGTAAGCTGCCACTTCTGAAGGGATCACTCTTTGTAGGTGGTGTAGATGACAGAATACGATTAGAAGTGGTTAAGTTAAAGCTGACCTCAGTATCTGGGAAGTATGCCAGAGGAGGATCCTTCAAAGGTTGCTTAAGAAACCTGAAAGCCAACTCAGAAAAGAAATCACTGAAGAATGTTCTGGTAACTAAGGACATTTCGGCTGGATGTGAAATGGAGAGTGCTTTTAACACAAATCTTTCTTTAGAGATGTCTGCAAAGAACCCTACTGTGAAAGCAGCCCCGGTATTTGCCATTTCCCATGAAAGCTCTGTCCCTCTGGGCAAGGAAGACAAAAACCACCTTTTAGTTCTAAGTAGCTTGATTGTGCCAGAGGGTGGACAAGCTTCACTCAAATCTAAGCATATTAAAGTCAACTTAGACTTTGAGAAATTAGGAATTAATCAATCACAAATTCTTTTTGAAATAAAGGAGCCACCCTCTCATGGAGACTTGAAAGTAAATGTTGGACCAGTGCAGGGGGTAAATACATTTACTATGCAGGACGTGTGGCAAGGGAAGATTCTTTATGTCCATGATGGCTCTGAGGACACTTACGATTATTTTAATTTCTCCATTTCTACCAGCAGTGAAAAGATTGTGCCTCCATATTTGCAAGGAAACGAGCAGCATGTGTTTAGCATTAATGTCACTCCAGTAAATGATGCTCCTGAGATCACACTTCCAGAGGGAAACTTGCTTGTTCTCTTAGAGAACTCAAAGAAACGTTTGACTAGTGACCTGATAAAAGTTCTAGATAAGGATACGGGTTCTAAGGATCTCAGTCTTGCAGTCCTTGGAAATCTGAATGCAGATGCGGGATTTTTAGAAAATTCAAAGCATCCTGGAAAAGCTATTACTACTTTTTCTAATGAGGACTTAAGAGAAGGTACTGTTTTCTTTGTCCACACAGGTGTCAAGAACTCAAGGATTGTTCTCAGGGCAAGTGATGGTGAGAAGGTGAGCAACACTGTTGTGTTACGTGTCATGGCAGTTCCTTTGAATTGCAGAGTTGTCAACAACTCAGGAATAAATCTACTCCAAGGTGTTACAGCTCTTATAGGACCTAGGCTTCTGGCAGTTGAAACAAATGCCATCCTCCAGGAACTGGAGATACGGTATGAGATCACAGAGCCACCACAGTTTGGTGAAGTCCAAAGACAGCATTCAAGAGGGGAATGGAAGCAAGTCAGCTCTTTTTCTCAACGCTCTCTTCAGCGCGACCGTGTGAGATACTGCAGCACATTTAAACAAATTCAGCTGGAAAATGTAACTGACCAGTTTAAATTCAAAGTTAGTGTAGAAAACAGAGTCAGTGAAGAGCACACATTTCCAATCAAAGTGAAATGGTTAAGGTACAGTTTATTGAAACACGCTCCTCTAGAAATTGAAAAGTCAAAAAAGAAGTACTTGAATTCTGATAATCTTTTTGCTGTGATTGCAGATCTAGAAATACCTGAAGATGAGCTTCATTTTAGATTACTGTCTCTACCAAGGAATGGACAGCTACAGCTTAATGACCAGCCTTTGAAAAAAGATTCAGTTTTTAGCCAAAAAGATATTATTGATCAAAAAGTGGCATATGAATTAATCAGCAGATACCATGAAGGCAACTATGATTCATTTAGATTCCTCATTTCTACAAAGTATCTGGAATCAAATTTATATGACTTTGAAATCTACATAAAATCAGATTTCAGAAACATTATTTTGACTAACAATGGCCTTAATGTTACTGAAGGTGAAGGAGAGTTAATAACAAGCACAAAATTGTTTGTGCAAACACCAGATAATAAAACTTTCCAATATAAAGTTATACAGTTTCCTAAGCATGGGAAATTAAAACTTATTAATTTTTCAGGCCCATTTGAGAATAATGATAATCTCACAACTTTCACGAATAAAGACATAACTGATAAGCACCTTATGTATGTGCATGATGATTCTGAGACGGCATTTGATGAATTTCTTGTCAGAGCTTCCAGTAAAGAGTCAGGAAAGTGGGAGAACTTGGATCCAGCAGTAGAACCTTTGTCAGTAGAAATTAGATTCAGCATTTCTGTTCGGCTGAAGAATGATGAGAAACCAATACGTATAATTGATAAGATATTTAACATAGTGAGAAATGGGCAGCGATTATTAACTTTGACAGATCTTTGCTATCATGATCCTGATTCTGATTTTGATGATGGACAGTTGCTCTATACTAGACGTGGTATTTCCAATGGGGACTTGGTGCTAACAAATGATACTTTGCATAGACTCTACCAATTCAAACAAGTGGACCTGGAGGAAAAGCAAGTCCTGTTTCTACACCATGGTGCAGATTTTGGGCGTTTTGTGCTTTTCGTAACAGATGGCAAGCACTATACTTCTTTGCTTCTAGAAGTTAATGCCACTGATGCTTATGTTAGGTTGGCAAATAATACAGGATTGTTGGTTCAAAAAGGAAAAGAGGAAACTGTTTCAACAGCTAACTTAAGTGCTACTACAAACCAAGACATTAGAAATGATCATGAGCTTACATATGAGATACTCTCTTTCCCAAAATATGGACGAATATATGTAAATAATTTATTGATGGATTCCTTTACTCAACTTGATCTGATAAAGGGGCATGTGACCTACAGACATGATGACAGCGACAACCTTATTGACACATTTAATTTTACAGTCCACGCTAGAGATGTTCATCTGGATGCTGAAGTGCAGGTTCGCATATATTTGGAAAGTCAGCAGCAGCCACCAAGGATTGTGAACAAAAACAATCTCTTGGTTGAAGAGGGAAAACCAGTTAAAATCAGTAAAGGAAAACTGCAAGTAAGTTATTGTGTTGTCCATTCCACCAATCTTGTAGCAAGTTTTCCTCATTGGTTTTTCAGGTATTGCAGTGTCTGTAGTTAGTGTCTTCATTTCTTTAACTCCTTTTGGTTGCCACTAATACAACTGCATTCTGGGTGCTTAATTCTGGAAATACTGACACTAGCAAGCTTCCATTTATAAGAAGTAAAGCTGATTATGTTAAAGAAAAAGGCTGCCTTTAGTTTTTGCCTTCGTTACATATTAGTGCTTGAGAAAATTAGGATTTGGAGATGCTGCATGTATATATTTGTTTCAGTTCTAACAATCATTGGTACTTCATATACCATTCTTAATTGAGCTGGTGGGAAATACCAAGGCAGAAAGGCTTTTTGGTTAATTCAGTTTGGAAATAGCCTAATTAAAACTGTTTGAGGACCACATACAAAATTTTAGAAACATGGAATCACATACCTGGGATGGTTTCTGTTTGGTTAATATTTCCCTACCTGTTGTTTGCGTGTAGTTTTCCAGTTACCGCCACGAGAGGGCTCCAACAGCACCTTGCTGTGCTGCTGAAATCCTTGTTTCAGGCAGGGATCTTTACCTCTGAGGCCATCAGTTACTTCCACAGTGGGTGTTCCTTTTCAAAATTACAAAACGTACTTGAGATTACAAAAGACTCACATGTCACCTTTATTTAACATGTGACTGCTTAAGGTATTGTATTGGTTTGGGAACTGTGTAACTCAATTAAGGACTGCCAATTTAGTTAGGTAGACAGTCCCAGGGCTAAAAGTGAAAAATTCAGAAGAGAATTGTACAGTTTTTCCTGTTTCCATTTGAATAATTTTGGGATATTTCCCTAAATTTAAGGTTGTTCATGAAAACAGTTCTCCATCTGAGATTGTGTTCACAGTAAGAAAGCGTCCAGTGCATGGATACATTCGGAAGTTTTCCTCAGAAGAAAGTTTTCTCAGTTCTGACCAAAGGCCAGTTTTGAGCTTCACACAGAAAGATGTCAACGAGGGCAAAGTCCAGTATGTGCAGACAGTTTCTGACCAACTAGAGGATCACTTTTTTCTGGATGTGACCAACGGTGTCCGAACAGTGAGTGGACTAGAGATCTCTGTAGATATCATCCCCAGAATGATTCCACTGGAAGTGCAGAACTTCACAGTAAGTGAAGGGGGCTCGAAAGTCCTAGTGGAAGACTATCTAAAAATTTCTGGTAGACATTTTGCACAACTCAGCTGTGAATTCATTTTAACTGAGGAGCCAAAACATGGGTATATTGAAAACTCTCACGTTCCTGGAATAAAGTTAACCACATTTACCAGACAACAGGTAACACATTTAAGTTTGCTTTACTGTAGTCATGATTAATTCTTTGTATTGCTGAATGCTGTGGGATTTTGTGGGAGGTGGTGAATTTGAACTTTAATCTGACCTTGAGTCTAAGATCCTTCTGCACTTTCTGGCTGGTCATTTGGAGTGGGGAAGTGAATCAGTGGTGAATCACAACGCTTCCTAATGTGCCACTGTTCACGCAGACTCGTGTGTGATAATCACAGTAGACTGATGGGCCACTCACACTCAGGGAGAGTTGTAGGTACTCTGGAATTGTAAGATGATGTAAGGCTATATGTACATTTTGAAAAGGCCAGAGCATATGGTATGTAGACCAAACAAGGATGAAAGTGAGAAGAATTTTTTAAGGTCATGTCTTTGCTCACAGGCAGCCAGTATATGCCTAATATGCTGATTTTCAGTCTTTTAGCTCCAAGAAGCAACATGGTATCATAAGTCGCCATCTACTAACAACTATGTTCAGTTTATAGATTCCAGGAAACATCTTGTTAAATATAGGGGGATTGAATTTCCATTTTCCCTTCAGGAGGAAGGGCGAGTGCCAAGACTGGCAAGATGTTCTGACTACAGGAATGGACAGATGAGCAGTAAAATTTACTCTTTTGAATGTAAAAAAAGATAGAGGTACAGATCTGAGTGTAAATAAAGTCTTAAAGTCATAAAATGTTCATGCAATAAATACAGAGGGGCATGACTAGAATATTTTTCAATGTGACATTTGTTTTCTTCTAGCCTCTTTAGTTTTTTAGTGTGTTGTATTTTTCAGGTGGAGCAAGAATTAATCTACTATATTCATGATGGCAGCAAAGAACCGATGGACAATTTTACTGTGATAGTAAATAACACGGAGTTGTGGAAACAAAGTTTGCCCCAAGCTGTATTTGTAACTGTTGCTGCAATAAATGATGAAGCTCCTGTTATAAAAGTTAACAAAATTCTTCAGGTATGTTTGTCAACATTTTGAAGTGCTAAAATTATTTCTGTTATTTCTGATGCCACTTAATGCGCCTTCATTAACAGAGTATTAGGTTTGTGTCAGGTGGGATTGTGAATATAATAAACAGCAGTCCTGGGGTTTAGAGAAATTAATGAAAGAAGGTGGTACATGCCTATTTTGTATTTAGGAAGATTCTAGTCGTCATGGAGAACATTTTCTGCTCTTGTAAATCTTATCTAGAAGACTGAGTGAATGTTTTTTTAATCTTAAAGTTACGTGAAGTCTCTTGGACTGACTTAGGGATTGGGAGGGTGAATAGTCATTGTTACGTTTTAGTGTTGTTTGCTAGGGTGTCTTGAGGGCTATTAATAAACATGCAATTTAGAAAAGTACCAAGAGTAGTGATGATGAGAATGCCAACTTCTTGCTATTGTCTTTGCACAGCCTTCCTACCCTATGTTCCTTGCCATTAACTACTGAAGGATCTGACCTGCCGAGGTACTTTCTGCTGCCTGCTCCTGTCTGAATGTCCCAGTGGAGTGGGACAGGAGACATTTGACTATATGTTGGGTACTTCTTGTACAGAAAAGAATGTTCCCTTCTTTAAATGTTCCAAATAATGCAATGTAATCTGTGAAAATCTAGGGTGTAACATGTCATCAAAATACTGGTGCAGGCACTGAAGCTATTACCATAGGATACTGTGAACTGAAAAAATGACACATTAACTTGTTTCTGACTCTGCCTCTCCTTAAAAAAATCCTGAAGAAAATTTTGAAGTTGTTGACTGATGCTAACTTTTGCTCTTAATAGCTGAGTTTTTAATCTACTGATCTTAGGGGGGAAAAAAAAAATTCTGCCACTGATGCCTAAAATCAGTTCTTAAAAGAAAGACCCTAAGACACAATTTGTGAGTCTTAGCAGGCAGTGTTCCTTTTATTGTGACATCACATGCATGAGAGTCCAATTTCTTCTAAAGCATGTGTACAGAGTTACAAAAACCTCTTGCTTTTATTTAGTTACGTAATTAACAATTGAAATCATTACCTAATACTGTTACACCCACTTTCAAGCTGTCCCTCCCTTAATACCACCATCGGCACGCCTTGCCGAATTGAGTTGGATGCTTTATCTTCATCTTGTCTTCCTCTTCCTCATCATCTCTGTCCTGCTTGAAATAATTTCAGGGTTTCTGGGCGTTCTGAATAGTTTTGGCTAGAGCTAAATCAAATAATGTGCCTCTTATGTTTTTCTGGGTACGTTCTGTACAAAGTAGATGTTCTTGCTAAAATCTTTATCCATTGAAATCCTTGACAAGGAACATTAAACAATATTTCTGGAATCTAACACAAAAGTACTTAGCTAAAGTGCTACTAAAAGTGCTAAAAGAGTTACACTAAATTCTATCCATTTCCAATCTGAGATCTGATGGGTAAAAACAGATTAAGTGACTCCAAAATGCAGAATGAAAAGGATGTGAGTAAGCTAATGAACCTGTGGTCACAGTAAACCACTTGGGAGACACCAAGAAAAAGAAAATATTTAGGAATAGGTTTGAAAGAAGCTAAGCAGGGTATTTTGATGTGATCATAACCCTGTGTTATGTACTCAGGCTTTTTGCATTAGAAAAGACACCATTTTTAAACAGTGATGGTAGTAGTATTGTTCAGTTTTGCAGTGACAGCAGGTAGTCTGTGATAATCTGCAGATGCCCACAACAGAAGACACCCTGCCCTGTGCAGACACGGCTGGCAGAGGGGCAGACTACCTTCACAAGCATTTGAGGTACAGAACAAAACCTTCTCTTGCTGAAGTAATTGCAGTGGTACTGTACAGCCACCAGCACAGCACACAGTAGCGTTTGTTTAATCACAGGGAATAGGGCAGTGTGTTCAGTCAGATGTTTCTGTCTCCATTTTGGCACACTGCTGGCACTGACCTGCAGTTTGTTAGAACTAAGGCTGTGCAGTGCATGGCAATGCAGCTTATGGATTTTTCTAAAAATATCTGTAAGTCTGGGCTTCCCAAGAACAGTGATGGCAGAGCTTCACCTACTGAAGTTGTTCTGCTCCACTGGGGAGGCAGTTTGCATAACTAGAACCAGGATGTTGCCTTTGTGCCTGTGATTTTGCGAGTCATGCACAAGCTATTGTTGAGACAGGTGTTTTTGACAAATATGCACACATGTGGTGGATTCATGTGAAGTCTAAAACTAACCTGTCAATCAAGTGTATACTGGGTGGCATACTCTTAGTCTATTCTTCCTCAGATTGAATTTACACGTCCTGAGTAGGTGAGGGAAAATGTGTTTTTCTTAGTCCTGCTAAATATTGAGATGAAATAGGCATTCCTGTGTAGGGTGGTACTGTCTGGCCTCATGTTCTAGCCAAACAGTTTGTGCTCCTCAAGGGCATTGCTAGTGGTGGACACTGAGTAATACTGAATCACTCAGTAAGACTGTTGCTTTTAAAAGCATAGTAGCTCTTTCATATATTTTGTAGGGCTGGAAATGTGCAAAATTATAAAATGAGGGACCAGTACTGTGAAAACTAAAGTCCAGCAGGACTGTTTGAGTTGACTGAAGTTCAGCTCCTCAGAAATTTTGCAGGTCACAATATAAAGAATTAGAAAGAACAATTAATGGTATCTGTTGAGAAATACATTCTGGGAAGAGCTGCATTTTATAGCCAGTGATGTTGGTGTGGATATATGGCAGTGAATTTTGGCCTTTGTTGTGGGCTTCTGACCAAACCCAAGAAACTGTTGATCATGTGCACTCATACGGAATGGCTTCAATCCCAGCTCCACTTATATATATGTTTAAATGTATTTGTGGGTACCAATGCTGTGAAAAGACTGTCCTAGTGTTAGCCACAAGAGGGCTATATTTTCCTGGAATTAGTTTTTTTTAAAAGCCTACAAATTTAAACAATGATGTCTTTTGTTGTTTTCTCTAAGTCACTCTCTAGAGTGCTAAAATGGCTGTGAGTACAGAATGTCTGGTAGGTTATGTGGCATGCAAGGAGATACTGATGGGCTGAATGGTTTAAGTAGAGCAGAATGAATTATTTCCCATCAGCAGGGTCATGAACCTTTTTTTGGACCATGCCTGTGGAATATGTTAGGCATATGCAAAACTAGTGTAATGCTACATCCTGGAAGTTCAGGTACAGTTTTTATGCTGTTATTCAAGGACATCTTGATCCGAGACATGGAAAATAAGATGCTTGTGCAATTTCTACTGTATTCTCAGTCTCTGCTTCCCTGTCACTCATCAGCTCTTAGATCTCCTTTCATTCCTCAAGGATCATGTTGCTGGTCATGTACAGTACTTAAAAAGCATTGTGTGTTAGTGTGCTGGAAAAATAGAATTAAATACTGGCATTATAGAAAAAATACTTTTTTCTGTAATTAGAGATTATATTTTATTTTCCTTTAGTAAGGAAAAAATATTAATGAGTCAGGTACTATGTTTCCATATTCTGTGTGTGACCTTTTATCTGCACAAGTTCTACTACTATGTAGCTATTTTGTCTGGAATCACGACCTTACAAAGTGCTAAGCAGCTATTGAAGCTGTTCTTTCATATCCCACTTGACTGAGCACCTCTGTGTGTTGTTTGGTGCACAAAAAAAGGGTCTTTAGTTCATGCTGTTAGGAGCTACAAGAAGTGTTCCATTTGTATTAGAGTTTTTGCTGTCCCCAGGCTGTTTTTCTTTTTTCTGCTGGTGAAAGTAGAGCATATTGAATACCTTGCCTGCAGTGAAGTACATGATACTAATATTCATGTGTGTTTGTTGGAAAGTTGCTCCTTGACTCGGTTGTTACAACTCAATTTTTGTTATGTTTGTAAGATGTTGGATGTTGCCTGACAAATAGAGCAGTTGTGCTGGAACTATCTGAAACTAACTGATGCAGGGTGTGTTTGCTTGTACTGTTTCAAAGTCCTGTATTTTGAAAACCATTTGCCAACATTAACTATTCCAATCTGTGATCAGAGATTTGGATGGACAGTAAGGAAACCTGCCATAGCTACTAGTGTAGCAAATCTTTATTCTTCCTTTTAATTTGAGTCATATATCATCCAACACCATCCCCACCCAAATCCCCCTGTTTTCTTTTGTATGCATTTTCTTTATTAATTTTTATTCTTTTGTTTTTCTAGGTCTGGGTGGGTTCAGTCACAGAAATAACTATTGATGACCTCTATGCAGAAGACAAAGATTCCTCACCATCAGAACTGGTATATTCCATTACTCCACCTAGCAATGGGCACTTGGCTCTGAAGTCTTCTCCATACAAGAGCATCCTTAGTTTTACCCAGGCTCATATAATTGAAGGGCATCTGGTATTTGTACACAATGGTATGTGATTTCAAAAGTACCATGTCTGCTACCAAAATACTGCTCCTATTCGGTATATTTGTGTTTGTAATCCTTTACAGATCCCATTGTAAGATCTTGGAGACCAGTTATATGATACACAATTGCACAAACTTAAACAGGAAAGGGTCTGATGCCTACTTAAATCTGTGCTCACTGGTAAACCTTGGTGTACTTCTGGTTCATTTGATAGCAGCCTTGTTTCTGAAAACAATTTTGCAGTAGCAAAATGTTGCCATGCAGCTTTCAGAGATGTGAAATCCATTTTTTTTACTGTTGTGGTGGAAATTCTCCTGAAGTCTTTCTGTCTTGCCACAGTGCAAAGCTATGGACTGACAGTCTCACATACACCTGCCTTGGTCTAGTGGTGGATGATGAAATTATGGTTCATCTGTGTGATGTCAACATCCCTTTCAGGCTGTGAGGGAATTCAGCTTTAAACATTGAATCTTTCTGCCAGTGGCCAGACCTAGATGTCGGGGTTTCTGTGCATTTGAGAGAATGTGCAGGGAGTAAAAGAGAAAGTCAGGGCAGCTTCATGCATCCTTGAGTGGCAGTGCTGGGAAGCCACAGGAATGAACATCACAGCAGGGTTCCATCCAGAGGATGAGGTAGGAATTTTATAGGGTGATAGCCACTTATTTCCTGCTCCAGCTTTATTAACATGTCACCTCAGCTGAAAGAAGAAAGTAGTTCTACAGAAGGAATAAACCATATTTTTTTTGGGGTGGAGATAGAAGAGGTACAGCACTCGCTTGCCAGCCCTGAGGCAGGCTGGAATTCCAGTGCTCCCTTGGGTGCAGCAGTCATTCCAGATCTGTGCTGTGTCTTCATGAGGTTAGAGTGCTCTGACTTACAATGCAGTGTCTTGCAGAGTGTGTATGTGTTGCTGAAGTTGCTTGACAAGCAGTTGCTGGTGAACTGTAAATATACTGCTCAAACAATTTGGTCAGGAAATGCAAAGTCAAGAGCATGACAAAAGTGATCCAAGATGTTTAAATTGTTCCAAGGAAGACCTTGACATGTAAAAACCCCTATGGTAGTAGGATAGTGGTAGTTTCAGTGTGAGGAAATGAATCCATTCTGTGTTCCTGAAAGGGCAAATGCATATCTGTAGTCTTAGGGAGTGAATCTTGATTAATGAAAGTGAACAGAAAGAAAATTTAATTTTCCAGTGAGTGGGACTGTGGCTTCTACAGTAATTTTGTAACATAAAATTGCCCAGGTCTTGTGTCAGGTCTTGCAGCTGCTCTGTCTCTGCCACCTGCTCAGCCTCGTGGTCTCCAGTGTGTCAGAAAGTGGATATTTTACTTCTTTTCCTTTCTTGGTCAGTGATTTTCTTTCCTCCTTCATCTTGAGCTGTTGCTAGAAATGTACTTACTACTCTTATCCTCTTGATCCCAGCCTTGCCTTGGGGCTTTCCCTTATGTTCTTGCTGTCATTAAGATTTTTATTCCTTTTCAGATGCTCATCAGTCTTCCAGTGTGTGCCAACTTCTTCCTACTCACTCCAGCCCTGTCCCAGGAGACAAGCAGCATCTTCCTGGCTGAGGCAGCTCTTCCATTTCCTGGCTACTCCTCATGGCACCACTCATCTTGTACATCTGTACATGGCAGTGACTCTCCATCCTCAGTGTCATTTGTACTGCCAAAGGAAGTACTATGATGCTTTGCTTTTATGCTTCTAAATTAGATCTCAAAATTTTCCCTTCATCTTTGCTCAGCCTTACAAGTTAACATTATGCTGCTTATTCTGTGCTGTGAGTTGCAAATCTCTCCCTTCATTCTCATGTTGTCCCCATGAATGTTGTATTTGTTTCCTCCATAATCTCCAATTGTGTGTAAATGCAGAAACAGAATATACTTTTCCTTTTCTGTACTCCTCTTTCAGCATGACAATTAATTTCTTTTTACCCCTTTTCTTCACTCCAGGTGCTCTCCCCCCAGTTTTGAAGTATGGGGTCTGCCCTCAAACCTTGCCAGTTTTTTTCTTGGGGCAGTAGTGAACTGAACTCTCATTGGTTCTGAAGTCTTAGTGTCTTTTCAATGCAGTTTTTACAACCCGCTTATTGGTGTCCTATTTATCACCTCTGATCAGATACATCTTTAAAAAATTTAATTGATAAAATAATAAATGCATCATCCAAACAGAGCTTCGAGATGTAGTTCTGTTCCTGACTACTGATGACTAAACATCTGTGCCAATCAAGCAGCTGACCTTCATTATCCAGAAAAGCAAGTAAGGCTATGTAAGGAGGGCTTTTTTTTTTTTTTNCTCAGGAGAAAACATCAGAGAATAAAGACTTTTAAAATAAAAACATATGACATGATCTTCCAGAGCTGCTTCAGTCCCTGGCTGGATATAAGAGCATTGCTTGGGGGTGTTATTAACTATAATCTCAGAATCCACATTTGATTCTTCTTATATGTTAATTTATAGTTAGGCAAGGTGTTCTGATCTTGACATGAAAGTATGCTGCACCCACTGGCTTTCAGGATCTATATTCTGGTAGCAATATCTTGTGGCTAAATTGTGCAAAGCAGGTAGAAGAGCATGGTAACTCTGTGCAACAGTTAATGTTTCAATCTCTGTTTCTACCTACTTGAACAATCTGGGAGGCCCCTGCTTAAAAGAGTCAGTCAGTTCTGTGAGATGTATTTTTACAGGAATCCACTCAGACTCCTGGAGGTATTTTGCTATTGCTTGTGCCAAAGTACATACAGGTCCTAAGATTAAAGGAAAAAATGTGCATTTATTATGAGTACACATAACTTCTGAAATAGTTTAAGCTGTGACAACACACGTAGTTTAGCAAAGCTGAAGCACAGTGAAGAGGTGAAGGAAGCAAACTGAGGGTTGATACAGACCTTTAAATGTAAAAAAAAAGAATATTTTAGTTACTTTTCTCCCTCAATTCCTTCTTCACAAAAATGTGACCGCTTAAGTGCTTTGAACTCTCCTAAAATATAAAAGAAGTTGGAAATCTAGAACCCATTTTGTCTCCAAGTTTAACGCGATTTCAGATCCCCTGGGTTAATGAAGAAAGAGAAGGGCCCGCCCTTGCTGATTTACATCTAAGGGATGTTGGCCTTCACAGTAAACAACAGTAACCAGTAGTTCTTCCTTGGGAAGGTTTTAACTGTATTATCAATTTATTTAATTCTAATTAAGATACAAACATTCTGATCGAAAGTTGCTTTCAGGATGACTTTGGATATATTTTTAAGGAAACTTTCCAGTCTGCCTATTCAGGAATCACTGGCAGTCACACACCATCTGAGTCTTTCAGGTGGGGTCACAGCCTCTTGCCTGTGACCCTCTTGCCGAGGGCTCTCACCGTCCAGAGCTCAGTCTGCAGCTGGCACCGCAGTTGCACACTGAGCTACCTGCACCAAATGTATTCCTCAACAATATTTCACTCTAGCCAAGACCAAAAGGTGTACAAAGTATGTTTGTGTTTTGTATGACAGAGAAATATAGGAATAAATTTATGATTTTGTTTTCTACAGGAACAATGTCTGGGAGCTTCAGTTTTCAGGTGACAGATGGTTTGAACTTTGCACCTCGACAGATTTTTAGCGTCACAGCTCGGACACTGGTCATTAGTCTTGAAGTGAACAAAGGGTTTGGAGTCTTTCCAGGTCTGTTTTTTAAGATTATTGTGATTTTTGTCCACTTGAAAGTATTGCATAATATAAACTTATTTGTTAGATACCTAACTGACTAAACTATAGAAAACTACCTAGGAAATCTGCCTATATGATTTTTAAAACAATGGCTATGTTTTCTCAAACAGCATATTGTTTTTTTGCTATCTAGTCTTTAATTTTTTAATACACTTGGAGTCATAGAAACTGTCGGTGAAATAAAAAAGCACAGTGTACCTATAACATTGTCTGCCTAAGCTCTGGACATTCCTCACTGAGACTTGTTAAAAAGCTCTGTATTATATTCAGATATTCAGAGATGTCTTAAGTGGTTGTGATATTGCCTGGTAAAAGCAGAGTGAATCTTGTGTCTATGAGATTCTGAATAGCACATGTAAGTTCTGCAGTCTGCTAGGTTTATATTCTTTAAGATGAGTTATGGAAAGCAACACAGACTCACAGATGAATCAGGAGAACTGAAAACTTTGGTTCATGTTTGTGCATTTGTAACTACTTGGATCAGCACCTGAGTGCTTTTAAATGAAATTTTAACTACTGCAGGAGTTGATGTAAGAGTGTCTCACCAGAACCATTTACTCCTTTGCATTGGTAAGAGTAATCCCTGACTGAGGTAGTAATCTAACTTTAATTGCAGGATTAAAAGAGAAGCAGGTTAGTTTTCTCTCAGCAATGTCTTGCATCACACTTTCGTTTGTGCTACCTTGTTTTTTTTTCCTCTGCATATGGTCTATGGATTCAGAGAGAGATTGGGAACTGGCAAAGTTCTAAAGGTATTAATCTGTACCTTGATTTATTAATTGGATACAAAGAGGAGCACTTTATCTTCTTAAACTTCCTGAAGATAAGCTGCATAAACAAAGGTTTGCAACAAAAGCCACTTAAACACAGGCAACAAAAAATGAGATTGCAGCAGCATGATCTTCTAATTCAGTCAATATAAATGGGATTCACATAAATCCACTTACAAAACTTATTACTGTGCAATATTGGTGTGTAGGGTTGCCTTGGGCACAGGGATTTACAGGATTCTATCTTAAGCCAATGATAATTTTAAGAAAATTATGCCAGATACTTCCATAGAAGGCAAAATCTCTAGACTGTCAATCAGTTCTTCAGTTTGTAAAGTTCCTCTCAGGTGTTAAAAAGTTTTACTAGCTTTTTCACCTGTAGTCTTTGTAATAATTTTAAAGGACATGCTGGAGCTGTGTGGATTTCAGATGTACTTGGCCGTTATGAAATGACTATTACAACAGTAACGGTGCCAAATGACTAATGCAAATGAAAACAGCAGCCAGTGTCCTGTTATATTTTATAGCACTGCAGGAAAAAAGTTAATGTTGAGATAACTTGAGAAATCTTGTCAGTGGTAAAAATTGAATTGATAGTGAAGAATTTGCCGTGTCTTCATGGCTGGGTGTAAACTGTTCTCTTCAGCATATTGTTCGCAATTTTATAAGAGCATGTACTGCTGCCTTTTTTTGTGTTGGGTATACCAGATTTGTGTACATAATTTAGAGATTTTTCTGTTTAATGAGAGCTTGTTCAATTCAGTGTGCCCAGTAAATTGTCTGTTAGATATATGAGTTTTTTCATGTGTATGCTAGATATCTACAATGAGAGGATTTGCTCTCTTCAGGGAAGCAATTGCTCAGAGGCAGTATGGGCTGAGTTTCTGAGAAGGAGAGGCAGCTTGACTGTTAGTTATTTGGAAACAGAGCTGTCTAATCATTCTGTAGATGAGATGATTTGTGACTCTTTACCAGTGATAGGCAGAATGCTCATGCCAAAGCATTTTCCAGATTTTAAATGTAGGCAGTAAAAATGTGAAAATTATTACATCCCAACCTTATGCTGTTGCACTGTAATTGTATGGCTTAGCTTGGCTCTACTCATTGTCACCCATCATTTTTGTGTATCTTCCTCCTCTCTCTCTGTTCCTTTCCCCTGTATTTGGGTGGAGTTGTCTTTGGGACCTCTCTGTTTCTGTATATGGGTACACACAGGCAGTGTTCTCACTTCACAGTCCTTCACCCCATCTTGGCTTGGTGAAGACCAGAGGAGAACTCCTGTGGGTGCTGGAGAAGGTTCTCAACTCTCCAGACAGAAGTGGGTAAAGGAGATTATTTCTGGGGGAGGATCCTGTTTTACAGGATAGCATAACAGACTTTGTTTTCTGTGGGCCTAGGCTATATTTCAGGCTGTGCTGTGCAATGAAGTGTGGTCTGTTAGGAAGGGATGGGGTTTTGTGACAGACATCCTTGGCCTTGCACTGTATTCGTGGTGGTGTGATATGCTACACACTACAGTGTGACCAGGTTTTAGAGTTACTGTCCGGCTCTGTTAAGGCAATGAAGTCTGATTTGCTTAACTAGCAGGTTATTGATAAATAACTGCATTTTCAGATTTATGTGGTGTGATTAACTCTAAGTTGTACATTCCTGACCACATCTGCTGTCTACACAAAGGCATGCTTCCCTCTCTGCCTGTCACACAAAAAAGGGAAAAGAACAGAGCAGAAGAGAAGGGAGGCCTTGAATTAATTGCAGCTTGGGAGAATTTTTCTAGACCTGAGAAACTGCTTCACTTTTCAAAACTGTGTGCACACAGAGAGACAGGAAGGTAAAAGCAGGAAAACAAACAAAGCCAGAAGATCTTATTTCATTACAACAACAGTTTCAGAGTAGTTGTGATTTGACTAGGGCACAGCTGCATGTAAACAAGCAGGCTCCCGATTTCACTAATGGCTTACAAAGCATCCCCTTTCTTCTGAATATTATAGCATATATATATATATGTATACGTGTGTGTGTGTGTGTTATCTTGTGTTATTCCTGTATAAACATTATGCTTTATTGAAGATGGATGGATAATTCAGACTTCAAGTATATATATTGCTGGTATCTGAAATTATGTATTGAAACCTTTAAAAACTTGTTGCTCAAGAAAAAAGAAAATGTGAAAACTGAGACAGTAGTGGAGATAAAAGTGGGATAGGATTATGGGACTCTATTGCTCCTCTGAAATTATCACTGAACATGAATTTTAGTTTGCTGACTGTGTACCTTGAAACTGCTTCAAAAAGAAGCCACAAAAAACTTCTTTTTTCTTCTAAGAAATTACTAGATGTGGTTCTGTCACAGCTATGTCAGAAATTGTCTTGGTTTGAGTAAGGCCCAGAAAATCAGACTATAAACCTTATAATCTGTAAGACAGAAAGTAGTAATCCTAGTTAGGTTAGCATGGTTTTATATATCAAAAGGATTTCTTCACCCCTCAGTCTCCATCTGTCTTAATTTCAGTCCAGGCTGTTGTTTCTGTTATATGGTGTTCTTCCTGATTTGTTTAATGCAGTATTTATGTTTTAATTTTATTTAATGAAAATAATATTTCATATTGATAAACTGTCCTTCATGCTTCTTTTTATGTGTTCACTAAAAACTTATCTGTATCGAGGCTTCTCTCTGCCAAATCACCCTGTCTGCTTTAACAACGGGGAATACCCAAAACTCTGGAGTATGAATTCAGTTCTAGAGATGTAATGTGGGAACAGAACTTCTTATATATGTTGTATTCCTTATTTTGGGCTGTTTTTGCAGAAGCCAATATTTAGCAATTACATGTGCTGAAGAGAACTGCATTTTTCACATTTGTAAAACAAGAGTACATGCTACTAATGGGCTTTTTTGAAAAGAGAGTTGTAACTAGAAAGAGTAAGCTTGTTGATCTTATAAAGTGTTATTGAAATGCTAAGTAGAATACCTGGATGAGAGTTGTTCGTACAAAACCTAACCTTTTGGAAAAATTGCTCTTGTAAATGTGTATTTCCTGTAATTGACATTTTTCAGGTTCCAAGAAACCTATTTCAGAATATGTTCTGAAAGCTGTAACCAATGATGTGACCAATGTAGGAAACAGAACTATAACTTTCATGGTTGTAACTTTCCCAAAACTTGGAAGGCTGATCAGAGTAAATTCTGATGATACATCTCAGGAAATTTTCAGTTTTACACAGTCTATGGTAAGCATTTACTCTATAATAACTAGTTAAGGGATAGATTGTTACTTCAAAGGGCATCTCAGTTGCTTATTCTTTGTCTGATCCATTTATATCTGTTAAGTAACCAGGCATATGTGACCAGTCAGTGCAATCATCCAGATTTGCTATGTCATTAAATATTTGGCATTTAGTAATGAACACATGGGGAGCCTTTGTTCCCCTCTGCTTGGATACTAGCAGGGTCTTGGCAATTTCCACTGTTTTGCTTGTAACAGTATTTGTCAAGGAAATCTGTAATGGTGCCATTAACCAGCAGTCAGAGGTTGGAAGCCTTTAGTTTTTGGCAGAAGGAGCAGCCATTTGCTCTATGAAAGTCCCAAGTTTCAGATTCATTTCAGCCGTACACAATCCTCATAGGTGTCCCCAGGAGGGCTTTTATTGACTTTATTGGCTGTGATACTAAGTGTTTAAAGTATCTTAACTGTGATACAGGTTGTCATACCAAATGATTAAAGAAGGGTAGCTTATGTAACCTGATGGAAATATTCTTTTGCAATAGAAAGTACTTGGGTTCTGTGTGCAGAATGTGAATGTAGCTGTCTCCTCTGCATATATTAAGTTAATCTCGGAAAATCAATGTGAGGAAGGTAAAAGAGGGTCAATCTTATTGAAAACCCTACATTTACAGATTTTAAATGTGGCTATTTGATTTAGTATATGAAGGAATGAGAATATCTGTGGGCCAGAAATTGAAACTTGACCAGTAATACCTGAAAAAAAGGTTGACATTTTTATTAGTCATCATCAAACTTTCAAACATCATGATCAAGGACTGTGGTAGAATGAATTTCCACTTGGACTTTATAAATCAAGATAAACACAGAATAGTTCTCATAAAGCCATATTCTAATCCCATTATATTATTGGTCTTGTTACAATAGATGCTGAGTTTTGTCTTCAGTTACGAAAGAGGTGAACTGTATGATGACGTCGTTCCCTTCTGATCCCAAAAGTGTGATTTTTATAAGTATTAGATGAAACAATTAGGCATGTTACACAGAAAATCTGAAGGTTTTGAACTTTCATTCTTTTTGCCTGTGGTTATGATCTTTATGTATGTTTATCAGACAGTGCCATGTCAGAATATGAAACTTACTCTCTGTAGCTTTAGTTTTTACTAAAGCTAACTTTCCTTTGGACTCTGTAAATTGTGTAAGGATTTGAACTATAATAATAAGCATGCTTTTCTTGTCTGTTGGAGATACTTCTATTGGCCATTTTAATTTCAAACAGATAGAGCTAAGTGGCTTCCTGCAGGTTGAATGAAGATATCCAAGCCAGCTTGCTATTTATTCTGGTAGAGAATGAGGTATAAGGTATGAGAAAAGGTATCCTAAATAAATTTTCAGTCCCGTGTTGTACCATATCAGTGAGAAAATTACAGTGATCTTACAAACATTGTACATTCTCCATGTAATGGAGACTGATATTAATTTTCTGTTTAGTAGTAAGAAGCTTGTAAATAGGGTTGGAATTGAAAATATTTCATGCTAGTTTAATTCTTTGGGTTTTCACTGACTTTATCTTGCATTGAGAAACTTGAAAGTTCATGTCATAAAAGTACTGTGCTGATAGCTTATAAAAGTAGTTATCACTTTTGTTCTGGTACTGAACTCTTCCCTATGCCCTATGATTTTCATCATGCAGTAAGTCACAGTTTCTTCATTATGTTTAGAGTCATTACAGAGGTACACACAGAAATCCTCACCAGTTCCATGTTGTTCTTTGCTTAGACATTAGAATGGATTTGCAACTGAAAGAAAACGAAACTCCAGCTTATTAACATTGATGATAAATGCTGTTGAATTTAAAGAATGTGAATTATGCCTGTATTTGTTACAAAAAATGTTATCCTGAACCAACATATCCTTTTGATATAACTGGTTCCCCCCCCACCAAGAGCCAGTAAGAATTTAATTAGTATAGGGAAAGTGCAAATGTGGAGATGTGCATGTAAGATTTTATCACGTCAGTCTGAATTTTTTATTCTCATCTGAGATTCTAAACTGCTAAAATGTTTCATCTGTGACAGCAGCAGGGGGCTTTTTGTTTTCCTTTTTCACACCTTTCAAGCATATGTGATAGAAATGCACGCTAATGTGTCCCTTCAGGATGTTTGCAGGCTGTGAGGAGTGTGTTACAATAGTAAACCAGCACCATCTCAAACAGGGATCTCTCTGGCAATTACAAACTAACATATGCAGGCCAGGTCAGCAGTTCCCTGGGAACTTGCCAAGGATTTAATAACTGTCTTCTCTCCAGGCCAGTGAATAAATCAGCAAGCAGACAATGCACTGAATCTACTGGATGGGATTTGGGAAGTGTTCTTGTCTTGCTGTTACTGGGAATTCTATTACAGTGCCAATGTATTATGGTATTCATCTTAAAATTCAGGTGTAGTTTCTGTCGATAAGAAATAATCTGAAAATACTGCCTTTTGCTTTGGGCTCTAAAGAGATAAATGATTTTATCATGTATGTGCAATTATTCCTCTAAAGATTTACTGCTGTACCTTGCAGTACTTTGAAGCTTGATTACTCACAGAAGACTGATAGGACTCTTTTGAGTATGATGATCTGCAAAGTCAGTGCAGACAGGTGTAGGACAAACCAGTTTCCTTTCTGTCTCTTAGGAATCCCTTTCTTGCTGTGATGTAGCAATTTTCCACTAAGTAATTTCAACAGCTCTTTCCTTATAAATGAGAGTATATTTCAATGGTCATTACACTTCCTTCTGGTTTTCTTAATCTTCTACCAAGTATCTTCTGCTACTCCCAGAAAATACCTGCATCAAAGTCCTTTTCAAGCCTTCAGCCTTTCGTATACTTTTTCAGGACAATGAGTCCAGCCCTGCTAGTGTCCTTGTAAAGAAAAACCTTAGACATATGATACTCTGATTCGTTAAAGATACAGTAAAGCTGAGCTCACGATCACTGTTACTGTTGCTAGTTTGAAATAAGTTTCTCAGTGTTACCTATTCCTGCTCTTGACATAAGGCTCTTGCTAAGCATTTGTGCCCCGTAACATTTCACCTAGCTTCAGGTAAACTTATCTGGCAACACTGAGTCCATCTTAAGGTAAAGAGAAATGTGAGATAATCTCAGTTTAAGTTATGTACAGGCAGGATCAATGGGCCAAGTCCAATGATCTGAGGTTCAACAAGACCAAGTGCCTTTTGGTCACAACAGCCCCACACAGTGCTACAGGCATGGGGAGAAGTGGTTGGAAAGTTGCCTGATGGAAAAGGACCTGGGGGTGCTGGTCAACAGCATCCGAACATGAGCCAGCAGTGTGTCCAGGTGGGCAAGAAGGCTGATGGCATCCTGGCTTGGATCAGCAATAGTGTGGCCAGCAGGACCAGGGCAGGGATCGTCTCCCTGTACTCGGCCCTGGTGAGGCCTCACCTCGAGTGCTGTGTCCAGTTCTGAGCCCCTCACCACAAGAAAGACATTGAGGTGCTGGAGCGAGTCCAGAGAAGGACAGTCGAGCTGAGGAAGGATCTGGAGCACAAGTCCTGTGAGGAGCAGCTGAGGGAGCTGAGGGTGTTTAGCCTGGAGAAAAGGAGACTCACGGGGGACCCTGTTGGTCTCTACAAGTACCTGAAAGGAGATTGTAGCCAGGGGAGGATCATCCTCTTTGCCCTGGTAACAAGCTATAGGATGGGAGGAAATGTTCTCAAGCTGTGCCGGAGGAATTTCAACTGGAATATTAGGAAGCTTTCTTCATGTGTAGGGTGGTCTAGCATTGAGCCAGGCCCAGGGAAGTGACTGAATCACCAACCTAGAGATTTTGAAAGATGTGTAGATGTGATAGCTGGGGACATGGTTTAGTAAGGTATTTGTCAGTGCTCGTTTAATGGTTGGACATGATTCTAAAGGTCTTTTCCAACCCAAGCAATTCTATGATTCTGATTACACTGTGCATGGACTAAAGTACAAAGGCCTCTTAGAAGAGTGTTTTGATGATACTTTTTTTTGTCCTTAATACTCCTCTGTTTAAAGTTATTTTTCATTTGCATATATGGCTTTCCTTTACCTGAAACAGGTTGATGAAGGTGTGATCATGTATGAACACTTACATGCTGAATTAGCTGGCTGGAGTGCAGAAGATTTCTTTACATTTACTGTCTCCTCTCCACCATCAGCTCTGGATCTCCAGGTGTTCCAGATTGTAATTTCATATGAAATTGCCCGACATGATCAGACTAGTCGTCTTCTAGCAAATACAGGTAAAAATGCTATGCTGTTTGGGCTCCAAATTGTTTTGAATTTGTCAGAGTTCCACTGAAGAACTGAGGAAAACCAAAGGCTCCTTTCTCTTCAGTAGGCAATGAACAGAATATTTCTAACAGAGTGTAGTGTAGATAGTAGCTTGGAAAGCCAACATCACTACATGTTTAGAAATAAGATTGACCACGTATGTTTGATGCTTGCCAGTGCTGTACAGGGTATTCTCTATTTTCTGTAATTGTATAGTAATATATTTCTATTAAAAATTATCAGAAGTTTTCAGATGTTGATATTTCTTTAATCTTAATGTATACATCAGTAGAAAATCTTGCTCTTATATGTGACTGTATTTTAAAAGTAGTGGTAATATATATTTAATTATGAGATACAGAAATTAAAGATACTATGAAAGAGAAATTTTCTGAGCATTTTCAGTATTTGATATCTAATGTCTGAAATATTACAACCAGAAAATAATCATTACTAAGATTCTCTTTTCCTTTTTGCCAGGTGCCGTAGTCCAGGAAGGAGGTAGAGTATTAATCAATAAAACAAATTTAGATGCTTCAAATCTATTGATTAAACTACCTGATGTACAGCGGTCCCTGTATGAAGTCTGGTACCAAGTTATATCATTACCCCAACATGGCATGATTGTTGTTGGAGAAAGAAATGTTACCAAAGAAAAACCTAACTTCTCCCAATACATACTGAACAAATTTGGAATTGTGTACATCCATGATAATTCTGAATCGCTTAATGACAGTTTCACTTTTGCTGTTTGGTTAAACCTAAAGAGCAAGTCTGCGACAAAGCCCCAGAGTGAAGTTTTGGAGGAGATGTTTAATATCACTGTTTTTCCAGTGAATGACCAATCTCCAGAACTGAAGACTAAAAGGCTTCACTTGAAAATCCTGCAGGGAGATGTGTCAATGCTGGGGTCAGAGAATCTCAAAGTTGAAGACTTAGATAGTGCTCCAGCTGAGCTCAAATATACCATTGTTAGCAACCCCAATAATGGTTATTTAGCAATGAAAAGCAATCTCAGTGTCTCTATAAAAGATTTCACACAAGCTGATGTTGACAGTGGTAAAGTTTGGTTTGTACAGGATGGAAGTTCATCATCTGGGGTGTTCTATTTCAGTGTGACTGATGGTAAACATCGTCCCTTATACAAACTCTTCAGTCTTGAAGTCATACCAATTGCTCTTGTTCTAGTCAACCTTACCAATGTTGTGCTTCCACAGGGCCAGACATCTGTCACAATTACTAATGTTCACCTTTCAGCTGTAACAAATGGAAAAAGCACTAATATTATGTATGAAATAACTCAGCCACTCAAATATGGGCACTTGATGATCGGAAATGAGAAGGTTACTAAATTTGAGCAGGCAGATTTATACTCAGGAAGGCTCTCTTACCTCTTGACAAATCTCACTGCATCCAAAGAAGTACTGGAGTTCATGCTTTTCACTGCAGAAGGCAATCTAATGGGACAAGTGCTGAACATCACAGTGAAACCTTTGGTACAGGTTGTACCTGACCTACAGATTTCAAATCAAGCAGCTTACAAATTTGGAAGCAGTGACCTGGATGCTTCTGAGCTAGCTAATTTGACAAATAGCAATCCTAGATATGAAGTGATAGTGCCCCCATCTCATGGAAGGATTGTAAAGAAAAGGTTTACGAGTGGTGCAGTGTTTGAAAACATACACACATTCACCCAGGCCGACATTGATAGCGGTGTTCTGCTTCTAGATGTAGATACAAATATGACAGGCATTGATCTCTTGAATGACTCATTTACATTTATACTCAGAGCAGATGCTGTGCAGCCAGCTGTTGGCTGTTTTCAGTATTCCATTGTGCCACGCAGTCCTCCACTTGTGCAGGGTTTTACAACAGAAGTGCCTTTTGTAACCACCACTTTAAAGGTTCACACTACCTCAAAGGATGAGGCACCACCAGACTCCTCACAGAAGGAAGAACCTTCAGTAGCACCACAGAAGACTGAACCAACTATGTGGCCAGGGCAAAATAACTGGAGAAATCTACATGAAGAAGGTCCACTGCTAAATTTAGCAATGGGAACAAGTGTATCTGAGGAGTTAAAGACTACTAACCAAGTTAGTGCTGAGAGTCCCGGAGAGCAGGTGAGTGAAAGCAGCAACACTTGGTACATCATTATCCCTCTGGTCCTGGTGTCTGTGCTACTCATTGTTGCTGTTACTTCTGCATGCATTTTGTTAATGTGTCAGAAGAAAGAGAAGACAAAATCACTTGTCAAAAGTCAAACAGATGCAATCCTCATTAGTCCAGAGCGATGTCTGGAACAGAGCTTGACGGTACCCACTGTTACAGTGACTCCTCTCCTGAAGGGAGCTGAGAGAAGTACAGCCTCAACTTTCATGGCAGTAAGACAAGAGCAGCTGCTTCCCACAGTGGTTTCTCCAGCTATAGAAAGGTCTCTGCAAAGCAGCTTTTTAAATCTTGATTCTGAAATGATCCAGTATTGTAGGAAAACAAACCCAACTTTGAAGCGCAATCAGTACTGGGTGTAGTTACTCCAGTTTTCACCATGCTAATTGATGTAGTATGGAAAAGAGAATATACATTTTTTACATATAATTTGTTCTTTATACACTCATTTATTATAGGTCAAATTATGCACTAGGTGAATTCTAAATACCTGTGAAACAATAATAATAAAAATCTTACTGATTACAGTGGCCATAAAAGAAGATTTTTCAGCTGGTGTGTCAGTGGAGTTCTCACTTAATTCAGTGCTGAATTTGGCCTCATGGATTTTTTATTTACCATGACAGGTAAAATGGAATGTTCTGTCATGGATTACATATTTTTAATAGAATTGGTTTTTGGGGTTTTTTTGGGGTTTTTTTAAAGAGATAATTTTACTGTAAAGGTCTCATATTCCTTCCTGAACCACTACTTCTCTTTGAAGAACTTTAAATTGTTTCTGTAGGTAATTGCCATGGTGCTAATCTCAATAATGTAATTTTGACCTGAAAGCTGTTCAGAGGCCAGTACTGAAGAAACAAAGCTGTGATTATTTTGACAGGTGTTCATCTGGGTCACTGAACTGGAAATCCAGAATTCAACTCAGCAACAGTAGTACAGCAGTCAATAAGGATTCTGGTAAAATACTGTGAGATGTTGTTTGTTCTTTTGATTTTTTTTCCTTATTTGATACTGAACTTTAGCCTTTAGTGTCTGCAGACTGGTAAAATACGTCTATGACCCCTAATCTGCATGGCAAAAACTGTGTATCTATCTGCCTATCAGCCTGTCTACTGAATTATCTTAAGGCTTAGACTATACCTGGATGTGCGTATCAAAGTGTCTGTCTCCGGACAAAGGGCTTCATTTTGCTTTCAGTGAAGCAAATGTAACTTTCTCTGGAGTATCTGTATTCAAGCAGATGATAATAGACTCAAGTCCTGCTGCATATTGTCATGTGTTGTGAAGCAACTGACAGAAACAATTCTGTGAGGTAGTATGTATCCTCCTCGGAAGTTTCACAGTTTACCCTTCATCTCCCAGACCACTGAACACATGTGCCTTGCACACCACTGTAAAGTATTACCTACTTACTAATTTTGCTCTGGTAATAAAATGTGCAAAAATTTCTCTGCAAAGGGAATATTGTATTTTTGGAATTCCAAGCTCAATAGTGATGAGCAGTCACCAGGTAGAGTCGAGTTTTATTTCCACAGAGCACAAAAATTCCTGTTGACTTCAAAGAATGATCTCAAGGGAATGGTACTATGATCTTAACCAGTCTCCTACTAACACTGAACTTCTTATCTATTTTGTACCTGTGTATTTTTACAACTTCCAGATATCTTCTTTGCATAAACACTGTTCTTAGCATCTCAGTACTGCACTCACTCAGTTAACACTAGAAAACCATTTTTATTTAGGCCTAGATACTGCCATTTTCACTTCTGTAGAACAGAATTGTGGACCTCAAGATCCTTGGTGCTATCCATTTTGTACTACTTCATTTTGGAAGATTTTTATTATTGTGATTAGGTGTGTGTCTGTGATTTATATATTTCAATTTTGGAAATTTTTACCCACAAGGAGGACTAGACTTATACTCTACTTGCTGCTATGTTCTGGGAATTAAACACAGGAACACTGAAGGTAGTCCCTCTTGTCTTTACCACCTCTGCCATGGTCAGCCACGACTGTGGTTCATTTTTAAGCAATACATTTTTTTCAGAGCCTACTTCAAGAAGAATAATCCATGTCACTGGGAGATATGCAAGCCACATCTTCAGCTGATTAAATTGTTAGGGCACCAGAGCCTAAAGATGTGAATCCTTTTTATGCTCAAACTAAAATGTATTTGAACCTTGACACACAGGTCATTGATTCCAACATGTGAATTCAAGTGTTAACTGATCAGTGTAAAAAACGTGGGGTATTCAGATGTCTCTTATGGACCACTGTGGAATCTGCATTGTGGAATTTTTCTGCTTTTCCAAAGAAAATCTCTGGGAATGTTTTGAGAAACTCTCAGCCAGAGAGATGGTGTTGCGAGCCATCAAAGGGACACTCTGGCGTCCCTTGTGGAGGTACAGCTGTATGTCTCTTGCCATTTCCTCAGACCTCTTCTACTAATACCAAGCAGACAACAGCTTTGTCTAGATCCCAGCTATCAGCTGCAGTCTGCCTCCAGTGCCTTCTAGACAGTAGCAGCAAGCTGATCCCTTTACACCTTCTCCAAGGCCACACTCCAAGAAGGAGTAAAGAATTATAATTCTGACACTTTCCTGACATGTAAGGAAGCCTGCCTTGCATTTCTCTGCCACCAAGACTGTCCTGTTAACAACAAAAGACTCCTCATGCTCCAGGAGGTACTGGGATACCTAGTGGTCTGACTGCAGTTTGGTGCCAAAATGGGGCAATGTTGAAAGCTCCTGGAGTCTGATGACAGAATCCATGGTGTTGACTTGTGACAGGCTGAACAAAAAGACATATGTGAAATGTGTGCATCATGAGATTGTGCTAAAGGTATTGGCGTAAGGACAGGTGTGCCCAAATTTCTGGCAATCAGTGTGCAGTGGAGATGGAACATAGGGCTGCTGTAGTGCTGGCAGTGTAGAAATGAGATAGTGACAGAGTCAAAAAATCTTCAATGCAATTAGAACTCAACAATTGGATATTTTGAGTTGGAGCATTTGTATGCTCTGAGCAAGTAATCCTACATGTAAACCTCAGAAAAGGTGGTAGAATTTGTGCTGGCTCTTTTGGCTTTAGCATAAGGGTCTGAAATCTTGCTCTTGATTTCTAAAGTAGTTCTGTCTAACAACAGATGTTCAAGTAAATTCAAGTAAATCAGGCATTATAGGACTGTATCTTGAGCTTTTGGCTCAATTTTTGAAGCATTGAGGATTTTTTCCATTTAGTTTTTGGTATTAATTGTTAAAATTAGCCTAAACACTTAATTCATCAGTGAAGTGTGCCAGCATTCAGTTTTCTCCCTCAGTTGTTGTTACTGTGAGACAGCTGTGCCAAAATGAGCTGTGCCTTACTATGCAATGTTTTGATATAAACGGTGTATGGATATAAGTTTATTGTATCAGTGATTACTTGGTTTAATGCAAAATGCAGATGTAATATTGTAACTGATCACTACATAGGGATTTTGGTTTAATATTCCACCCTGAATCCCTAGTTAAAAAAAAATAACCTGTTTACAGTAATGTGAACTTTCCCTGCAGACAGTACAGAGGCCTGTCCTTGGCAGAGGACAGTTTATCTTGTTCGTACATAGATATTTAATAGAGGTGAGAGAAGTCAGTCCTGGCTTAGCTAGAAGTCCAGCTTTGAGATGATAAAAACTAGCTAGGATGAATCACATACTGAGTTTTCTAAATTACGATCAATATAGAAAACTCAAAAAGCCCATGCATTTTGTGCTTATGGATTCTTCTGTGATTCTAGGAAAGTACATAGTTAATGGTCAGGATTTGGCTTGAATATTTTTGTTATTTCACTTGACCTTGGAGTTGTATGCTTTACTGAGTGAAGAAGGGGTTTATGAAAGATACTTTTTTTTACCAAATGGAGTTCTAAACTGCAACATGGAAGTGCCTTGAAAACATATCTTAAATCAATAAAGTGTTTTGTTTATAATTCACACACATTTTTGTGTTTTCTTTAAAGACCTTTAAAGTGCTGTGTCACAACAGTGCACAGACATAAGAGGCTTCTGTTGCCAGTAGCAGCATTCTTCAGTTTCTGATGTTTATTTTTTGAATTGCACATGTGCTGGGATGGCTGTTGTGCTGTGCCCAGTGCAACACAATGTATGTGACAAGAAAAGGAAAGACATCTCATTATGCATCTAACCTGGCCACATCCAGCACTTGCATGAATGTAACATCAAAATAAATGCATTGATTTGAACTTGCTCAAACAGGACTGCACTGGGCTAATTTCAGAAAGATTTTCTGTTATTTTACTGCACATGATTAGAAAGTTTGAAAATATCAAGTTTTGTCTTTGATTTTCCACTCCATCAAAAGTACGCACTCACTCCAGCCTCACACCAAATGCATTGTTCAACCTGATTTTTTTTCCTTCATCAGAACTTAGCTAGTTTGTAGTTGTTCCTGTAACCTGAGGTAAGGAACATCTCTCTTGAGATGTTAGAAATGCTGCTGGCTGGTGGGAGCAGCTTCCCCTGCACCGTGACTCAGCATTCTGAGCACAGAAATCTGTGTCAGCAGTAGTGAGTCAGGGCCCCCACATACAGCTCAGAAAAGGTTTGTTTAGGAAGAATTAAAAGGGGGACAGAAATGGTAACAAACCTTTTATGTTTTTCCATTTATTAAAATATTAGTAAGGGCCAGCTACAACTTTCACTGCAGTATCCTGTTACTCCCTACTGCAAGGCCAGATCCAGAGTGAATGTGCTTACGTGTCCTGAGCTACAGGCTTCCATCCCGCTTGCACAGTTTTTTTCAAGTCAGTTCTTGTGATGCTATGTTGGAGTACATTCTGTGAATATTTTTAAGCTGGCTGAAAATAATTGTCCTGGCATATTCAATGGAAACTGTACTAATTTATCTTCACTCATTTCTAGCTAAATAATTTCTGCCAGAGCTTGCATATGTAGTCCCAGAACAAAATGTTCTTTCATTGCAACTGAGGCAATCTATATTTTCACATCTGTTTGTAGGGAGATTCTGTGTGGGGAAGTGCTTGCTTTATGTGATCTTTCCTCATTTCCAGTCTTGCTGCTTGGTTATTTTTGTTGGAATGCTTTATACATGCTGGTAGGCACTGCTAGATGTGAAGTTAGTTGCAGATTGAGGTGTCAGCTGGAAAACATTTGCATGGCATCACAGTGAGAGGGGCGTTAGTTTGCATAAATTTGTTGGGAAAAATGATGAGCAGATTGAGCATTGATACAGGATGGTTCCAAGTGTCAGAACTTCTTGGAAGAACACAAGCAACAGGTCAGAATACATTCATGCAATGTATAGCATGTGAATGATCACAGTGATTTGCTCCAGCTCAAACACTGTACAACTTAATCTTGCACAGGTACTTTTATATATGGTTCATAGAAGCACATTAATGGGGAAATTCTTGAGAGAATTAAAAATCAGAGTAAACAAGAGTTTATATTTCATATACAAGTACATATTCAAGTACATATAAATGGAAGGGAGGGGTATGTAGGAAGACGGTTTAAGATATGCGAAGCCAGCAGAGAAGCTGCTTCACTAGCAGTGGGTGCGGAGAAAGAGGTTGCTGAGGTTAGCAGGGGAGATAGGAGGACTACAGGGACAAGTGTTCTGGGACTAGATGGAGTTTCTAAAAGCAGGGAAAGGTCATTTGGAAGCAGAACCATGAGCTAGTTTGCAAGAAAGAGGCGATGTGCTGGGCTGAGCTGTGGGCAAACAGGCTAGGATCCACCACTACTTGGGAAGCTCGCTCCACTGCCAGAGAATGGGGAGAGAAAATATCAAGATGATTAGTTTTGTTCTCACTAAAGAAGAGGGTTGTACTGAGAGAGTCAAAACTTAGAAGCTCAGTTTGCCTTTTCTTCTGCTTCCTTCTGCAGCTGGCAGGAGATCTAGTAGAAGTAAATCTCCTATGGCATGAAGATTTTGAATGTTGACTTAGGAAGGTGGCTGCCTTTCAAGAAGTCTGATTGGAGGTTCATCAGATCAGATTACTAAAACCCTTATATAACCATCTCCCAGTCTCACTGAGTTAAGTTGCCTAGGACATAATTCAGATGTTAAATTCTGATGGCATGAATATTTCCTTGAAAATAGAGCTGCAGTGTTAAAAATGCAGAAAGGAACATGGTGAACTTGCTTGGGGTTATGACTGATTGTAATTAATGATTAATGTTAAATCGAGTTATCTGCAGACACTGGGAGGCATTCATAAGTAAGGTAACAGAAATCTTGATTTTGAGTACTGAGCTAACTAACAGACAAAGACGGATATGAGCTCAGTCCTTGAAAGAAAGGAAAGTAGCTTGAGAGCTGATTTTGCTTACACATGGCTGCACAAATTACTACTGAGGAGCACAACTAGGATAAGATTAGACCAGGGGAAGAAGTAAGCAGAAGTAGGATGAATCAACTAGAACATACAAGTGCCCATTTTGTAGAATCCCTTAGCCACTATGTATTGGCCATCTCAGGTCCTGTACACTTCTAGGAATGCTGTAGTATAATCATCAGTGAGACAAGTTGCCCATTTTCCTTCCCTAAATCACCTTGGTCCTGGCTGCAGGACTATGTTCATTTAGTCTTCCCTGTGATGCCAATTTCTGGGATTCAGGGACATCTCCTTCATTCTGAACATGGACTCTGCCCTCAGAAGGCCAGTACTTCTGTGTGTGCCATTCAAGAGTCAATAGGAAGGTAATGGTTGGTCACCACTCTGTCATCACCTCTGTCATGGTCTACTCTAACCTGAACACACAAGTTACCCTTCCATTTCACTGGTTTCCCAGAAAGCCTGGCAGTTTCTTAAATGGAGGGTTCATGGTGCCCCTCAGTGATGCCACCTCTCAGGAAGCAACAGCTTTTTCCCCCAACATCCCGCACAGCGGCAGCTCATGCTGTACTTTGCAGACCTTGGACATGTGGCAGCCTATTTCATGTCAGAGTGGGCTGTTCCACAGAGAGAGGATGAGTGTCTTCACTGCCTGACATCTCTGCACTGCTGCTGCCATCAGAGAGAAGTCCTCTTGAGTGCGGCCATAGAAGAAGGAGTTGTTCTTGATGACTGTCAAGCAGTGTAGCCCTAATCTAGTTTTGCAGATTCCCTGCTTTGACCTCACTGGGAAATTCTTGGGCTGCCACTGTGAGCTGGGAGCAGTACTTTGCTAAGAAACCCATGCTCTGCTTCTTTGCTTCCTTTTTTCAAAAAAAAAAAAAGAAAAAAAATCTTACTTTTCTAAGAAATACAAACACAGAAGAGGAATACGTAAGGATAGACATAAATCAGAGCCTCTGCCAGAAGCAGTTGTAATTGTTGTAAACAGTGCACATCCTCGCAGGCACTGTATAAACCTGATGTATAAACCTGAATGCAGATTTGCCCATTACCTCAGTGACAGTTTATGTCATTCTCCATTGTGGATGCTGTCATTTTCTTCAAACAAGCCTGACTGTCTAGGAATTCTCTTATCTGTGTTAGGGGGCTTTTATGTGGTTTAATTGCTTGGTGGTCACATGTTTCTTTAGTTTATGGGAAAAGCCATTCCAGTGCATAGATTTTGGAACAGAAACTTTCTAGTACTTCAGATGATTGAAAGTCTTTGTAACTCTGTAGCTCTTGGACCTGATAAGTGTGTTTCAAGAAATAGCATGGCCTGTGTTGGCAACTCTTCCACCTTTTACTGCTTTGGGAAACAAACACAACCCTGCTACATATGGGTAACTGTGGGATAGATGAAGATAAATAGGAAAATATATTTTGCCTTCACACTCTTCTGGTGATGCAAGACATGGACCTATTTCTTTCTTAGTTATTTACATAATAAACAAAATACAGCAAAAATGATGTGGTCAGTTGTTTGCACAGCCATTGCAGAGTCCTCTGAGACTGACTGCCTTTCTTCAGCAAGCGCAGAGCAGCTGTAGCTGGAAATGTGTTTTGGATGCAATGCGAAGAAATCATCCAGCTACTTAAACTGACAGCACATGCTTCAGAAATACCAAAGGTGGATCCAGCAAGTATGTGAAGACAGTACTTTATTTTCCTGTTTACAGTTTCCACAGAGGAAGTTGTTGTTTTCCTATTAAGAGATATTTATATTTACAAAGTACTTTGTTGAGCTCAATGTTTGGTCCCATGCTAGAATGGACACCAGTGACTAATAACTTCTGCAAAACATGTGATTCATGAGGGAGAGGGAGATGCCTGACTCTGCAATGTGCCTTTGAAGATTCCACAGGCACGGGAAATGGCATAGCCTCCCTTGCTTTTAGGGCAGACAAACAGCCTACACTTTTTGAAAGTTACACAGGTGTTGGAATTGCAGATAGTTACACACCAGATCTGTAGCATGACATTGAAAATGACTGCTCTGTGCCAATTTGCTCCTTCAAACGTGACTCAGAGGGATCTGTCATGGAACATGTAATGGTAGCAAACATTGTTGGCACCAGGATGTGGCTCTGCCTATGTGATCTGGTGTGTTTTATCAGTGGCCATAGCCACTGATCAAAAGGAAGAACTTAATAAACTCTCTCACTCAGGTAAATCACAGCAAGGATCACAGCAAGGATCTGAGAATCATACCTGCATAGCTAATGACATACATTAGCATTTGCAAAAGCTTCAACACTTCCAGTAGAAGCCCAGCAGTACCTGTTTTCACTGGGGGATGCTGATGTCAGACTGGTCACTCCTTGGGCTTCTGTTGGATTTACACTCTGCTCACTGTTGGAGTAGAGAGCCCAGACTGCCAGTTCAGGGTATCAAATGATCCGGCTCTAGCCTGCACCTTGCCACTGGATTTGCAAATACCACATTCTATGAGAAATTCTTGGTGCTGTTAGGTAGGAGTGGTGATTAGGGTATTTATATAATATTGCAGAAATCCTGGTTTAAACCTTCTGCCTCTCTGACTGAGAAAGGTGTCCCTTTCCACTCCCAGAAGAGAGCCCAAAGTTGTGAGCCACAGGGGCTCTTTGCAAAAACACTGAATGAACAAGAAGACACTAAACAATAATCCAGAGAACTAGGGTCAAGATTGCAGTAAGCCGAGTGAATGTTCTGCCCTTTCCACTACCCTGTGCAAAAGGCAAGGGAAAATGCATTCTCCTCTAGGGGACTCTCCAGGTCTTCCCAAGGCAAACTGCCCAGCTCATTTATACCTTTCTTGAGTGGGGAGTGCTGTGAGACCATGCTGAATGGAGACTGGCCCTGTCCTGCAGCCTGCAGCTGGGAACCAGCCTTCCTTTCATAATACAGACCTACAGACCTTGTTCCTTACTTTTGGTTGACACAGGCAGCTGCAGCCCATTTCAGTAGCTACTGTGAAAACCTTTTTCAGATATCAAATGCTCCTTTGAACTGTATGAGGGGGTTTGTGTGCCTAACAGACTATCTTGCTATTTTTATTTATAATTTTTTTTCAGATAAACCCACTGACTCCCAGTACTGGCAGTTGTTGTCTAAGTATTCAGGTGTTCTGCAACAAGGGCATTGCATGAATTTTCTTCCACAGACAACTGCCCTTAAATGTTAATACCAAGAGTTTTTTTCCTAATGATTTACTACTTTGTTGGTGTTGTTGTTTTCTGTTCTCCTGTAAACAGTCCCACAGGAAACATATAATCATATCATGGATATTGTTAATTGCAACCTAAGAAATAAATGAGATGAGCCTTTCCCAGTATAAAAATATGCACGATATGTTAGCAAAGTAAATAGAAACAGGTTTGAGAAAATTCTTTAAAACTTTAATTCACAAGTTAACAACAAAAAGTTATTTTGAACAGGAACAGATTTATAGTAAGTTTTCTACCTCTTGTCTGAGTGGAATTTAAGTTGGATTCTGTAGTTTTATGGTTATCAGAGCCATTAGATAATAATACCATCCCAGCAGAAACCTGTTTGCCATTCAGTTAGAAAGCTGAATGACCCATAATGGGGTGTTTTAAAGTGTCCCAAGTATTTGGGTTGCATTGGTAATGGAAAGAACAATCTATTTTGAGGTACGTATTCAAAGCAGAGTATTTATATATTTGGGGAGTTACAGCAGGAGCGAGAATTTAATTTTACTACTAATCTGAAAATATTTGGAGTGTGACTTTTAACTTTCAACCTCACAGATAATGAATGACATATACTTGTCGTTAGGTCTGCCTGAAATCTCTCTGTCATAAAACATACACCTTTCATTACCCAGAGTTTGCAATTGGTCTCTTGCTTTTCCAAGAAAATATGAACTTTTGTTTCACTTCTGCTTACTTCAGTTGAAGTTGATGTACTAATGACTTCTTAAACAAAAGGGACCTTTTGTATTCCTGTATCTAGTTAAGAGCACAGAATTCAAGGATTCAAGCTTAGCAGCATGCAGGAACATTAAGACAAGCAGTTCAAGTTTTGTCCATACTCTCCTTGTACATCAATTCAATTACTTGCACATTTATTTGGTATCATTTGCAAAATGTGTTTTATCTGTTATCACTTGCTCTGTAAAGGAGGAAATAGAATAAGAGGTAGATGAAGATCAAGGTTTTAGAAATCCTGCCCTATAATTCTAACTAGCACTGATTTAGTCAATATCTTTAGGTGAAGTTCTTTAGCATGGAGGCCATTTGCAAACATTTTCAGGGCCTAAAAATGAAGATTTTCAAAAATCTTCTTATCTTCTGTTTGTCTGCAATTTTTTACTCTGGGGTGACTCTTTACAGAATTGACACAGTTAAGATTTATATGTTAATGCTTTCAAAAGAGATTTGGAGTTCTTTGTTTGAACAAATCAATGGAATTCCACTGTACTCCAGTCCAGAAAAGTGGGAGATCATGGAAAGTGAATTGCTGCTAATAGTTAGTGTAAAAACTGATCCAAAAGCAACGGTCCCTGCAAGGGACTCAGCAGCAGTCTGGGTGCAGGCTCAGCTGTATTGCCTTTGCATCTTGTGTTCTCACTGTCTCTTATCCAAACTTCCCCAGTGTGCAGCAGGCAGATGGTCCTATGCCCTGCAGCGGCACCAGCCCTCTCCTTTTGCACTGTGGTGGAAGAATCCACCTGTACTACCACAACTTCATGAGATCCCACATTTGCTCATGTCTTTTTCCATCCCTCTCCTTGTCTTGTTCATCCTGCTCAGATTATACAGCTAGCTCTGCCTTTCTACTACTTGCTTCATCCACAGAGCCCTCTTCTACAATAATAACTCCCTTGAGTTGTATTTAATTGGTTCTATCTTCCATAGATACAGATAGTGCTACTTCCAGTAATGGCTTTTTCAAACTGTGGTTGAGTTTTGATGTCATCTCATACACAAGTCATTGCTCAGAATTTTTAATCCTGAGAGAATTCTTGAATGCAGGATTAATGTCTCTTCATAGACATTAAAAGTGCAATAATGATAGCAACTGGACGAGGAGATGCCCACATATGTCTGAAGCTGTCCTGCTGGCAGGTCTCTGTAATGCCCCTTCCTTAGAATAAACTCATTATCTGTTTACAGGATACAACCACGCTACTGGTTCAATGTGTTCTTTTCAATGTGTTTGTGCAAAATGCTATTTCATTTTGTGCACTGACCAAAACAAAACAAAACAAAAAAAACAACCAACCAACCAATGAAAAAAACCCAACCAACCAGCCAAACAAAAAAAACCCCAACAAAACCCCACAAACAAACCCACAGCAACAAAACAAAACAAGACAAAAAACCAAAAAAACCCACCCCAAACCAGCAAAAGCATTTTAACTGATTGTTGTAAACCCCATCCAGACAAAAAAATTCCCAGTAGTATTAATGTGAATAAAATTTGTGTGACCTTGCCTGCAATGCATGTAACATGGAGGATGACTAAAGTTTTCTTAGTCACTACATTATGTCAACATTTCCTGGTTGCAATAGTCATGGGTTTCTCTTTCACTGAAACATGATGAGTTGAGCAATGTGACCTCTTGCTGGAAGAGCTGGAAAGCCGAGGCTATAAACTACACTAAATCCACTGTTGCAGATTCCCTTTGTCCTCCACACCCATAGTGCTTTGTTTTCCCTTTACTCCATGGCATCTCTGTGGTTTGATCAAGAGACAAATAATGGAAGCAAAACAGAGGGGGAAGAGAATTACAGTGGAAACTATCAGGAAAAAATAATTGTCCAACTGCTTCAATAACAAGGCAGTCTCAAAATGCAGAAAGAATAAGGTAGCCCTTTTCTATTATTATTTTAAGGTCATTTATTTGTATAGGATTCTTGCTGATTTAGCTGGGTGCAATGACTAAAGATGACAGTCTAAATGCTATTCACTTTTTCTTAAAATTGTACCTTTTTGCTATATAATGATGTAACAAGTTGTGAACAAGACAGTTGCAGAGTTATTGCTGCAATTTTACCTGAAGAGCAAAATTGAAAAAAAGCAACCAATTTTTATAAAAGTGGTTAATTTCATATATGCAATCTGTTAATAAAAATACTGACAAGAAAACTTCTATTTTCTTCTTTGGACTGAGCTGCTGTTGGCAGTATTTGTTCTCTCTTCCCATCCAGGAAAAATTTGTTTTAAATTTCATTCCAAAACTACAAGAACTCATCAGTGCTGGTTTTCTTTTTTTTTTTTTTTCTCAAAGGCAAGTTCCATTTTCCTGTGTTACCTGTTCAGAAAGACACGTGCTGGGCTTATCAAGTTCCGCCTGTGCAGTTATCAGTTCTGATGTTCCACAAGAAAGTGCTTGTGGAGAGAAAAGGTCTCACATCATTTGTGTCAGGAAGATGGAAAAGTTGGATTTAACCCAAGGTTAGCTCAGGAGACTTGCAGACAGCAAGACATTGAAGTGATAGGTTCTAGCCTGCTGTGTTGTTCTTCGTCTCAAGCAGATTTAGGGTCCATAGCATGATTTGTATATACCAGCTATTGGAACCATAAAATCAAAAAAGTCATGATTAGAGAATCATTGAAGTAAAAGTTCAGTTTAGTGATTACAGCTGTGCTTGTAAATCAAGCATAAGAGAGATTTTTAATGGGACAGAGGCCAATCCTCTTAGAATTCTGAGCCCACAGCTTGTTAACCCCATTTGCATTTCCAAATACAACAGCCACAACTGGAAATTACCACTAATTTTGGAAATAAGTGACCCCTGGAAGAAACCAGGAGAGGGCTGATCTTTCAGCTACGCACAACAGTACTGAATGGCCGAGTACATCTACTATGACCCAGCAGTTCTGGTCATACAAATTTTGGGAGTCTAGTTGTTGTATTGAACCAAAACGTTGCTGAGGATGATTCTAATATTCTAACACCATCAAGTGCCACTGCCTAGGCACATCCCACAGCATTGTTCAATTCCTTAGCACTGGTCTATCTAGCACAGCCTGTTTTCCCTGTACTTGAGTCCAGTGCTAACCCTCAGTACACAGTGGTGCAGCATGAGGCAGGACCACTTCATATTACTTTTTTGGGCAATGTTTGAGTTCCTGGACCCTATGTTGAAGTTAGTACATAAACTCCTAAATCTTAAGCCTCTTTGAAAAAGGAGATTTTTCCTCCATGCACTGGAGGACTCCACTGGAAGAGATGACAACTGAAAAACAATAGTGCCCTGTGGCTTGCAGATATATATTCCAGTACTCTGGTATTGTCATGTCCCAATGAAAAATAGCCTCATCTTCTCTGGGACAGCAAAGTCACCAGGGAGATTTGCGAATATAAAATCAAGCTGAGACACTATTCATTGTCAATAAAGAGAAAAGGTTGTTCACACCAGCAAAATAGAGAGAAAAAATTCCAAAACTGATAGTGCATAATAAGAGAGTATATAATCCCTGTTGCTTCATAGTCATATATAGTTTTCATCAATGAGTTGTACTGCTCAATCTTTCAAAAATACTTGTGTTTGCATGTGTTGTTTGGCTTCCTGATTCCACTCACACTGAACTATTCTGAAAGACATGAAGGGAATGTCTTTTGTACTTTTTAATCTGTGAAGCAACCCATTAATAGTCAGGTATGTTCTAAAGGACATTCAGTGTGAGGGAAACAGGAGAGAAATGAGTGATTGGAGTGGTTTCCATGACCTCAGCATTGAGGAAGACAAGAGTACTGTGAAACTGCTTGTTTTTATGGAAAAAAGAAAAAGCAGCTGACTCACTGAAAATAAACAGGAATTTGTGATTATGACCACAGACATTCAACATCTGACACAAAGTGCTGAATAAGTTTGAAAAGACTTCTTTGCCAGCAAACAGGAACTGTTTGCTAACCTTTTGGCCTAGCTGTGATATATTTTTAAAAGAAATGTGTAGATTCTTGGGGTTAGTTTGTCTCTTGAAAAAAAAGGCCTGACCCTACAATTACCACACATCAGAAGTGATGGTGAGGCTGACTACACTAAATTCAGTTTTTCAGCAAGGGACATTTCAACCTGACAGACTGAATATTAAAAAAAAAAATTAGAGCAGTTTTGCTCAGGTAGAAGAGAATAGACAGGAGGAACTCCTGAAGAAACAAGGAAAGGTTGATCTTTTAGCTGAATAACCACGTACATCTGTGCAATGATCTAGCAGTTCTGGTCATACAAATGAGGACCCACATTTAAAAATGAAGAACCTAAAACAGTACTCCACTTTCTGAGGAATTCAGATTATTTCACCTCAGTGGAAGGAACCTGATTTATATACATGCAGTTCCTGATTTCATACTGGCTGTTCTGTCCTTACATTGGGATAGAATTTTAGAAGTATGTTTAAAATATTCAGAACCAGTATTGCAAATGATCACATCATTTTAGTGTGAAGAGGATCCTAGGAGAGATATCTGTGTGGCCTTGTCTAGAGGCTTCAATGATTTAAAATTATTTAATGGAGCTGGTTGAATTATTAAGTATGAGTAATTCATCTGACCAATATGGAAATTTCTCTGCATATAAATAATACATAATTTTTAAAAATTCAAATTTTTGTTTATCCTGCCTTCACATTTAACAGGGCTTAGAATTTGTCCCTGTATACATTAGGTGTTTCAAAAGGTGTGGAAAATTTTTTTTTATATCACACTGGCTGCTTAAACTAAGTTTTCTTCCTTCTTATTTTTGTTACATTATTTTGAGGTAGCATGAACAAAAAAACTCTGCTAGTTCCAAAGTGAAAAAAAGAAGTGAAAGACCATGAAAGATCCTCATCCAGACATTAGGTCAGGAGAGTTTGTGCTGTTTTATGCATTAGCAGCTAAAACACAGGGAAGGCATCGATTTCAGTATGCAGTTGGCTATATTGAACAATGTTTAACAAAAAGCGTAGTACACCCTTTTCTGCTTCTTTGCAGTTACAGTGCTATTGAATTAATTGGTAAATCATTTCCTTGGCTTGTTTTATAAAACTGGAGCTGCTTTCAGAGAAAATTAGGTGTTTAACAAGATCTATTTGAAATGGCACAAACTGATTACATTTGATTTTTTCATCTGGAGATCTCACAGGTCTTTTCTACTGCCTGGAAACATACAGTTAATTTAGAAGGAATTTAAGCTTGCTGACAATTGGCTTGCTTTTCTGTTGCAGCTGGTGAATCTCATAGAAATATTCCACAGATAATAAGCTAAAAATGGTAAAACAGGAAACAACATTGTTTAATGTTTTAAAATTATTTCTATCACTTCATCTGTAGGATATAATGTCTGAGTTACTTAAAACAAGGAAACGAGTTCTTACTGTAACATACTTGTCACCAGTAAAGCTAAGGTGCTAATCCAGGAAGACTGAAATATTCATACACTGAATGATACTGAGAGATGCTTCCTTGACATTAAAGAAAATGCCAATAGTGATTTTTCCTCCAAAACTCCACTGTAAACTATGTGCTGGATCACTACACTTAAAATTCAGGTCATGATCTGCATTTTCTTCTGTTGCTGGGTAGTTCCCAGTCTTGCATGCCTCTCTCTGCATCTGGGACTCTTTTCATTACACCCAGCAATCCACTTAATCCATTACCCATACTTAGCCATTATCAAGACATAGCAGTTTATAAGAATTACACAAATTGGCAAAGCAGAAGGTGCCATTCAAAATGTTAGTATTCCCCTGAAGTCAAGTTATTTCTAAGATTCATAAGGTCTTTCTTACTCTAGACCCATTTCTTCCTTGGTAGACAGACTCATTAATAGAAAAATGTGTTGAATGTGACAGAGACATAGCATGTTTTAAAAATTCTTCTGTTGGGTGACAGCTTTAAGACATTTGGGTGTGTAGTTACCACATTACCCCATTTACAGATAATTTAAATACTGGTGCCATTTTTCCATCTTATCACCAATTTATTAAGATACCCAGTGCACACCAAGTCCATATATATATATATATATATGTGTGTGTGTGTGTGTGTGTGTGTGTGTGTATGCTTATGAAGACTGGATAATGCCAGCAGCAGTTTAAGAAGGTAAACATATAACAAGAACCATACTGGTGCAAAGGTCTGTCTACCCCATTTTTCTGTCTCCTCCAGTGGCCATTATTGAATACATACCCAAAATGTAAATCAAGAGAGAATGCATACATAATATTTGTTCATGTGCTCCTAGTATCTATGATAGCTTTCTCTGACAATTTTGTTTAGTTGCTTCTTAAATATATGTGATTTTTTTTCATAGGTAAGTTCCTATGGTGAGAGACTAAACAATCCAAGAGTACTTTGTTCAGATACTGAAAAGGAAACAGTCTAAATCCAAATATCTTCATAGTGTTCATGAGCTTATCAATGTTTATAATATCTCTTCTGATTTGGTGCTTCCCAGTTCCAGTGTATATGGCTCTTTTGTATTTTCAGTCATCTGAGTCCTTTCAGGATCTTATTTATAGGATATTTATAGACAATTTGTCTAAATGTATGTTGAATACATTCAGAGACTGTGTCACACTCAAAGCAGATAGTTGTGGCCATAGCTAAATAATGAAGACACAGTAATTCACAAAATATAAATTCAAATGGTTTATTCCTTGGGCAGTCCCTGTAAGAGAAAATGTATTTACTGATAGAGTTCCCTTGCTGGCTAATCCCAATTGTCTGGCTCTGTCTGCAAAACAATCCCTTCACTCCCCAAATGTAGTATCTGTAAAGAATGCCTTGCTCAGCTGCTAAGCTCATATTAAAATTGGCAGAAAGCATTCATTGCTGTGATTTTTCAACTGAGCTTGAATACTGAGCTGAGTCCAAGTGACACCACTGTTCAACACAAGGCCACTGCCATATTAGGAAGGGTAGCTGAAATATTTATTCAAAACACAATTGCAGGTTACACATGATTGCTCCCTGCACATGCATTTCCAGTGGCATGGAAATTACTTGTTTCCTATTTGTTGTTATTTCTACATCAGTTGCTTGGCTCTTGCTCACACTCCTAGACTCAGGCTACTAGGGGAGCAAAGACCAATGCCAGATCTAGGAGGCAGATGTGCTCTTGTGCATCTGATTGATGAGGAAGGTGGAAGGCAGAGCATCTGTCTTCTGCTGTGGCTCACAGAGCTGTCATTTATCGTGCTACCTCCAAAAGACAAATGAGGTCTCAAGTCAAAGTGAATCTTCTAATTTAATTATCCAGTGTCTCATATGGGGAAAACCTTAAAAGCCCAGACCATGCAAAGAAGATATAATCTGAAAAGAAATCCGGCTCACATTGCACATTAATTAACCTGTACATCTTTTTGAATTTTGCTCTACTTATGACCTAATGAACCCAGCATCTGCTATGTCTAAGATAAAGATTTATCTCTGCATCTGGGACTGACAAGATAATATAGGAAGCCCTTCTGCTGGAACAAGAAAGGGTTGCAGCTGTCTCCTAAGCAATTGGCAGCTCTCAAACAGTTCAGTTGGGATTCCAACCAGGACTCAGCTGCATGTCTGTTTGTAAGCCATGCTGCTGTCCTTGGAATTGGGAAGAACCAGCCTGAGGATTCAATAATCTGGGAATGTGCTGGGGCTGGGGATGTGCTGGGGCTGGGGATGCGCTGGGGCTAGGAATGTGTTTGCCCAGTGGCACACCCTGCACAGTGCAGCACAGCCTGGCTGTGTCCTGGCTGGAACCCAGCCACATGAGCAGCTCTGGACCCTGCCTGTGCTTTTTGCTTGAGATCCCTTGCAGGATATCCATCTCTTCTTCAATGAGCATTTGTCACCTTGTGTCTCTGATTCTGTGACTCCTACCCACATGCCAAATTTTGTAGGGTCCAGATGGTAGGCTGAATACCTTAAAAAGTTTGTGGCACTGTCCTACAAAGAAATCAATACTGGCTGACCCTTATAGCTGTATCCTGATACCAGGGCAAAGACTCAGAAACTAGAAAGAAGTAGTAGGTCCTATAGGATGTGAAAGTAGACAACAAACATTCCTGTCTTACTGTGAGGAAACTGACTCAGGGAACTGACAGAACACGTCATTTCATTTGATTATGTCACCATTCTGGACAATTTCATCCAGCTTTTTATCATCAGGATTGCTAAAATATAATTAAATAAAAGAATAAATTTGAGTTCCTCATTTATCATGCACATTTTTTTAGCCCCTTTCCTGCTACAGAAACTTTTGCCGTTTGAATTTACTTCAGTAATAATATTATCCAACTATTTTTCGTTTAATATTACTTGTGTATCAGTAATTCACCCCTAATGACACCAATAACAAACATGAAAATATTAGCCCTTTTAAAGTAATGTAAATCAAATTTCTAACAGTGTGATGTCAAACATTTAGAATTACTCAAGTTGAAAGAAGAATAGCACAACTCAAAAAATATATCAGATGGCAGTCAGATAGGGTAAAGAGGATTCTCCTGGGTTTATAATTAGGCACTGCAAAGTAGGCCAGCAGAAGGTCTCAAGCTGAAAGGAGAAGTTCTAACCTACAACGGTCAATGTGCTTTCTAGCTGGTGACTCAGGTGGTCTCCAGAATTTGGTAGTTCATTTAATTTTTTTTTTAAATAAGAAATTCAAATCTATGTATTAAAAAGTGCTGCTAGTGCCTGCAGGACCAAGATGAAAGTGGACACAATGCAATATTTTACATAGGCTATGTTCCTTTGAAAAATTTCTCTTCATTATGTTGAACTCATTGTGAGTTGCTTAAATGTTGGCTAAATATCACACCAACATTTGAAAGGCTTCAGACCTGTTCATTTCACTCCTTCAGTCTCTGAAGCAAGGTTTACAAATATCAAATATATTATCTGAAGGGTCATCCAAATGCATAGATGTGTCTTCAGATCAAAGCTTTGGAAAAAGAGAACGAATGGCTTTTAAAGAGCACTGGATAACAATTGAGAAAGGGTTATTTCATACTGCTGTGTTTGAAAACACGCCAATGCTTTTTCAATCCACCTGCATGGTATGAATACATGTTATACAGAGTAAAATACTACAGAATGTTCAACTTAGGCAAATAAAGACCAGAAAATTAAACACTTGGACTCTGCCTCTAGATCATTCATTAAAGCACTACACAATTACATCTTCTCCATTAGATAGTTCATGTTACAGGCATGTAACCTCTAGATTTTAAAGTATTCACACAGCAAAAGAAAAAATAAAGAATGATCTTTGGTAGGAAGGTGTTTTAAATATTTTTAACAACATAGTTCATCCCTTATTGGGTGCAATCATTTCACAGTCTGTTCTTTTTACCTGTTCACTGTTGAGTCAAAGGCAAGGACTCTCAGAGTGGTTGCAGCAGGATAAATTAATTGCTGGGAGTTTGAGTTGAAGCCACAAAACACAGGAAAGAAAGAAGATATCCACTTTTACTCTGTGGCACTTTCCTGCACTCAAAACTTTCCTGGGAGAGAGTTAAGCCCTCAGCAATTGAAGTTTTCCAATTGTAGTCCTGATTACAGATCAGTGATTCTATAATAACGCTGTGAATACTGAATGGCACTTGAAATCCTGTCCAACACATGACTCTTCCCCTAATGGGAAGACAGCCAGTCCCTTTATTTCAGCCTGTTTCAATGCACAGATCTTTATATTCTTTCTCTGAATAGGTACAATCCCCCCTAGAAATTTCCTATATATGCAAAGAGATATATAACGTATATTGGTTTGCTACCTCAGTTGTCATTTCAGAGCTCCTGAGAACAAAACATTCCTACATACCTGCCTGCAGTTCAAAGATCGCTGCCTGAAAAATATGTATCTTTTACTAAGATAAAGGATTATTCTGTGTCTCTAGCAACACACATTGATAAAGTAGTGGATTAAGATGATGCATTTTTTCAGGCTTTTCTTGCTTTGGGTTGTTGTTTGCAGAATCCTGAGAGTATGTAAACATAATTCTAGTTTGTTTTGCTTTCTGACATCTTAGGTGGTCTAAAGCTCCGTTGGGTGTCATACCATGACCTACTGAGATGCAGTGGCAGTCGAAGTATTATTGTTTATTATTTACTTGTTTATTATTTGTGTTTATTTTGTTATTATTGTCTATGCACAGGTCACTAAACAGCCTGCAGGAGCTGCAAAGATATATTGCAAAGGAGGCTGTAGATGTAATAACACAACATTTTCAAGTTTCAAGGCAAGGTACTGATGTTTTGTAATGGATTTTATCTTGTAGGCCCTCTCAGCAGACCCACTGAATGAATTAGTAGTTGCTTATGGCTGGCCAGTGTTTCTGCATCTGTCCTAGTAGGACTCTACATCCTACTGAACTCACTGGAAATCTGGCTGATGGTAGAACAGGATTGGGTCAGACTCTTGATTTTCAATAAAAACAATTTAAAAAAACTAAAAAAACCCAAAAAACCAACAAACCACAAAGTTGCTAAATTTTCATTATAAATATCTGCCATGGATGGAGAATGTTGCAATTTTAGCCCTTATGAATACATTTTCTGTTCATGTTGCTGCTCTTTTCCTCTGTTTCACCTACTTCCATGTAGTTGCAAAGTGCAGAGCTGCAAGGCTGTAAAAAGCACAGTGGAAGGGACACCTGCAGTTGCTCATCAGTTTCTTAGAGACAGTAACATCATTTTGACTAGACTAATTTAACAATCTTGATAAAATTTTATATTTCTTCTACAACATTCCATAGGATTTTACATAGGCTACTTTGCAGTAGCCTGCAAAGACTGCTGACAAGTGCTGAATCCTACGGGATATAGCTGAGAAAGAAGCATACCTTTGTTTGCAGTGCAAAATGTATCACATAAATTTTCTCTGTTACAGTACCAGTCTGACCAGGAACAATAATATTAGCCATACAATATAAAAAGTTTTTCACACTCTGTTTCTATGGTAAACAGGAAGCCTGTATAAAAGTTTTTGAAAAATCTGTGGGATTTAGTGAAGGTTTCTCTTCTTTGCATTCCCGATGGAGTGGGGCAGCAGGAATAAAACACTGAAAGTCTGAGATGTGAAATCAAATGGCAGAAGAGAGAACAGTTTATCATAAATTCAGGTGGACCATTTTCATGTAGGTGAGATTTAACTTGCAGTGACCATGTGGAGTACAAGAGTGCTTGCTAGAGTGGTTATTAGTGCTTTGATTTGCTTTATGTGCAGTCTACAATCTCTATGTCATTCTGTTCCACCTGCACCTTTGATATCCACAGCCAGGATAAGTAGGATGTAAATATAGAAGATAGGTAGAAGATTATGCATAAACTTAGCGCTGGGCCAGGTGTGGACGGCGGGGCCAGCCCCGCACTGGGACAGGCTGGCTTAGGGCCTG
>WBMV01003482.1:0-71869 GCA_013396655.1 Campylorhamphus procurvoides
CCCATGGCAGTGTGTTTAACAAAAATTAATTATGTGTTTTGTGCAAACCTTTTTTATTAGCACATAGGGAAGCTTTCTAAGGGTTTGAAGGTTTTTAAGTTAAGGTTTTTAACACTGTAGCTGTTCCCAGAAGTACTTCTTTTTATTGCTTTGAAATGCTCTTTGCTTTCATTGCTCATTCCCTGGTGGTTCTGTTGTGGTGATAGTTAGAGAGTGAGTGTGGCAGTGCTTTTTTTTATTTCTAATGTAGAAGTCTTTAGCATAAATTCATAATCCTCCCTTTCACAGATTCCTATGGACACAGCTGTTAATTAACAGGATTTCCTGGCTAACCTTTTTACTGTGATTTTCTGGTCCTGTTCAGATCAAATGTGAACAATGAAGGAAATGCCTTGGAGTGCTCCCCACACTGTGCAGTGCCCCCCATGCACAGGGCCAGGCTGGGAGGTGGATTCCCATGGATTGGCAGTGCTGTGGCTCCCCTGGGAGCAGCACTGGGGGCCTGATGCCCCAGCACCACATCATGCCTGTTGGAGTTGGCATGATGCCACCACGGGGCCCTTTTCCTCCATTCCTCCTCCTCCTTCCCCTCTCATTCCCCACATCTCTGCTCTCCCAGGCACCTGGTGCTGCTTCCATCCTCCTCACCCATTACCTTTGCCTTCTGGAGGACAATCCTTGGCAGGGCTTACTTGATAACCCTCCTGCATCCTCCCTCCTTGACCAAGTTCCTTCTCTCTCATGCAGCCACCCTTGTCCCCCAGCCTCTGCCTTGGGCTTTCCCAGGATTGTGCCACATCAACCCTGCTGCCCTCAGGGTTGGCACCACCTTTTCCTTCCCCTGGCACACGCTCCCCTGCTGTCATCTCCTCAGAACACTCATTTATATCACCCCACAACCACTTGCTCTGCACGCCCACCCCAGCCAGGCTTCTCTCCCTGCTCTCGCCCTCCTCCCAGCCTATCTCCAGGCTTGGCCTTTCCCTCTGGAGTAGAGAGCCCAGAAGGGAGGCACTTGCTTCCAACAGGACTTCCTGCTCCCCCGTGCTCCAGGCAGGGGCCAGCATTCCAGAGGAAGCTTTGTTTAAGGTCTGCTGGAGGTTGCTACCTGGTGACAATAACTTGCTTGTTCCTGTGTGACCTGGGTATGGCAGGCAGCCATCAACTGAGGAGCCCAAATGGGAGGTTCCTCCCTGTGGAGGCCTTCCAGGATGCCCTGTTTTCCCCTTTGGCTCCCTTGGGTCCAGCTGCCTGTGCTGGGCTGGCTGGGGACCTTGGCATGTAAGACTGACCTGTAAATTGGGTCCCTGAGTGAACTGGACTGGGTCCTTCCTCCAGCCTCCTGTCCTTAGCTGTGATCCTGCCCCTTCCCAGTGTTATTTCAGCCTCAGGCTGCTCTCTCTGGCTCTTACTCTAGAGCTGACTTCCAGTTTCAGTCCATTACCCCTGGCTTTCCCAAAAACCTGCAGCTCTGTCCCAGCCTGCTGCTTCCCTCTAGGTCAGCTGTTATTCCTGGTGCAACATCCTCTCTCCTCTGTGTGCCCTGCCATGGGAGCTGTTAGGAGGCAGGAGGTGCAGGCCAGCTTTCCAGCCTTCCTGGCCTTTGAGCCTGCAGGCAGCCCAGTCTGACCAGTAGCAACCAGGTATTCCAGCTGCTGGAAAGCTGTGGCAGGACCCTGGCTCCTGCTGTGTTGCTCTGTGCAGGCAGTGAGCAGCCTGTGTGCAGGGCTCTGGCATGTGCAAGAAGGAGATTTTGCCACGGTTTCATCAAGTCTGTTTTCAGACATGTGCAGCTTCTCCCTCTGGAGTGGATTTTCTCTCCCATTGAGGTGGATTTTCTCTCCCACTTAGGCTGGGTTTTCTTTGAAAAAGCAAAAGGGTCCATCCTCATATCAGAGCTCTTCTGCTTTCCTCCTGTCTCTTGTCCAAAGTATGAGCACTTAAACACTTAGAGATTTTCAGTTAGATTGGTTCTCAGGGTTTGTTTTAAACTGGCAAAATACGTATTTCCTTTGCTCCCTCTTGAATAATTTTGGACAGTTGTGCTAGCTATTTTGCAGAAATACAGAGTTTGTGCCAGACATGCCTAAAAGTTAAAGCCTGAACTGATCATCTTTGCCAAAGCTTTAAGCCACTGAAAACAAGTTCTTAAAACTGGAAGTCCTGGTCATCCTTAGGGGCGATGCAGCCAGACCTGCTTTTGTCACTCTCTCCTTCCTTGCTTTAAGCATCCTCATCCTTGCTCCTTGTTGCCCCCTTTCCCAGTGCACAGGGGTGCTCTGTGTGCCCTGCTTTCACTGCAGCAGGGCTTTTCCCTTCCCTCATTCACCCCCACACCATTATTCTCTCTGAAACCAAGCTGGGCTTAGCTAAGCAGGGCTCTGCTGGCACTGCCCTCTGGGGGCAGCCTGCGGGTGGCCTCTGATCTCCTTGCACATGTTTCTCTCCGAGGTGGTTCCTGCTCCCTGCCCAGCTGCAAACCCAGCTGTGGGATGTGCTGTTGAATGTTTACTGTGCTCTGAAGGCCGTGATTTTGTGCTGTTTTCCAGTGCTTCCTTTGGTAGAAGTAGTGACCTGAGCAGTCCCTCCATTTCAGCCAGTCGCAGTCCATCTCTAGCTACCTCACCCACTGCCATTGGCTCATCTACCTCCCTGGGCACCCCGTGGCAACCTGTCTCTTGCTGTCCCACATCTCTCGGTGTGAACACTCCTGCATCAGCTCGCCACTACACCAGGTAACGCTCCCAGGCAGCATTTGGGTTGGAAGGTCTGAGCTCTGGACTGGATGATGGATTGGAGGTGATAAGCAATCCTGCCATGGTGATGTGGGGCAGTTGCAGTAGTGGGTATGCCCTGGCAGGCAGCAAACAGCCCGGGTGTGACTGTAGCTCCCTGGAGTGATCCCTCTCCTCCCTTGACACAGCCCATGCTCAGGCTGCCCTCGGGCATTTGGTGTGCAAGCTCTTGGAGTTCCTTTCTTCTTGTTACTCACCAGGGACATTTTTCTAATCATTTCTGCTATAAACAGGCGTGTGAAGACTATTAATTCCTCCTGCTTATTCTTCTCCAAGTTTTACAAAACTCATTTTCCTGTGGCTGTTCTCTAGGAACACACGAGTGCAGAGCCAGGAGGACAATCTGTCTGTGCTCCCTCGAGGAGGCTGGGCTCGGTCAGCACTTGAGTTCACTTGCTTTGCTTTCCATGTGTCTTCTCTATTTCAGAGCCCCTTTCAGGCAACAAACTGATTCTGCTGTAGAGAAAAGCCCAGAGGGCAGCTGTGTTCCCCCTCTAGGTGTAATCACAAACCGTGCTGTGCTGGGCGCTGCCTCCGCCCTGGGCAGGGACCTCTCGGCTGAGGAGGGCAGGGGGCACAGAAGGTCAGTGGGCACTGGGCTCTGCTGGTCCCCTCCATGGGCACCTCTCACACAGTGGTGATGGTGGGGCTGTAGGAACTGGTTTTTAGGTGCTCCCTGGAGTTCCCAGCCTGCTGCCCCTGTTCCGTGGGAAGGTTTTTGAACTGAGTCATCTCTGGCTTGTAGGTTCAATTTAGTTTCAAAGTTTCCTACTTGTCTCTTCAGCATCTCAGCCTTTGTCTTCAGGACTAATCTCAGCCCCTCCAGCATGTGAGTATTCAGGAATAGGCAGCAGAGCAGCCATTCACAGCAGGTTCTGTAAAATGAATCCCATCCTAAAAAGAGTGTTGGACTGAGGCACTTTCACATAAAAACTGTCCCTCTGATTCTGCTCAGCTGGGTTTGCTTCTGCCCTGATGGAGACATCTGTGCTGCACAGGAGCCCCAAATTCCCTCTGCAGTTGGTGAGGGAAGACAAACCTCCCTGGGCTGTGTAGGTGTGTGACACAGGAGATGGACTCCAGCAGCAGGCACAGCCTGGAGGGACTGTAAAGGCCAGAGTGGGAGTCTGCCATGTGCAACTGAGACCATTCCAGAGCAGCAGCATCGGGAAGGACTCTGGATCTGGCTGGGGGTATCTTTTTCTTTTCACATGATGTTATTTTAAGACTGGGGAAATGCAAACCTGGGGAGCCAGAGTGTTTTTTTTCAGAGGAACTTTATCCTGTGCATTAAGCACAGAATATCAAGTGATCTGTCTTTCTTCCTGCAAGCAGGATAACTTTTCCACAATCTGTCTCTCCTGATGGCATGGATGAGAACAAATGGTAATAAATTAAATGCAGTGATGAACTATGTGTTTCTAATCAGCAAGCAGTTCATGCAGAGTGTATAGTGATTAGATTCTTCCAAACTGAAATAGTGATTTATTGAAATGCAGCCCTTCCCGAGTGGGGATAGTGCTCTGACACATTTTAAATGGCTCGAGGCAAAGGGATAGGAAGAGCAGTAATGAGAATTGTCAGCCTAGAAAGCTGAAGGTGGTGGGGCTGAGCTTCAGTGCCCCACAGGGTGTGGGCTGCTCCACCTCACCTGCAACACATCCAAGCAAGGTGGGCTGTGCTGCTGGAAAATACTCAAACTTTTAATGCTGTTTGGACTTTTTTTTAATTCCAGAGCTAGCACAGGGAGTGCTTGGGAGGTATGACAAGCATTCTGGAGGAGCCACATTCATCAGCTCTGTGTGCAGGGCCAGTTTGTAGGAGCTGCTGCAGAGTATCTTTGGTGTGAGAACACTGGGGTTTACTCTGGGAGTGCTCTGTGTGCTCCTCTGGGTCATTTTGCTTGGGGTCATTTGCAATTGAATCGAGATGAGCTGCCAAAAGATACTGCCAGTGCCCAGTGAGGCTGTGCAAGAGGACAGAGTGAGTATTGTGCTTTCAGTTCACACTTCAGACCTTTCATAACAGTCTCTCCATTTTGGCAAACCCTGAATCAAGTTGCAGAAGCAGAATTTTGCCTGGAGAAATGGGCTGCACAAACCCCCTCCCAGACTGTTGGCACTGCCTGCAGACAGGGAATTAGACTGGGATAGTTATTTGTAGATGCCCAAAAAGCATCCTTTAATATTACTGCATTGGCATTTATTGCCAAATCTGTTTCTATAAATAATACAGAAGATCTGTTTGTCTCCTGCATTTTGATTAGAGAACCATCTCCTGTGAATTATGGTAATGTAAAGAGAAAACACCAGAAAATTCCTCCCACCTTTAATGATGCTTTGAAACTACTGAGAGGAAAAAAGCCCAGCAATGATGCATTGTGCTTGTGGGGGAGGAAACCTTCCTGATGGATGTAGGTCCTCACAGCAGGGTACACTGGCTGGGATCTGCCTGCACATTGGAACTTGGAGACACCCAGAGAGACAGGAGAGGTCACCTAAGTGGGAAAGGCTTAGCTGGGAAGGAGACCAATTCCAGTAAAATCAAATAAAAAGGTGAATGGCAAACAGTTGTCAGGGCGGTGCTGTATGGATTTCAGTTCCCAGTGGCAGCTGTTGCAGGAGGGTTTGGGCTCCTTTCGTGTTTCCAAAGCTCCAGCTTGCTCTTAGCAACAAAAACATAAACAAGTTGATCATCTAATATTAGATCACAGGGATGTCTCCGAGCGTGGCCTTAAAATTATCTGTGTGAAGCCGAAAGGTTAAAGCAGAAGAGGCTGCTTAGGGCTGGGGAGGAACAAGTGGGGGGGAGCTCTGGAGTGCTGGTTTGCATCCTGTGGTGGCCAAGAAGCCTTCCCCTGCCCCACTGTAGCATTTAATGGTTCATCTGCTCCTTGCTTTCCAGCTGAATTGGCCAGGAAATGCTCCAGTAGCTGAAAAATGCTGTAAATTACAAAGGGGAGGAAAACAAACAGCAAAGGGGCAGCAGAGGAGGGATCAGCTGGAGGTGTGTGGTGCCATGTGGGTGCCTGGCTGGAGCGTGGCAGGTCAGTGCCAGTGTTGGGCCAGATGTCCTGGGTGCTCAGCCCAGCATATTCCATGGAGCCATGTCCAACTTCTGCCATGTGTACTCATTCATGGATTCACATCCAGCTGCTGCCATGTGTATTCATTCCATGGATCCATGTCCAGCTACTGCCATGTGTATTCATTCCATGGGTCCATGTCCAGCTGCTGCCATGTGTATTCATTCCATGGATCCACATCCAGCTGCTGCCATGTGTATTCATTCCATGGATCCACATCCAGCTGCTGCCATGTGGATTCATTCCATAGATCCATGTCCAGCTGCTGCCATGTGGATTCATTCCATGGATCCATGTCCAGACTCCTGGTTTCAGCACTGCAGTGTGCTGATGCTGGGAGCCTGGAAATGTGCCATCTCCCACAGGCAGGGTTTGTGCCAGGCAGTCCTTTTTGGTTTTTCCTGGGAATTTTGGGGCTGCTGCTCAGCAGTGCTGTCTGGCAGTTTGGATGATCCCCTGCCACACTCACACTGTCTCCCATTGCAAATGTGTTTGTGCAGCTGAGCTCAGACAGCCCTGGCTCTGCTGAGGGTGGATTTCAGCCCTGGGGATGTTGTGCCTGCAGTGTCTCACACAGACCCTGCTCTTCCCAGGGCAGAACTAAAAGCCTCCTGGTTTCCACTGGCTGTGAGCAGGTGGTGGGGAATGGGGAGCCCAGTGCTGGATTATCCACCTTCATCCAGGGGGACAGCGGCCTCTAGTGCCACCAAAGGCTCCTTCCCAAAGTTCATCTGGGCCCTTGTCCATGCAGGCTCAGTGCAGGGCTCTGCTCAGGGCTTCTCCCAGGAGTCCTGCCCTCCACAAGAGCATTCCTGGTGGCACAGGCTGCTTGGAGCTGTGCCCTGGACATGGAAAGGGGCTGTAGGGGATCCTGCCACGCTGGAATGTCACTTGTGCCATGAGAGATCTGCTGAAAGGAAGGTCTGGGGCATCTGGGTGCAGCTTTTCATACTCTCTGGAAGCTTTGGTTCCCAGAACAGCTGGAAAGGCAAATGTGCAGCCACAGCTGGCACTGGGGTGAGACAGTTTGCCTGAGAACTTCTGAAAGGCAAGTCAGTGCTCTGAGTTGTGTGATCAGTTTAAAAGGACTCTTGAATTTTAAATCTCTCCTGGTTTGGTAAGAATTAGGGTTTTAATCTGACCTTCCTCAGTTTCCCCCCCCCATCCACTGTGTTTACACACCTGAATTCTGCAATTGTGTGTGTTCTTCCTGTTCCTCAGGAAGCTTCCAGCACTTGCCATCAGGCACACTCTCACAGTCAGGAAACTCATCTCTCTCTTCCTTATTTTTTTATGTATTCTGACCAATTTCTCATGTAACTGTTCCCCGTCCCTGGAAGTGTCTAAGGCCAGGTTGGACAGGGCTTGAAGCAACCTGGGCTAGTGAAAGGTGTCCCTGCCCGTGGCAGGGGATGGGATGAGACAAGCTTTAGGGTCCCGTCCAACCCAGACCATTCTGGGATTCCATGATAAATCCAGAGTTAGGAGTGAGGTGGGCTTGTTTTCTGGGCAGCTTTGGGGCTGGCACCTCTGCTCTGTGCCCTCCTGCCCTCTAAAGTTTCCCTTGGAAGTTTTTTTCAGCTGAAGGAAATTCACTGAGGTGCCAGGTAAATGTATTGGGCAAACATTTCTATTTCCTGCTTCTTTCCCAAGAGGAATTTACTTCTCATTCTTCATTCTAAGGATCCAGCTGCTAATTATAGTAGCATATATTAAAAATATATTAATAACTGAATCCTTCTCCACCAGTAGTGTTAGATGAACAAGTTTTGGCAAGTTCTTGTGCCTTGTGATTCTTGTCCTGTCCAGATTCAGAGTGTCTCTTCTAGGATGAGATGTCCTATGTGTCCCTTAACCCTTATTACCTGACAAATAAAATAAACCCCTCTGATCTCTGTGAAAGTTCAACTATGAGATTTGCATTCAAGGGGTACTTAAATACCACTTGAGAGGAACTGGTAGAAAAGGCTGTGAGCATTAGCTTGCTGCCACTCTGTAATCCTTATTGCTGACTGATTTAAAGCTGAGGGATGTTAATCTCCTGGGGAAAGGTCCCTGGAGAAGCAGAGCAGTGGGGATGTTTGTGCCTGGAGCTGCTGCAGGGCAAGGGACAGATTCCTGTCTGCACTACACAGTGGACAACAAGAAGTTAAGAGGTTTCTCTCCCTTGTGAAGAACTGAACAATCATCTGGCACCTGCTGTGACAGCATTTCTCTGCCACTGCCTCTGCAGTTAATCACTTTCAGATAAAGTTGTCCCTCTTTTAAAAGGCTGCTGGTGCAGATGACGTGGGAGGGCAGGAATTCTGCTGGCCATGGGATTGTCCATGTTGGGAAGAGGCGAGATTGCTCCTGCTGGATCAGAAATCAGGCTGCAATTTGATTTGGAGTAAGGTCGAGGTGTGGGACAGGGGTCAGTGCAGCTGAGCTGGTTTCCTGTAGGGGTGGAGAGCAGGTGTTGTGCTGCAGCTCAGCTGCTCAGGCTTCATCCCCCAGAGCTCAGGGGGAGGGGGGAGGATATTTTGGCATTTGCCTTGGGTGGAGGAGCCCAGGCTGTAGGTTGGCCTGCCAACAAAAGCAGGAATATATATGCAGGATCCTTCAGGAATGGTCAAGGGAAGGAAGCAGGGACCACTTGAGCTAAGCATTGTAAAAGAAGTGCAGCTTGGCAGCGTGGAGCAAGCAGAAGGTAAACCTGCCTTTCCCCCAGCCCTGGCCATGCTGAATTTGTGTGCAATTCCTCTTGGCTTACTAATGGGAACCACTGCCCTGCTGCATGCACTTCCCCCTGGGCTCTGACAGCACATCTGTGTCACAGCATGTTCTGTTTGTGCCATCCAGGTGCCACTACCTGGATGTTCAGGGGCTGAGCTTTACTAACTTTGACATGTTCAAATACTTCTCTGTGTCCAAAACAGCCATTAAAGCAAAGAATGTACCCAAAATCTTTGTGGAGATCCTGTGTGTCGCTGCAGCTGGGAGTTAATTCAGCACTGACTCAGCTACTCCCTTGGATTCTTTGCTCCACAGCACCGACCTGTGGATGTGCCAGGTGCAGGAGCCAGGGAAGCCAGGTGGCCTCCCTGGGATTTCTGTTGGAAAAGTTTTTGTGCAAACTTAATTAATCCTCTGTCCCTGGGAACAGTGGACACTGGAAATTGAACCGAAGCCACGTGCTAAGAAATTGCATTCTGAGCTCAGTGGGAAATGGAAATCTTTGATGAATTATTAATATTCAGTGTTATTTTCTGTAATTCAGCTGGGGTTGATCCATGATCCTGTTCCTTGGAGCTGCTCAGGCATCTCCTGGGCAGCTGCTCCCACGAGGTGGCAGTGGAAGGCTGCTTGGATGCACTGGCCAGGCAAGCATCACTCCTCAGCCTTATCTAGTTCAGGAGCTGAGCCTTCTTTATCACCATCAAGTTTTGAGTTTATTTTATTTTCTAGTTGCAAAAGACAATTTCCCAAATATTCAGATTTTTGCCAAGTTAATTTTTTTTTTCCCTCGGGGGGATTTTCTGCCCTGGAAAATTTCCTGTGCTAGACTGTGTAAATCAGCTTTTGGAAAAGCTGTAACAGGTCTGCTTGAGGTTGTTTAAAATGTCAGGTTGTGTTGGCTCACCTGAGAATGAGAGTGATGCTGACAGAGGCAGGACACACGTCTTTGCCTTCATTCCTTCCATCAGTGGCAGGAGATGGGAGTTCACACAGCAGATTTTTAATGCAAGCCCCCAGCCCCTGAGCACTGCAGACAGTGCACATTGTTCCCTGTCAGTCACAGTGACAACCCTCTCAGTGCTCTGTATTGACACCTGATGTCCTTGCAGAACATAAACCATTCCAAAATACTCCAGCCTGGAAAGCTCTGCACTTGTGATGGTCACAGCTGATGCTTTCAGTGTCTCAGGAGCAGTGTGGAGGGAAGGGTGTTGGCAGCTGCCTCTGCTTTGGCTTTGCAGCACTCTTGGCTTTCCTCTTGCAGAAAAAATCCTGGATTTTTTGGTTCTTTCTTTAAACAAGTACATTTTCTTTTCTTGTGGCAGAACTTGAAAGGTCTGGGTTCACAGCAACCATCAACACAGCCAGTTTAAGGGAATTTGTTCACTGTGATGTTTGGTGCCTCTTTACCACAATGCTGGGTGACATTAATTAGCATAAGGGGATTACATCAATCATTTAAAGCTTCTGATCTATATGTTCACTTCCCCAGCCCCAAACTTTGTGAGCTCTCAGGAGGTCCCAATGCTGTATTTTATTCTGTGTTCCCCCCTGGATCTGCAATCAGAGCACTCCTCACCTTGTGCTGGAGCAGCCCAGGGAGGCACGAGGAGCTGCTGTGGGGCCCTGGCACAGGAGGAGCACCTCTGCTGTCTGAACAGCACCACAGAGCATGGAACCATGAAATGGTTTGGGTTGGAAGGCTGGAAGGTTGGTTGGGACCTTAAAGCTCTTCTCCTTCCACCTCCTGACAAGGGCAGGGGCACCTTCCACTAGACAGGGTGGCTCCAAGTTTATCCAGCCTGGCCTTGAACAGGGATGGGGCAGGGGAAAGGACAGGCAAAATAATGCAGACCCCTGTGATGGGAAGTGCTGCTGGAGCATCAGCTGTCACACGTGTCACCTCTCCCCACTGTGACATCCATGGAAACAGCAGTTCTGCAGGGATAAAGGAGGCTCATTGTTTTGATTAAGTGACAAAGATCACAAGTCTTAATCTCTTGGATCAGCACCTGAGCATGTTGTGCAAAGCAAAGCTGTGGCAAATGAACAATTTAATCTGCTGCTGGTGAACCTCCTAATCATCCTGCAAACCAGAGGGCTGAAATTCAGGCACTGAAAGTTGCATGAGTCAAGAATTCACAGTGCAGATTGAAACACAACAACAGCAAAGGCCTGAAAATGAGGAATGCTCAGCTGAGCCTTTTGGAGCCAGCTGTGAGAGGCTTTAGGAGCATGATCCTGTTATCCCTCTGTCCTCAGCTTATTAAATAACTCAGTGTTGTCAGGCTGGCTCCCCCCTCTTTCCCAGCTCCAGCACTGGCAGAGCCTGACGTGTCATCCTTCTCTCCTGCCTGTTGGAGGGTCTCTCAGAGCACAGCAGCTTCTGGCACTTTCTCTAATGACTCTTTCCAGTGGGCTGATGGGCAGAATGTGTTAGCACAGGGATAAATTCAGGGAAGAGCTGAAGACAGAACTGAAACCTGTGGCTTGGATCACAGAGCAGGAAAGTTTCTCTTTCTGACTGTTTCCCTGTAGTTGCCAATGATTGACTTGCTTCTGGGGACATAGTTCATTATCTAACTTAAGGAATTGTATTTTGGGAACTGCTGTCAGCATTGCTGCCTGCAAAACTTGCACTTGCTTCTCCTCCCTCCCCCAGCTTATAGATAGTTATTTGCTAATGGCAACTGTCCAGTTTGTAGGAATGCATTGCTGGGATGCTGTACTTTTCCAATTGTTTCCACGGGAACAATATCTGTACTTGAGGCTTTTGCTGTGCTTTTTTTTTATTATCTTCCTTATTTCAGAGTGTGCATGAGGCTATATATATATAAACATATATAGATGTGTATGAATGAGAGGTAGGTATATGTGTGACAAAGACTTTTTAAATCACTGCAGTGTTTGGAATGGTGTGTTGTGCATTGTACTCTTCTTAAGACCAGCAAATTCAAACATTTTAGAGGGAATATCCACGTGATTTTTCAGATGCTGAATGCTTCTCCTTGTGCACAGGAAGCCAAACCTCTGCCTGGCTCCCCTTATCTGTGTTACCCAGATCTGGAAGAACCAAAATTCTGTCCTGGTTTCCAAGAAAACTGTCGCTGTTGTTTCTAGTCTAGTGAGTGTAGTCCAGGTTTTCACAGGATCCCAGGATGGTTTGGGTTGAAAGGGACCTCAAAGTCCATTGCTCCCACTAGCCCAGGTTGCTCCAAGCCCAGTCCAGCCTAGCCTGGGACATTTCCTGGGCTGGGGCAGCCACAGATTCTCTGGTGTGTGTTTGATGTAGAACTCCCAAGCTTTGGTCCCTCTGGGGCTGGGTGATGTTCTGCCAAAGGACTCCGTGGTGTTGAATGGTGTTTGCCACAAGCACTTCAATCTCTGAGTGGCTGAAGGAGTGCAGGATGGCAGGAAAGGAGACCAGCATTGTAAAAGGATTATCTCAGTTTCCTAGAGAAATTCATCTTTTGTTCTTGTTACCTGTGCACCAGTTAAGAGGGGATTGTAATTTCTTTTTCTGCATCATTTACCCTTCACTTGGGAGCAGTATCTCTGCAGTATGTTCTTTTCTTTTCCTCTGACCAAGGTTCTCTAACAGACAGATTTGTTCTTGTGTTCTGGCTTACCAGCCTGTATATCCAGCTGTTCTATTGTCCTGGTTTGAATCTCCCCTTCTATTAGTATTTTATTGCAGCTCCTTTTGCCTTGAGATGCTGATGAATAGTTGTGATCCACCTTGGTGTTGCATTGTCCTGATGGAAATAATTGGCATAGAAAAATAGGTGTTTTCTTGAAAATAAGCAGAATTAATTGGGAGCCAGGTTCATCATTCAGTTGCCAATTTTTTTCCTAGCTAATACACAAACCAAGGGCCTGTAGCTCTCACAGCAGCCCCACACACTTGTCTCTGTAACCTCTGCAGGGGTTTTGCAGACTCTCACGGACACATCTCAAACAATTTCTATTCTGCTCCTTGAACTTGCAGCTAAAACTGCTAAAAATCTGGTCTGCTTTGTACATGCCTTTAGCTTGATGTGATGGCTGCTCTTATTTCATGTATCTCTCAGAGAAAGCTCATTGTAGGGAAACACAATGCACAGGACCATTCCTTTGATGATCTGCTTGGATCATGGGATATTTGCTTGAATTAATAGGATGGCACAGGCACTGCACTTGAGCAAGCAGTGTGTTCTTTGCAAACGTGATTAAGAACTCTGTGGATTGTTTGCAGGCTGCCTGAGCCCCCTTTGGTGCCTGTGCCCTGCAGGCTGCTGAGCTCTGCAGTGCTTCTGCTTTGGAGAGCAGTGAGAGGCTCTGCCTGTGCCATCCAGCTCGGAGCTGCCTCTCACTCCCCATCCCCTTCCAGGGCATTTGTTCTCTCTCTTTCTTCCTGCTTATTTAGCACACTCAGGTCTCAAAATTCAGTCTGCAAGCAAAGCAAAGCGTTGTGAAATTGTAAAATCTGACCCTTCCCTCCCTTCCCCCCAGAGAAGAAAACACAGAGCCCTCGTGGGGCTGCTCTGTGTGTTGGAGGCTCTGACAGCACCTGGAGCTGCTCCCTTGGAGAAACCAGCCCTGTCACTGTGCAGGGGCTCTGCTGACTGGCCTCAGAAAATTCAGTTATCTCATGCTGTAAATGGCTTTGGGAGAGCTCCAGGAAGCGCTGAATTGTGTAAATGGAAGGAGCCCAAAAGCTGATGTCGATAACGGCTGCGGCCCCAGCCGAGTCACTCTGACCAGCAAGATGTTCTGGGCTGAACTCCCTGGTATACCTTGGACTCCCAGAATGGCTAATGATGCTGGAACAGATTTGTGGTTTTATCTAAATTCTGGGAGAGCAGAGGGAAAAAGCCTGGCTGGGAGGATGATGGGGTAACAGACCCAAAATGGTTTGTCTCTTGCTGTAACCTCAGCAAAGCTGTGGCTGAGCACTGGACCAAGGGAGATCCTGGAGCCAACTGCCCAGAGCCCTCCCTGTGCCTTGGGTGACCTGTTCCCCATGGATTTGCCAAATCTTCTCTGAAACTTCTTTGAAAACTTGTTTTATCCTTCCCCACATCTGCGGAGGAGCTTTTGTGTGCAAAAGGACTTCATCTGGCCTGGTATTGCTCACATGTCCCGGGATGAGCACAGTGTGCCTGCTGGAGACCTGCCTGTGAAGAGCCAAATTCCTCTTCAGGAGAAGGCAGGGCTCACCTTCCTCTTCTCCTTCCCACCTGTGCACATACCTGTAGCTCCTGCATACCTGTGTCCTCATTGCAGAGTACATTCCACTGATTTAAATTCCACTGACTCCAAGCTGTTGCAGTAAACAGCCTGCCTTAACATCATACTGAGCTGCAAATTTACTGGGGTTTTATGTTTCAGGAATTTATTTATTTTTTTTACTACTGCTCTGAACTTCATTTGCAGTATATTTTGCAAATGCCTTCTTCCTGTAGGTGGCTTATTGCTTCTGGCTGCTGGGCAAACAGCAGCGATTCTGCTTGTGTCAAAAGCTGCAGAAAGTCCTTATTGTTTCCTTAATGTGCCATTACCTGGGCAGTGCACACACTGCAGCAGGGAGAGCAGGAGAGCTCCTGCTCTGCAAAATTAGGAGTTGCACAGCTTTCATTCATCAAACAGCAGCTTTTTTTGTTCATGAAACAGCAGATTCTTGGGAGGCAATCATCCCTCTGAAGTGTAGTGTTGGCATATCCATCACAGCTCTGTGTCTGTCTGGATAATCAATGGGAAGAAATGAGCTCCTCTGCAGTGCATCCACATGGGCTATGCTGGAGGCTCCTCTGAAGGTGATAAATCTCATCCTGGGAGGGCAGCTCTGAGGGCCTGGCCAGGGACATCTCCACTGCAGGTGCCTGCCAGGGCAGGGTTCACAGAATCATGGAATCTCCTGAGCTGGAGGGACCCACAGGGATCACTGAGTCCAACTCCTGGCCCTGCACAGACACCCCAACAATCCCACCCTGTCCCTCAGAGGATCATCCAAACCCTCCTGGAGCTCTGGCAGCCTCAGGGCTGTGCCCACTGCCCTGGGGAGCCTAGTCAGTGCCCACCATCCTCTGGGGGAAGAACCTTTTCCTGAGATCCAACCTAACCCTGCCCTGACACAACCTCATGCCATTCCCTCAGGTCCTGTCCCTGGTCCCCCCACAGCAGAGCTCAGTGCCTGCCCCTCCAGGGGTCTGCAGTGCAGCATCCCCAGCACAGACCATTGATCCTTTGTGCTCTTCTTGGCCTCTGGAGATCAGAGATGTTCAGGGCATAATTTATCAGGTCAAATCCTTACTCCAGTTTCAGGTGAAAAGACTCTTACATGTGGCCCACAACACTAGAAGGAGTGTGGGGTGACTGACTCCCATGGATGTACCTCCCAAAACCTGAGGAAACCCCCCTGAAGGTCAGGGCTGTGTTTGCTGCACAAGTGAAGCAGAGCTGACTGCAGGTCCTGCAGGTGGATAAAACCCACTGTGGCAGATGATTTTGGAATGGTGTAAATTCCCTGACTCTCTCTGGATTTGTCACGCTGCAGCAGCTTAGTGAACTTTCTAATAAATGTCTTAACATACTGGATCAGATGCAAATCCTCTTCAGCCCATTATCTTTTCTGTGAAGGTGGTCTTAGTGGAGAACCAGGAAAAGAGTCCAAGGACAAAGTAAGCATGTTCTGTGATAGACCTTCATCCCTCACTTGGCTCACTGCCCTTTGAACACACCCAGGTCTCTGGTACACTCTTAACCTCTGGCAGTGATGGACCCACAAAGAACATTCCAGCACCTTCATCCCTGTATAGTGGGACAGTGTGAATAATCGTTTGCTATTAACCAGTCTGAGGAGTCCAATTTAATTAAATGTTCCTAAGTCTGAAACCTCTCCCCTATTATGGAAATCACTGCTGTGCTGTGCTGTCCCCCTGACTGTGGGAGCACTGCCCAATTCCTCACCAGTTCCTCCCAGTGAGTGCCAGGGCAGAGAGTGCACTTCGTGTATTTTCATGTGAATAATTCCCTTGAATTCTCCCAGGTTTGATGAAATTCAGTGGTGCTCAGCTCTGTTTTAACCATGGGGGTTTCAGTATTAAGGAGCTCAGTTTACACAGTGTGTGAAGGTCATTTCTTTAATTCCATGGCTTTTTCCAAGGTATGTGCCTGCAGTTCAGCCCGTGCCTGGCGTGATGGGTTTCATATTGATGAAGGCAGCAGATTGTAGGAATATGATCATGACTGTAATGACAGGAAGGAGGGTCTGAGGAATGTGCCAGTGCAGGATTTCTGTTCTGAGATCTTTGTCTGAACGAGAGGGGGTTTGTGAGGGGTTTGTTTTCTGTAATGTTGCAATGACATGGAATGGAGCAAATAATGTGCTAAATAGGTGCACCTTTTTAACAGAGCATGTCCAACACTGTGAAGGGTTTATTTAGTGGCTCTGGGGAGAAGGTGCTGTGAGTGTGTGTGTCTCCTGCTCATGGGGGAGTGGTCCCAAAGCAGCAGCAGTCATAGATGGAGCTAAAATTGGTTTTGTACATAACAAAGAGAATGATAACTCAGGAGTCTGCAGGGACAGGAGAGCAGAGCATCTGCTTTTACTTTAACCTCTTCTGCCCCTTTTTTTGCTTTTTTCCCAGGTCATATCTGACTCCAGTGCGGGATGAGGAAGCAGAATCACTGAGGAAGGCACGGTCCAGGCAGGCCCGGCAGACCCGCAGGTCTACCCAGGTAAAGAATGGAAATACTCACATTCAAGTGTAGGATGAAGAGAACTGGTGGATTGGTTCCCCAGAGAAGCTGTGGCTGCCCCATCTGTGGAAGTGTCTAAGGCCAGGTTGGATGGGGCTTGGAGCAACCTGAGCTAGTGGAAGGGAGTTGGAATGAGATGAGCTTCGAGGTCCCTTGCAACCCAAACCATTCTGGGATTGTGATTTTCTTTTGCTCTTACATTATTTCTTAGGACAAGGAACTTGTCTGCACTCACAATATTTTGGCAAGGTTCTAGCCAAAGTTTCTGCAGACAGTTAACACACCCTCCCCCAAACACACGAATTAGATTTCCAAGCTTTCCTTTCTGCAGTTTAGTTTGTAGTGTGATCACATATATTTGGGTTGCTTTGAGTCAGTGACATACACTGAGAAATATGTTAAAGACAACAGAATTCTGCCCTTTCTCTTATCATAGGGATGAAACTTGAGCCTGGCCAGGTGGGAGCCTGTAGCATTTTAAACTGACCTGTAAGACTTGAAATCTAATTTAAGCCTGGAGAAATCTCCAGGGAGACCTCAGAGCCCCTTCCAGTGCCTAAAGGTTCTCCAAGAGAGCTGGAGAGGGACTTGGGACAAGGGTTGGAGGCAAGGGGGGAATGGCTTCCCACTGCCAGAGAAGAGATTTAGGTTATGTGTTAGGAAGAAATTCTTCCTGTGAGGGTGGGCAGGCCCTGGACAGGATGCCCAGAGAAGGTTTGGCTGCCCCATCCCTGGAAGTGTCCGAGGCCAGATTGGCACAACCTGCTCTAGTGGAAGATGATCCTTAAGGTCCATCACACCCCAGTCTGTGATTCTGTGCCTCGATTTAAGACCTCTCCTTTGCTCTGTGTGCAGGGGGTGACGCTGACAGACCTGCAGGAGGCCGAGCGCACCTTCAGCCGGTCCCGGGCGGAGCGACAGGCCCAGGAACAGCAGAGCGAGAAAAGCGAGAGCACCGAGCCCGAGGACGGCGGCGAGAGGCAGGAGAGCCGGGCCCGCTGGGGCAGGGGCACTGATGAGGAGGTGACCCTTCTGCCTCGCTGCTCTTGCTTCAGGGCTAGGGAAGGCATGGCTGAGATCAAGGGGAATCCTCCTGTGGGTGTCTCTTAGGTTTGAGAGGGGGCAAGGAGAGGGAAAAGCTGGAAGGAAGGGATGCTGAGGAGCAGCACCTGCACACGGCAGGGGGATCTGGAGGTGCTGTGCCTTTGCTCCCCGCTGGGAATTTCAGCTTTCTGCCTCTTGCCAGAAAATAAAGCTCTGTAAATCCCAGAAAGTGGAGTGAGAAGGCTAATGATAGAAATGTGGCCTGGATCCATCCTCGCTGTGCAGCCTGGGCTGAGGCTTTGTGTTCACATTTTTCCACAAATATTCTGTGTGTAATGGAAAGCTGGAGAGACAAGTTCTCTTCCCCTGCCATCACCTCTGGTTTTTCACTCTAAATCATTTTTTTCTATTAGATAACTTGTTTGTCCTGCCATTGGCAGTAGGGACAAAGGGGTTGATCCCAGATCTCCCAGCCACAGGCAGTGCTCTCACCCTATCGCTGTGCAATGATTTATTTTAACATTCAACCCCCTCTGATGAAACAAACCCAACCTGGCAGATACAGGTGATCACTTCCAGCAGCAGTGAAGGAAACATTGCACTCTGAGAGGCTACTGCATCCCCTGAAATCCCAAACCTGCTGGTTCCCCTTCATCCTGCTGACTGTGTGCCCTGGCTCTGTGTTTCCAGTCGGTGTATCGGCGATTGAGGTGCCCAGCCCAGCCCGACAAACCCACGACCCCCGTGTCTCCCTCGACAGCAGCACCTCTGCTCTACACCAGTTCCTACCTGACTCGAACAAATAAATACCTGGGGCTGGACTCTGTGAACCCAGCAGACTTCAGAGGGGCAGCCACAGAGATGGAGAAAAATGGTACGTACCAGGAGAGTGAGGAGCAGGCAAAGCTCAGGGGGTTTCTTGTGTTTTAGAACTTCCAGCATGTACAGACAGAGAGAACAAGTTCAGTTGTTACTCTAAGGAGAGCTGCCACCTCACAAAACAAATGTTCCTTGTTCAAAACAAATTCCTATTCCAATTTCCCATTTTCCTGTGCTTGTAACAGAGGCGAGAAAGGATGTTTTCCATTTTTGATGAATAAATGAGGCAGTGATCCATGGAGCATTTAGATTAGAGTTAGGGGAAAAGGTTCCTCTAGTACAGCTTGTCCTCAGAACAGGAGTAAGTCAGGCTGACTTGGGGAGAGCTGCCAACTGGGGTAACCTCTGGCTCTGCTGAGGGAAGGAGTGTGAGTATCCAGCTGTAGCAGGACACTGAGACTCCATTTCACTTGGGTTAATAACTCCTTTGTAATATAACACAAGCCAAGATGACCTCGATCAGCTTGAAAAGAGCCCCAGAACCTTAGCAAAAGCCCAGATGTAAATCACTGAAACCAAAGCAGTCTTTCTTTGCTTGGGCAGAGTGTGAAGATCAGGATTCAGACGACAGATCCCTGAGCAAACAGTCGATCCGGGAGCGGCGGCGGCCGAAGGAGCGACGGAGAGGCACTGGCATCATCTTCTCAACAAAAGATGTAAGTTTGAGTTCCTTAGAAAGAGAAACTCATTCTGTAATAGCCAGGATGATTTGGTCCATGTCAGAGCAAGCCCCAGGCTCTGGGCAGCCTGTTCCTGAGCCATAAATCAGTGAGAACCCTGCAGGACTGTCAAAGGGCCCACATGGGAGAGGAGAGATTAGAAGTCTTAATTCCTTTGGTTGAAGGAGGTCACAAGCCACTTGAAGTATTTTCAAATTCCTCTGAGCCCAAATTTATCTGTTCTTTAGGCCCTGTGAAAGGAAGACAGTGAAGAATAAACCTGTGTCAGGGTCCCCTCCCACAGCAGGGAACACTCATAAGTGCAGGAGAAGTGCCTGTGTCATTGTCATTTCTCTTAGTCCTGGTTTTGGAGGATTTCAGTCTGAGGGAAGAAATGCAGCCCTCCAGACTTTGGTTAGAGCCTCAGGTAGGAAAATTCAGGAGAGAATAAGGATTATGAAATCATGGTTAACAAGTTTAGTCTGGAGTCAGCTGGGATGCTGTGGTAGTTTCCCATTGCTCCCTGAAATCCCAGAGCTGTTACAAAGAGGTGGTGGCTAATTGAGAGGCTGCACAAGTGCAGGATATCTGGGAGGATGAGTCTTTCCCCCTGAGGTCTAATTGAAGTGCAGATGTTCTTTGAAAGTCAGTATTATGTCAGTATTTCAGATGAGCAGCCTTCCCAAGTGTCATGTTTGTTCCCTGAATTTGTTCCTCCTCCTCCTCCTGACTCTTCAGGAGCATTCAGATGGCAGGAGCCATCAAAGAGAGTCATCCTGTCCTCAGTACCAAGATCTTCTAGATGGCCATTAGAGCAGCAAACTTGATCTGATAATCAGCCAAGAGCATCTGGATGGGCATTTCTTTTGAGATTTCTTTTTAGCTTTAACATCAATTCCTTTCCTCACTGAAAGGGTGGTCAGACACTGGCACAGGCTGCCCAGAGAATTGGAGGCCCCCCCATCCTGGAAGGGTTCAAAAAAGGGGTAGATGTGGCTTTTTGTGATGTGCTGTCAGAGGTTGGACTTGATGATCTTGGAGGCCTTTTCCAACCTTAACAATTCTGTTGTTCTGTAAACAATAAATTATTATCCTCTTTTGTTGTCTCCAAAGCTGCCAAATTGTATTGTTTGCTTTTCCTCCTAGGATGATGATGAAGTTGATGGAAACGAGGACGTGAAGGAGACTCGGGTAAGTGAGACCAGATGTCTAAATGGTTGGTGTTTCACTCTTGGGTGTTGGTGGCAAGAAATCTGCAGTGGCTTCACCCTTGTCCATGTGAGAGGGTCAGGCTCTGTTCAATAACCTCATCATCCTTGAGGCCCTTACTTTCCTTTTTTAATAATTACTGAGTCTTTCCAAACTACCTTGGTTTCCTTTGGTTTTGTCTGTCTTTGAAACACGTTTGAGCCTGACAACATGACTGACTGTGACAGTGTCAAAGCTAAATGTATTTCCAAGCTATTAAAGCACAATGTGCAAGACCTGGGAGAAGCAGCAAATGGAAGGTTGGGTAGGGGTCAGCCTGCCTGTGTGATGTTTAATGTTTGCTGGAAAACATTGAACTTGGGGTAGCCTTTCCCTGTAGTTTGCAATGCAGTAGAGTAACTGAAGCAGCATTTAGTTGGAATTAACTGGTTCTCTGCTGGAAATTGGCAGTAACACTCTTCAGACTCTCTTTTTGTTTGATTTCTTGCAATGGTTGGTCAGAATGCGACAAAGTCACGGCAAGCCTTGCAGGGACAGAGTCTCAGGTGGTGCTGGGATGGTGTTTGGCATGGGTTTATCTTTCCATGCCAGGCATTGCCTTCCCAGTGCTTACTCTGCAGTGTGAAATGTGGGATATTCCTGCTCACAGAAGCATCACCTGCTTTGAGGAGCCCAGTTTTTCCCCCAGGAGTTTCTGCTCATCACAGAGCAGAGCTTTGTGAAAACCTCACTGAGCCCTGCAGGGAAGATTTGGCCATTTATTGTCATTACAGTTGTTTTGGCATTTCTGCTGTCTCACAGTAGGGCTGGAGGAGGGGAGTTTTGCAATGTGCAAAAAGTAATAATCATAATAGGGACACCTTGTTGCCAGCAGGAGCGTTTGGGACTTGCTGGGAATGTCTTGTTCTTCTGGGAAGTTGTCCCAGATTAGCTAAATTAAGACAAAAGAGTGTCTCAGGCTGCAGGTTTGGAGCCTTCCCGGGTTCTGGTCCTAAAATTGCTGAAGATTATGTTGAGCACAATCCTCACTGCTCATGTAAATGGAGAAGCTGCACTTGGGGAGAACTCACCTGCCCAGAAGTTCAAGGTCATCCAGTCTCTTGTGATTAACAATACTGGTTTTCCCCAAATTATCAGCAAGGATTCCTTCTGTCTTATAATTCCCATTTGCTTGTGGGTTACCACCTAAAGGCAGAGCAACTTCCCTTCAGTTCTCTTGGCCCTTTGTGCAGGGGTTTTGGGGCACCAGCACCCCCTTTTCTGACACACCCCATGGACATCAGACCTGGGTTAGACTCTCCTCCCACTCTGCCAGAGCTGTTTTTTCCATATTCCCAGTTGTCTTGGTTTTATCCAGTTCACTTTATCCAGTTTCCAGTTCATTTTCTTCACTGCATGCCTCCAGCATCATGTCACTTGACCTCCCTGGCTTAGTTTAGAGTTTTCTGTCCTAACTGGCCATCACTTTGGCACGAATCACACCAGCTCCTTGCTTTCAGTTCTAGTGCCAAAGAAAAAGTGCAATTAATAATCATTAATTCATCCATAATGATAATTCTAGAATGGCAGGTGCCACCATGTCACCAAGTTGTGAACTTGAACACACTGGAGTGTAGCATTTTAGTTGCAGATCCCCAAAAACTCTCTGATTTTATGGGAGCAGTTCTATTTTTCCTCCAGTGTTTATATCTTGGCAGATACTTGGAGTATTTTCATGAAAGAAAAAAAAAAAAAGACCCTACTTGAAATCCCTCCTGCAAGCTCTCCAGCCCTGGAGAATAGCAAAGGAAAGGTAAAGGCAGTTTTGGAAGAAGAGGAGCAAATACATGTTGTTCTAATTCTCAAAGAGGATGAATTATTTTGGCTGAGCTCATGAGCACCAGCGTGGGAAACCAGCCCAGACTCTCTGGCTGAGCTTTAGGCAACCAATTGGTCTTGTAATGGGATGTGCTGGGATCTTCCTTGTGTTCTGCTCCCACCCCTCTCTCCTTGGGGTGCTCTGTGGAAAGTTGGAAGAGCAGACAAAGTTTTATTGTGGAATAAATGTTCAAGGGCACGAGGACTTCAACTGGAAGAAGCCTCTGGGGAAGCAGCTGTAGAAAAGGTTTTTTTGGTTCCTCTGGGAAGGGGCTGCAAAGGAAAGAGGTTTTGTGCAGTCTGGGGAGACTTGAGCTCAAAGAAAAGTTGGGAGGAAAGTTTGGCCACAGTCTGGTCTCTGTTTCCCAGAAATAAAAACCTGGAGAGTCTGAAAGGTCGTGTCAGATCCAGACTGAGCCAGGGGGAGGTTGGTGTCAGGGAAGCTTCCCTGTTCCCTCAAACCAGTGACAGTGAAATCCCAGCAGGAATTCAGCCTTGGTGAGGCCAGTGAGGATGATCCAGTAGTGCAGATAGAGATCAGTGGCTCCAGTTTGGGATGCAGCAGTTGGAGGAGGATGATTAAGACTAAAGAAAATGGTTCAGTGTTCCATTTCAGAGCTGGTTTTCCTTATTCCCAGCTCTCCTGGCTTTGACTTCACCCTGACTTAGAATTATAGAACCAAATACAGACTGGTTTGGGTGGGAAGGGACCTTAAAGCCCATCCCATCCCACCCCCTGGCACAGGCAGGGACACCTTCCACCAGCCCAGGTTGCTCCAAGCCCTGTCCAACCTGGTCTTGGACACTTCCAGGGTTGGGGCAGCCACAGCTTCTCTGGGCAACTTCTGCCATTGCTATTGCACAGCAGAAGAAACTGGGAACAGATTTGGAAGACAAGTGTATTTTAGATGACAGACCATGCAGAACAAGTAGAAAATGTTTGTAATCATTTGAAGGATTTTATCTCCTTGCAGTTCTCTGCAGGGGCATTACAGATGTGCCTAACCCAGAGGGAGTTTGTCAAAGGAAAACTTCAAATTCAGGGGAAGACACCAAGTGTTGTGTTGGTAAAATAACAATTTATGAGCAATAAAAGTGTCAGAGAAGATATCTGTTGTCATGAACTGCCTCCAGGACAGTCTGTATAGCCCAACATAAACCCCAGACACGTTAATGGAATTAACTTTTAGGCAGGAATAACACTGAACCGTTTGATTATGGATTACAATCGCAATAAGTGGATTAAAGAGGCTCCATTCCTGTCTCCCTGTGCTTTGATTTATGGAATGAGTGTTTCCCATTCTGCAAAGCACCACTCAGGCCCACTCTGGTTTGTAAATAAGTGTTCTGCCTAATGGTAGTGTTGCCATGAAATCACCAGATGCAACTGGATATCAATATAAACTGAATCTCTTCTTAGATGGGCTGAATTTCTGAGTTTGATTCCATGAGTTCCAAGGGAAGACCAATGAACTGGAAAACTCCTTATGTAAACTAAATGTCTTAATGTTACTGCTGATTCAGAGCTATGACTTGGGAGTCCTGATTTTTTGGTGTGTCCTATTTCTCACCTGTATTTCTGCTTTTAGTGCCATTTCATCCTTCCACACAGGCTTCAATTTAGCTTTTGTCATTTTGCCTTTTTGTAAAAGATGGGTTTGATGAATAACTAGAAGAGCTTTTGTTACGTGTTTTGGGACTATCATGGGCACACTGGGTGTACTGGGAGTGCCCAGGAGTCCTTGCCCCTTTCCCAGTGTCCTGCAGGCTGACCCTGTGCCTGCCTCCCAGTGCTTGGGAGCCAAGGAAGGCTCCGAGTCCTCCACTTTCGGGACTCACATTGCCTAATATGGTAAGGTATGTCTGCACAGCCTGGGCTGTTTTGCTGGATACAAGGCAGAGTTGACCAGTAAAAGGGAACCAAATAGGTGAACTTCTGGCTGGCTGATAAGGAACTAAAATCCTTTAATCCAGGCAGCGCTGTACGGTGGTGTTCATCCTCTGCCTCGTTGCTGCTGGCCCAGGATCCCTTCTGGAGATTGAAGATAGGAGTGTTTTCCCCTGGTTTTACCCTTGAATGTTTACTTCTTGCAGAGATGTGGTGTGACGTGGGAGGGAAACCATCTGGCCCCAGTCCAAGGGCACGGAGGTGGCACCGTGCGTCACTCGCGTGGTGGAGTTAAATCAGAGAGCGTTTCATTCTGGGAGAGATTGGCTCTGCATGGTCCTGTTTACAAACAAAATGCTCTAATGAGCTGTGTGTGCTGCGAGGAAAGATCTTTAATATGTGTACAGCAATAGAAAATAGCAGCAAAGTGCTGCAGGAGCGTGAGCTGGTGCTGTGCCATAGAGCCTGCACCCGGTGAAGAACAGCCTCATGGTGTTCAGAGTGCCCTGGCATCCCTGGCAGGTGGAGGGGGCAGACACCAGAGAAATTAAAATTCATTCTGCAAATATTTCTGCACAAATCGTTCACATCTGCACAGAGGATTTGCCTTGTGAGTTCTCCAGCCCGGCGTGCTCGTGTTGGTTTTTCTTAACCTTACTGTGTGCAGAAGGGCATCAGCCTGGCTGGCTGCTCTCCCTGTTGATGCAGCACTTCCCTCCTCAGCCTGGCTCTGAGCTCCTGTTTACAGCTCTGGGAAAGCATATTGGTTGTGCCTAAAGCCAAGTGGGTTATGTGCACTACAGGGTTACAGCTAAATGCCTTCAGGTGAATTCCTCTAGTTCACTGAGGGTGCTGAATTAGGAAGGTGTAACTGAAGCAGTGGCCGTGGTGGGGATGGGGATGAGTAACACAAAACCAGCCAAAATCCGATCTCGGAGTCCTGGGAAGATGAATCGAAGCAGAGTCTCCTCCAGGAATGATTTCCAAGGTCACAGACTCGTAACTATTTAAGGTAACTATGCTTTAGCATCTTGTTTAGTAGATTGCTGTCAGAATTTCAGTGTAGTCTGAGGTGACTGATCTTTCTCAGTTGTCAGCAAGTCCTTCCCCTGCAGCCAGGGCTGGCACTGCAGCCCCCATCCACAGCTCCCTTGGCCTCTGCTGGCACTGCTCTGAGCTCAGATGATCCCTGCTCATTCCCTTTGCCTACATGGCAGCTGTTGCACAGGGGGCCCAGGATCCTTTTGCTTTCTTCCCAGAAGGGGCTGGGAGCAGTGGGATGGGTAGGGTGGCAGCAGGATCCACGACATGTGCAGCATGGACACAGCACAACCCTTCCAGGAGACACAACCACTCTCTTCAGTGTGGCTGTTAGTCCAGACCTGCTGCCCTGAACAGCAGCATTGCTCCTGGACCAGATCCCAAAGAAAGAATAAATCTAAATTTTATGTCTAGCTGTGTTTCTAATTTTTGAATTTTTAAAGGTGTATGGTTGTGCTTATACATCTAATGGAGCATCCTGTCACTTTTCTTGGGAAACTGTCAAACTCTCCTCGTGATGTGCTCAAAATTATGGAAAGAAGAAATATCTCTGAGTGGTGAACTACTTCAAGCAGGTTCTGGGCCCCTGTGGGAGCTGGTGATTGTACCTTGGTGTCAGTCATCCAGCAGGCTGGGGAGGATGTCTCTCCATCTCTCCTGCTGTGATTGAAGTCACCCTCCAGAAAATGTGATATGCTGGATTGAAGTTGCTGCCTGCAGCAGCAGATGTTTGGGTGGGCCTTAATGGCCATGTCGTGGTGACACAATGTCTGCCCTGGACACGGGGGACTGGGGGGCACTGGGAGGGGCTGCAGCAGCTCCAGCTGGGATGTGCCCTGGCCCTTCTCCCCAGAGTGCTGGGGAATCCCCTCCTGGAGCTCTGCATCCAGCTCTGGGCCCCAGCATCAGGACATGGAGCTGCTGGAGTGAGTCCAGAGGAGGCCACGGAGATGCTCTGAGGGCTGAAGCCCCCTCTGCTCTGGAGCCAGGCTGGGAGAGCTGGGGGTGTTCACCTGGAAAAGAGAAGGCTCCAGGGAAACCTTTAAAGCCCCCTCGAGTGCCTAAAGGGGTCCAGGAGAGCTGGAGAGGGACTTGGGACAAGGGATGGAGGGACAGGACAAGGGGAATGGCTTCCCATTGCCAGAGGGCAGGGATAGATGGGATACTGGGAAGAAATCTTTTCCTGGGAGAGTGGCGAGGCCCTGGCAGAGAAGCTGTGGCTGCCCCATCCCTGGAAGTGTCCCAGGCCAGATTGGACAGGGCTTGGAGCAGCCTGGGCTAGTGGAAGGTGTCCCTGCCCATGGCAGAGGGTGTGAAGCATGATGGGCTTTAAGGTCCCTTCCCACCCAAACCATTCAGTGATTCTGGGATTCCATGGATACTTCCCTGTGGCAAAGCCCCCATGAAGCCAATCATCTGGGGGCCTCATGTGCAGACTGGTGCAGTCCCACGTTTAAGTAGTCAATTATTTATCTCCCAGGAAGGTCCAGAATGAGTGAAAAAGCTGAAGCTGAATTGCCACATGGCTAACAGAGAACTGAGGAGAAATCTGAATTTGTCTGGAAATCTGAAGTTAAATTCTCTGGCAATAAAATCTCCTTTGGAAACAACCACTGTAGGAAAAATTATGTGTTCCAGTGATGCAAGTGTGGTGATGCTGTTTGTCCCTCTTGTCTTTAAAAGGTCACTTTTTGTTCAGAGTTTGGATCCTCCCACATGCCTCTCTTCAGAAACAGCCTCATGTCTGGAAAGTCATTGTTAGGTTTTTGCTCTCGGACATGGAGTTTCCCTATGAGAAGTAGCATTGTTTGGCAGAAGCTGCTTCATTATTTGTATGTCAAGATGTTGAATCCTTAAGCTGGAAAGCTCCTTCCTGGCAGGAATTTCCCAGCTGGTCTGCTTAAATTCACACCTCATTGCCCTTTATTGTGAGCCTGCAAGGAAGGTGGAGAGGGACTTTTTGCAAGAGCATGTAGTGACAGGACAAGGGGAATGGCTTCAAACTGGCAGAGAGTAGGTTTAGATCAGATATGAGGCAAGAATTCCTCCCTGTGAGGGTGGGCAGGCCCTGGCACAGGGTGCCCAGAGAAGCTGTGGGTGTCCCAGCCCTGGAAGTGTCCAAGGCCAGGCTGGATAAACTTGGAGCATCCTGGTCTAGTGAGAGGTGTCCCTGCCCATGGCTGGATGGGCTTAAGGTCCCTTCCAACCCAAACCATTCTGTGATTCTGTAGTAGGTGCCTACCCTGTACCCAGTGGTGGGCACTCCAGTGGGGTGGGTTTCTACCATACATGTGGCCTTTTCACTGCTCTTAGATTTCATCCTTAGGAGTGAACATAACCTTTGGCACCACAGCCAGCTGCTGGTGAAGGAGAGCAGAAATAGGCTTGCAGCCCAGTTAGATGACAGGGTGTTGAAGTTACACATTTGTGTGCCCATTGGCACTGGGATGTTGTGTGCCAGCTGGTCACTTCCACAGCTGCAGCCTTGGGGGGGCTGGGCTGGGTATGGAGAATGTGATAAATGCAGAGAGAGCAGAATGGGTCATGACCATTGTGAGTGCCCCGAGACTTCTATTTCTCTGTGTCATAGTTTGGAAAGTCCCTTAGTTGAAATAGCTGTTTCCATCTGGTTCTTGTGCTGCTGTTTGCTTTCTCAGCTTCCCTGACATGGCCTGTTCTTTGCTGTACAAATTGCTGCCATGTTCCTCCTCTGTAATTTGGTGTGTTTGTGCTTCATCCTTGTAAGAACCTGGATGGGGAAGAAGGAACCTGTGAGGAAACACTTGTTGAGTGCAATTGATGAACAGCTTCCACTGGAAAGTACTGTGTCCCAACAACTGCTTTATCCTTCATGGCTGTAACTGGGTGATTACTTAAGTTTTGGTGTGAGTGATGGTCGAACTGGACTTGGGAGTGGATAGAGCTGAGCATCTCTCTGGGTTTGCTGAAGTGTGTCCAGGGAAGGGGACAGAGCTGGGAAGGGGCTGGAGCAGCAGGAGCAGCTCAGGGAGCTGGGAGGGCTCAGCCTGGAGAAAAGGAGGCTCAGGGGGGACCTTCTGGTTCTGCAACTCCGTGACAGGACTGGGGGAGCCACAGAAGGGTCTGCTCCCAGGGAACAGGGACAGGAGGAGAGGGAATGGCCTCAGGCTGTGCCAGGGGAGGAGTAGGTTGGATACTGGGAAAGTTTCTTCCCCAAAATGATGGTCATGCCCTGGCACAGCTGCCCAAGGCAGAGGTAGAGTCACCATCCCTGGAAGTGTTCAGAAATGTGTGGATGTGGCACTTGGGGCTGTGGGTTCGTGGTGGACTTGGCAGTGCTGAACTCGATCTCAAAGGTCTTTTCCAAACTTAATGATCCTTGATTCTAGGATTTTACCATTCTTCTTTTTCTGAACAAAACATGGTATTGAGTTGAGGAAAGAAGACCCACTGTGAAAAGGCAGAGCCATTTTTTGGATGGGCATGAAGCAAGCTCTCCCCAGACACCAGCCCTACTGGAGTACAGAACTGGTGAGGGTTGTGGCATGACAGCAGTCAGTGCTGGGGTCACCACAGGCTGCTGGGCTTGAATCCATGGCTGCATTTGCAGCCTTGAGTGGAGTCACATCTCTGGTCTCAGAGACATTTATTTTTGGCAAAGCTGCCACATCTGTGCCCTCCAACAAGAGCCTGTTGCTGCTGTGTTGGTTTGTTGTTGCTGGTGATTGCCACCCATTTCTGTAACCTCTGCCATCAGCCTGTGTCAGGGCAGGGTTAGGTTGGATATTGGAAAAGGTTCTTCCCCCAGAGGGTGGTGGGCACTGCCCAGGCTCCCCAGGGCAGTGGGCACAGCCCCGAGGCTGCCAGAGCTCCAGGAGGGTGTGGATGATCCTCTGAGGGACAGGGGGGGATTGTTGGGGGGTCTGTGCAGGACCTGTGCAGGATTTGAACTCCATGATCCTCGTGAGTCCCTTCCAGCTCAGGAAATTCCACGATTCTATGAAATATAATTTAATAGCACATTCAGAGGGGGAACATGAACTTCAGTGGGCTCTCTCAGAAACGTTTCTGGTCTTGATACTCTTGACCTGTGGATTTGTCCAACACCCTCCAGGTCCCTGTGCCTTTGCTCCAGAAGTGCAGGTTTAGTTCAGTTTATCTGAGCTTTATCTTCAAATGATAATGAACCAAAGACCTTCTCTGTAGCCTTCTCTTTAAACCCAGTTCTCTCCCTCTGAAGTTAGGGGTGTCCCCAGAGCAGTTGGTGAACACTCCAGCTTCCCTTCCTGCTGTACTTGCTGGGTTTGAATGTCCAAGGCACCTTCCCTCTTCTTCCAAAAACTCAACTCTGCTCCACAGAACTTCTGGGAGACATTTCTCCTGCATGCAGAATTGGGCATTGGCAGCTGCTGAGATGATGTTTCCCTGCTGAGAGTGGTACTTTTTGAACTCTCTTCACCCCTGCTTTTTGTTTAATCTATTTATAAAGGAATTCTGAAGTTGTATATTTAAAATGAGCTATTCTCAGCCCACACTCAAATGATCTGTGCTGCTCAGTGCTAATCCAGGTATGTCTGAGGGCTGGCACTTCCAGCCTCATTATGATAAATCTGGTGATGGGAACTGAAAGTGAGGGAAGGATGATGCTGTACATGCAGTGATAGCCTGTCAGGTGCTGTGTGTGTCTGGGAGGAGAGCAGGATCCTTCCCTTCTGCTTCCTGTGTGTGAGGCAGATCTGCTCCTGGGAATCCTGCTCCGTGCACTGCGGATGGCAGAGTGTTCCCTCCTCCAGTTTGGATTCCATTTATGGGAAACTGCAGCAGTGCCTGCACATCCCAATTACAGCACAGCCACTGCCTGACCACATCACTTTGCTCCAGCCCTCCAGCATTCTGTGCCCAGCATAACCCTGAGTGCCTTTTGCAGAGCTAAATAAACCCTGCGGAGCTGTAATTGACCCTGGAAAGCTTGCTTTTAATTTCAAAGTAATTGGTTTACACTGGGGTTTATATATCATGGACAGTTGCTGTATAGTAGCTCTTGCTATTATTCTTATTATTTATTTGAATTACTGAATCTTGAGGTAAAAGTTCCATTAAATGAGCTAAATCAAATCCCCAGAAGTACAAATGGTAGGCTAGAGTGCAAGTAATGTTTTAACAACTTATTTTAAATGCAATAGGTGTTGGCTTTGTTACTGCTAGAGAAATTCATGCATATATTGAAGTGTTTATCCAGCCATATACAGGCAGTTCCTTGGCTGTAGCTGCTCTAATCCAGCAGCTCTTCAGGGAGGGGAGACCCTCTCGCTCTCTCCAACTCCCTGACAGGAGGGGGACAAGGGACAGGACAAGAGGAAACAACACCAGAGGAGGTTCAGGTTGGATACTGGGGAAAATTCCTTTGTGGAAAATGTGGTCAGGCACTGGCATGGGCTGCCCAGGGTAGTGGTGGAGTCACCATCCCTGAAGGTGTTCAATGGTTGGACTTGATGATCTTACAGGGCTTTTCCAGCCTAAACAATTCTATGATTCTATGGCTGTTTCAAAGGAAAACTCAGAGCCTGTTGCCTCCCTCTCCCTCTTGCTGCTCATCCAGGTGGGTTGGAATTCCCAGGCAGCAGTGCAGCCCTGTGTTCTTGCATCACTTGGCCCAGCACAGGAGGGTCTCAGCAAGGGCTGTGCCACCACTGAGGCCCCATCCTCATCCTCATCCTCGAAGGCGACCTGTCACAGTCCCAACTTGAACTGTTCCTGGCACTGAGGCCAGCTGGGAAGGAAGGTTTATCCCTGGGACTGAATCACCCTCCAGATCAGTGTGGCTCTGTCCAAGCTGCCTCTTGGCACTGGTCCCTCTCATACCCTCCTGTACCTGGGGCATTGTTTGGCCAAGGACAAGGTGATGCCAGAGACCTTCCCCTTGCTCAGTGGTCCCTCAGGGTTGTGTGCTGGGACAGGGGTGCTCCCTGGCTCTGGGAGGCCCTGAGGGAAGGTTGGAGTGTGGAGAACAATCCTGGAGCTGTGTGGGCCCAGTTTGTGTCTCCTGCCCCAGCTGAGCCCTGTGTGGCTGGAGAGAACAATGTGCTTTCCAAGGTGTGCCTGCACCGGGAGATAGGGCAGGTTTGGCTCTGGATGGAAGGAGTCAGCTGGGTGGGAACCAATTCAGTGAGGTCCAAGGCAGGGTGGTAAACCCGGTGTGGGAAATGGCAGCTAAGACTTTAAGGAGATAGTTTTGGGATAATTTGTTCCAAAAATACCAACTACTCTCATTCTTCAAGTTTTATTAGAATTCTGCTCTCCCAAGAGGGTTTCTCCTCCTCTGCACTCTCAGAGAACGTGCTGTGGGCTCACATCACCCCTGAGCATCACTCTGCAGCTCTGGCTTCGACTTCCCAGCTTTGTTTCCCATTTTTGTCTGCTGCAGGTTGGAATGTTACAGTGCTGCTGACATTTATTTACCAGCATTGTGTTCTGTAGGTGAAGATTTTCAACACAATAAAAAAGAATGTCTGTGTTTTCCTCTCAAATATTTAGCTCAGGGTTTCATCCTATTTCTGATGCATTATTTTCTTGGATATGGGTTCTCCTCTGAGTAATTTTAAAAATGGGATACAAACACTGCTGTCATCCCCAAAGGAAGGGAGAGGACAGACAGCAGAAAGGGGAAGATCATGGAATCTCTTTAAGTTGGAAGGGACCCACAAGGACCATCCAGTCCAAGCCCTGGCCCTGCACAGACACCCCAACAATCCCACCCTGTCCCTCAGAGTGTTGTCCAAACCCTCCTGGAGCTCTGGCAGGTTTGAGGCTGTGCCCACTGCCCTGGGGAGCCTGGTCAGTGCCCACCACCCCCTGGGGGAAGAACCTGACCACCTTCTGGGTGTCTGAGGAGTGACATCATAGCCAAGGAATAAACTATTTCATATAAATATAGGAGAGACATCATGCTGTAGAACAGTTGTGCTGCCATAGTCCAAGATAAAAAGAAACTTTCAGGTGATTTTGCCCAGGAAAAGGCCACAGCATGAAGGGAACATCAGGCCTCGGGTCTGTGTGCAGTGCCTGTGGAAATGCTCAGGGAAGATGACTTTTTTTGCATGTCTGCATAAATATTCCTTAGCAAAGTGACAGCACCACAGCTCGAGCAGGGACCAGCCTGGTGCCTACTGAGGAATCTCAGGAACAGTCGGAGCTAAACCATGACCTTGAACACGACAGAGCTCAGGCTGTGGGGAGCAGCAATGAAGGAGTGTCGTGTTTCACCTTCCACAGGGGACAACCTGAAAGGAAACTGTACAAAAAGGCAGGAAGAGACCCCTAAATGAGGCATTTGTTGGAATAATGATGCAACCCGTTGTGTTTTGCCATATTGTATCTCATGCTGCTCTCTGTCTCCTGGCTAATCAGGCATCCCCTTCTCTCCAGAATGAGTTACTGTCCATTCAGTCTGTGAGAGATCTGCACTGGGTGACTAATTAACTTTTAATTAGTAGGGAGTAGCTCAGGCTTTGTTTTGGTTTTGGGCTGTGAATTCTGTACCAAAATGTTGATTTTGGAGCTTTCTCGCCCCTCCCTCAGCAGAACCATGACAGTGGAGGGATGTGACAGCAGATTGTTTGGGACTGGATGGGAGGGAAAGCCAAGCCCTGCAATTCAGAGCTGTGCAATTCCTCCTTGGTGACTAAGCTGAGCTCTGGCAGCCTTGGAGCTGGGATTGGGACACTCCAGCTGGCCACACGGGTTCACCCAGTTTCACTTACACTGTTTTGAAACCCCAGAAACCAAGGCTGGTGTGAAAGGATCACCCCTGTGTGCAGGGTCTATAAATACACATTGAAAATGTCTGAATTACCTGGTTGTACAGCAGAGTTGGGGTCCAGGCGTGGGGAGAGGTGGGTGATGAGAGCAACAGATGGAGGCTGCAAAGATCAAGGTCCTGCCCCAGCCTCCTGGAGCAGCAGGGTGCCTGTCACTGCCTTCTTGTGTGTCTGGACTTCATTTCCCTACCTTGAAACGGGAATGCAGAGATATTACCAGGCAGAATTAGACCTCTTCAAACCTTTCCCCCCCCCTGCTTCCTGCAGTCGGTGGATAAGGAGTCCCCCTCCTTCCTCATGGTGAATATCAAGTAGAAACCTGATCTCACTGTGACTTTCTTAGGGCAGGACAATCCTGCAGGGCTGTGTCCTGCTCTCCCTGGTCACTCAGTGATGCTGCATGGCCCCTGGAGAGTGAAGGTGCTGGGTGGCAGGAGAAATTATTGCCCCTGGAGAGTGAAGATGCTGGGTGGCAGGAGAAATTATTGCCCCTGGAGAGTGAAGATGCTGGGTGGCAGGAGAAACTGCTGTTCCAAGCCCCTTCCCCAGCTCTGTGCCAGTAAAATCACCAGGGTGCCAAGCAGGGTGCAGAAAGGTGCAATATTTAAGAGCAACAGGGAGTGGGGTAATACTCTTAAAATATTTTCATATAGATATTATTCTGCACTTGCAGAACAGTTTGGGTTGGATGGGACCCTAAAGCTCCTCTTGCTCCACCCCTCTGCCATGGGCAGGAACACCTTCCATTAGACCAGGGTGTTCCAAACCCCATCCAACCTGGCCTTGGTAGGACTCGTTTGGTGTTAAAGCAGCCTGGGAGCTGGAGCAGGACACACACTGACAGTGGGGTGACCCTGGGCCCCCAGTGACTCAGTGGCCAGGTTGAGTGGGTATGAATGAGGCCAGCTGAGCCTTACTGGAACTGGTCCAGTGCAGATAACTGGGCTGTTGCCTTTCCAGCAACCAAACCCATAGATACATAACCTTGTGACTCCAAGATGGACTGAGTGTGGATGCATTCCTGTGTCACCTGCTCCAGGTGACCCTGGCTTGGAAGGAGCTTGGACTGCATGATCTCCAGAGGTTTCTTCCAACCCCAAACAGTCTGTGGTTCTGTGTGATTCTGGGAGCTACTAAGTCACCCATGGTGTGTTTGATGGCTTTTTTCACATGAATATCCCATGGGCTTATTTGGATGTGATGTGAGGGACACACACTTGCCTTCACAGAGAGCAGTCCTGCCACTTCCCAGTGAGCTTGTGCAGCAGCAGAGCTTGGCAGGGAGCTGGGATTTTGGGAGAGATACGTGCTCTCCCCACCCTGTGTCCTTTCCTCCAAGCTCCTCTCCCTCCTCCTCGATCCCGAACACTCCCTTGAACCCGGGTACATTACACAAGCTCTGTGCTGCTGTCTCACAGCTCAAACAGGCTTAGGAGCAAACAACAAAAATCCTGTTGTGCTGCCCGAGTGTGTCCTCCCTTTCATGGCATGAGCTGCTCCGTGGCTTTTAAATCATCTCCCTTTGTCGCAGCCTCCTGGAATTTCGGCTTTGCAAAGTGCCATTGTTCCACCTCCACATCCCACTTGCAGCCCAACAGGCCTTGGAAGCTCGGGAGGGATTTTCTTTTCCCCCCTCCTTTTTTGCCTTTTTTTCCCTGCCCAAATCCCAACCCCAATCCCAACCCCAATTTGGCAGCCCAAATCCCAAGCTGAAAGTGAATCGCTGCTGCTGGCTGCCCTCCAGCATTCCTCTCGGAGCGAGTCAGGATCTGGAATGTCAGAAGGCAGTGGGGAGGGCGGGAGGGAAGGGACGGCGAAGCCTGTGCGAGGGGAACGGCGCCGGCAGGAGGAGGAGGAGGAGGATGGAACAAAACCCAACTTGGGCTGGACTGCCCCTTTCCAAAGCAGCGTTTGTTCCTGATTTATGCCTTTGTGTTCCACTCGGAGCGTGCGGCGAGGGCAGAGCTCGCGGCCGCGCTCCGGAGTAAATCCCACTTTGCTTTTCCCTTCCTTTGGCTTTTCTTTCTGGGTTTTTTTTTTTGGCAAAACCTTCCCGTCTAGAGGAACCCAGCCGGTTTTCCAGCTCTCCTCTTGAGCTGGGAGTTTTTGCCTCCTGCAATTCTGGGGGGAGACAGATCCCCCTGGTCCCGTGGCACGTTCTGGACGAGGGGAAATGTCCTTTTGTGGAGAATTCGGGACAGGGTCCGGGTGGTGAGGCTGGCACGGAGCAGCACCTGGCGCCGGAGCACAGCGAGTCCTTGACACCTTCTCTTCTTCTGCTCGGACAAGAAACGTGGTGGAGCCTCAGCTCTCCTTGCAGCAGATTAATGCCTAAAATTATACACCCTAAACAGCAGGGTTTAATTACCAGAGCTGCGAATAGTTTAATTAGTTTGTTCTGACCTTGGAAGAAGGACCTGCCCAGCACCGTAGAGCGACAGGAGAGCAAGAACTGCTGGTGCTCCTCAGAGACACCCAGCCCGCGAGGCCATGTCGTCCCTGTACACCAGGAGTAAGGAATACACTCGGAGCAGGAAGGCTCAGTCAGACTCTCCCCCGTCCTCTCCTTCCCCGATCGCAAAGACACTCAGAGTAAGCAGCTTTTTCCTTTCTGTATTACCCAGCTCAGCACGTGCTCCGAGCAGAGCCTGCTGGTGGTGGTGGCTTGTTGTCTTACCCTTGGAGACCTGTGGCTGTGGTTTCCTTTGGGAAGAGGATGGTTTAAATGAAACTTGGGAAGGTGCCGCTGCAGCAACAGGTTTTAAGCAGCTGCCAAAGTCCCTGTGCTGGGATTAGCTGGGCTAGTGGTGTAGGGAGTTGTTGGGCTGGTAGTTTCCCCCTGTCCTGGAACTGTCCCCCTGTCCTGATCAGCTCTTGCTGGATGAAAACCTCCCCAGTGAAAATGAGGTAGAACTTGACCAGCTCGTTAAGCTGCACTTTCCATGATCACTTTGATACCGCTGGTGGAACGAGGTTTGTGTCCGGCTCTCACCCCTGGGGCTGAGCTGGTCTGTGCTGTGGTTTAGTCATTTCAACACCACCAAAAAAATGAAGGAAACCATCTGGAGCAGGAGGCAAGTCAAGGCAGTCACCTGTCCTCCCCAAACCAGAGGTGCTGTCCTTGTCTCCCAAGGTGTTGGAAAGTTGGGAACTCTTCCTACCAGTATTGCTCCCAGCTCCAGAGACGTGGGAGAGGCTGTCCCAAACCCTCCAGGTCTGGATCATTGTACAGGCAGCCTCTTTGCCATCAAGAAATATTATCATGCTGAAGTCAAAGCCTGGAGGAATTAATTTTTAACAGCCAGGCTAATTTTAGATGGGAGCATTAAATTAATCCCAGCACTGATGTTTGCTCAAATCAGATATGCATTGTCTGCTCCGTTGGAAGGGACAGATCTGGATCTGGAAGAAGCATTGCCCAAAATATATAAAGAAAAGGGTTTGAACCCTCTGCCGTGGCATTAATGGCATTCCTGACCTCAGGAACTTCAGCCTTGAGGCTTCTGGGGCTGCTGGCTGCCCTGGGCTCTTTGGGGTAGCCCAGGAGCAAGGTCTGTGCTTTTGTCCATCTGCAGTTGGGGTGTCTCTGGGAGGGTTTAGATAACCCAAAACTATCCCTTTTGTTTGGATGGGCTTTCCCCATCATGGCTCTGCTTACCATTCCTCACCAAATGGCCACAGCTTTGATCACCAGCCTGGTAACAGGTGGAAAACCTTTCAAGTATGCTGAAAACGGTTTAATTTCTTTCAAAACCCAAGTTTTTAGGGTCAGTGATGCTCAGTGAATACAGACTTGACTCATTTCCCCCCTTATGNCAGGCCTTGGAAGCTCGGGAGGGATTTTCTTTTCCCCCCTCCTTTTTTGCCTTTTTTTCCCTGCCCAAATCCCAACCCCAATCCCAACCCCAATTTGGCAGCCCAAATCCCAAGCTGAAAGTGAATCGCTGCTGCTGGCTGCCCTCCAGCATTCCTCTCGGAGCGAGTCAGGATCTGGAATGTCAGAAGGCAGTGGGGAGGGCGGGAGGGAAGGGACGGCGAAGCCTGTGCGAGGGGAACGGCGCCGGCAGGAGGAGGAGGAGGAGGATGGAACAAAACCCAACTTGGGCTGGACTGCCCCTTTCCAAAGCAGCGTTTGTTCCTGATTTATGCCTTTGTGTTCCACTCGGAGCGTGCGGCGAGGGCAGAGCTCGCGGCCGCGCTCCGGAGTAAATCCCACTTTGCTTTTCCCTTCCTTTGGCTTTTCTTTCTGGGTTTTTTTTTTTGGCAAAACCTTCCCGTCTAGAGGAACCCAGCCGGTTTTCCAGCTCTCCTCTTGAGCTGGGAGTTTTTGCCTCCTGCAATTCTGGGGGGAGACAGATCCCCCTGGTCCCGTGGCACGTTCTGGACGAGGGGAAATGTCCTTTTGTGGAGANTGGATGAAAACCTCCCCAGTGAAAATGAGGTAGAACTTGACCAGCTCGTTAAGCTGCACTTTCCATGATCACTTTGATACCGCTGGTGGAACGAGGTTTGTGTCCGGCTCTCACCCCTGGGGCTGAGCTGGTCTGTGCTGTGGTTTAGTCATTTCAACACCACCAAAAAAATGAAGGAAACCATCTGGAGCAGGAGGCAAGTCAAGGCAGTCACCTGTCCTCCCCAAACCAGAGGTGCTGTCCTTGTCTCCCAAGGTGTTGGAAAGTTGGGAACTCTTCCTACCAGTATTGCTCCCAGCTCCAGAGACGTGGGAGAGGCTGTCCCAAACCCTCCAGGTCTGGATCATTGTACAGGCAGCCTCTTTGCCATCAAGAAATATTATCATGCTGAAGTCAAAGCCTGGAGGAATTAATTTTTAACAGCCAGGCTAATTTTAGATGGGAGCATTAAATTAATCCCAGCACTGATGTTTGCTCAAATCAGATATGCATTGTCTGCTCCGTTGGAAGGGACAGATCTGGATCTGGAAGAAGCATTGCCCAAAATATATAAAAAGGGTTTGAACCCTCTGCCGTGGCATTAATGGCATTCCTGACCTCAGGAACTTCAGCCTTGAGGCTTCTGGGGCTGCTGGCTGCCCTGGGCTCTTTGGGGTAGCCCAGGAGCAAGGTCTGTGCTTTTGTCCATCTGCAGTTGGGGTGTCTCTGGGAGGGTTTAGATAACCCAAAACTATCCCTTTTGTTTGGATGGGCTTTCCCCATCATGGCTCTGCTTACCATTCCTCACCAAATGGCCACAGCTTTGATCACCAGCCTGGTAACAGGTGGAAAACCTTTCAAGTATGCTGAAAACGGTTTAATTTCTTTCAAAACCCAAGTTTTTAAGGTCAGCCATGCTCAGTGAATACAGACTTGACTCATTTCCCCCCTTATGCATCTGGGCACGTGAAGGGGTGACAAACATCTCCCAGGAGCTGTGACCACGGTGTTCCTGGAGCAGACTGATGGGAGGTGCTGGTTCCTCTGTCCATATCCATGATGAGATTGCAGGCTCCTGGGGGGCTGTCAGTGTGGGAGAAGGTGGTGAGAGACCTTGGGTGGGCACAGAAAGGTGTCAGGTGAGAATGGGAGTGCCTGGAGAAGAGCTGCTTGTGGCAGTGGGGTTTTGATGAAAGCACATGAGCACGAAAATCTTTGTGGTTCTTGCAGTGGGAATGGCAATGCCAGCTGGGACTCCAGAACATCCATGGGGAGAAACCAGGTGGGAAATTCAGCAGCATCAACTCAGAGGCAGTGCAGGAAACAGCCCTGGTGCTATCTGGGTTATAGAAATAGCCCATGCCTTAAAAGGCTAATTAGGGAAGGATTGACTTCAGGCTAAAACAGGGATCTGAGTTAACTCTTTCTCCAAGACAACGTAATTTTGCCACGAGCAAGAGCAATAATGAAATGTGGTTTTCTGTGGATTTATCCCATGTATTTATTTCCCCCTCTCACTCCCCTGGGCCCACAGTAACAGGTCTGTGCCACAGGGAGCCACAGCCTTTATAAAATGGGTAGGAATGTGGTATCCTGCATTCTTTTATCTTTCCATCCAGTCAAGATTGATACCAGCAGAGCTATGGGCTCCAAATGTTCCCAGCTGAGCAGGGGTGCAAGAACACATGAGCAGGCAGGAGCCTCACACATGGTGCAGACAGGGAAAAACCTCTTGGACAACCAGGCAGAGCAAGGTGGGTTTGATTTATTGAGGTATCAGTGCCAAACAGCTGCATTAAATGTCACTTGCCAAGCAGCTTCCTATGGCATTCCCTCTGCACTTGCACTGTGGCTTGGAATGCTCCTCCTTAGGAGTTAGGATAACACTGCTTGGGGTTCTTCCACCTTTAATTGGTGGAATCTCCCTCCATGCACAGCTGAGGAGGAGCAGCACTCATACAAATCCTAAGAGAGGGGATATCCCTGCACAGGACACTGTGGTGAGAGGGGGGTTGTTGGGGTGTGACCCCAACCCTGTGCCAGATCAGAACCGTCCCAGTGCCCCAGAACCTCCACAAGTTGAAATATCTGGTTCCTGGTCACAGCAGAACAGCCCAGAATTAGAGTCACCACACAGAAACAGCCAAGCAAATCTTGTTCAATCCCCCGGGGTAAATGTTACTTTAATGGGGATGTTGCTCAAAAGAGGAATCTCAAACCCCTTTGAAATAATTCAGATCATCCCATTAGTTGGCACACACTTCAGGGGTTTGGCACTGGGGACCTTGGCAGCACGTTTTGCCCCATACTGCTTTAGCTTGAGGTTTCTCTTCCTCAAAAAAATATTCTTCCCATAATCAGTGCCAGAGGTGCCAAAGGCAGCTGATGGTATGAAACCTCTGGTGAGCAACTGAGCAAATAAAAGGCGGGACTGGAAGGCAAGATCTGAATATTCTTTTTATTATTATTGTTATTATTCCTCTTTATGCTGGGCCAGTTATTTTTTCATAGGGAATGCCCCATAGTTTGTGTTTAGGCTCATCCATGTTGTGGTACTTGATAACCCTTGTGCTTCTCCATGGGATATCAGTCAGGTGGGAAAACCTAAGGAGAATCCACACTCCCAACTTACTGCACAGACTGAAATTGCAGCTTTTCACTTGTTTCCCACCTCTTTGTCAACAAACTATCCCTTCTCTTTTAAACTGCTCCTTTTTGATTTGTCATCTGGTATTTTTTTGCTGTGAAAAAAGACCATCAAAGCTTAAACCCCTTGTTGGTGTGTGGGGGCTGCTGGTTCAAGAGCAGCCACATCCACGGAGCTGCCATTGCTTGGAATCCCAGAGTGCTTTGGATGGGAAGGGACCTTAAAGGTGCCACCCCCTGCCATGGTCAGGGACACCTTCCACTAGCCCAGATTGCTCCAAATCTCATCCAGCCTGGCCTTAGACACTTCCAGGGATGGGGCAGCCACAGCTTCTCTGGGCACCCTGTGCCAGGGCCTGCCCACCATCACAGGGAAGATTTTTTTCCCAATATCCCATCTATCCCTGCCCTCTGCCAGTGGGAAGCCATTCCCTTTGTCCTGTCACTCCTTTAGGCTCTGGAAGGGGCTCTCAGGTCACCCTGGAGCCTTCTCTTCTCCAGGCTCTCCCAGCCTGTCTCCAGAGCAGAGGGGCTCCAGCCCTTGGAGCATCTCCATGGCCCCCTCTGGACTCTCCAGCAGCTCCACATCCTTCTTCTGTTGGTGCCCCAGGGCTGGGGGCAGCTCTGCAGGTGGGGTCTCACCTGAGTGGGGCAGAGGGGCACAATCCCCCCCTCCCCTGCTGCCCCCACTGTGGGCTCAGCCCAGCACACGGGGGTTTCTGGGTTGGGTCATGTCCAGCCTCTCACCCCCCAACAGCCCAAGTCCTTCCCCTCAGGGCTGCTCTCAGTCCATTTTCCACCCTCCTCGTTGTCAAGTAGCCACTTGATGGTTGTTCCTGGCTCCTCAAGAGGCTCTCCATAATTCTGCTTGTTCTGTCCATATTCACAGTTCCACTCCACGCTCTTTCCCTCTGGTGTTAGTCACTCCCTCATTAAGCCACCCTCAGTGCGTATAACCTGAGCCTTCCAGATGTTTTTTTGTCAGGAAGAGCTCAGCAATAAAGCTCTAAGTGTACTCAGTGGTGTGCCCTGATGGATTTTATTGTGCCTCTCGTCTGAGCTGGGTGGAATGTGGGATGCAGGAGCATCACCTTTTATGGGCCCTGTGTTTTCCCCCAGTCACTTGCTGGCAATGCTTGAGTGTGAAAGGCAGCAGCTCCCAAACTGAGGTCTCTGTTAAGGAGCCCCCATCTGGAGCCCTGCCAGGGATTGCCATGGCAGCCAATGCACCCAGTCTGGGTACAGGGTACATGGCCATGGAGAATCTGAAATCTTCAGGGAAAAAAAATGCTCATGCACAAAAATGTAAAGGGGTGAGCACACAAATCACACCCAGATGGCTGTGGATTAATGAATAAGGGATCACAGAGAATCCCAGAATGGTCTGGGTTGGAAGAGACCTTAAATTCATCTTGTTCCTTCCCCTTGCCATGGGCTGGGGCACCTTCCTCCAGCTCAGGGTGCTCCAAGCCCCATCCAACCTGGCCTTGGACACTTCCAGGGCTGGGGCAGCCACAGCTTCTCTGGGCACCCTGTGCCAGGGCCTGCCCACCCTCCCAGGGAAGGATTTCTTCCCACCATCTAATCTAAATCTCTCCTTTTTTTGCTTAAAACTGTCCCCCCACTTTCCCTGTCTCTGTCTCTGTCCTGAAGTGCTGAGAGGTCTCTGGAAATGCCTGGTTGGATTTCAGCCTTCCTAGAATTCGGAATATAAATGTGCCAGAAGGTCAGCTTTTGCTCCATGGTATTTTTGCAACAGGTTCATTCCATCCTGTTTCAGATATTCCTGATCACAGGTTTATTCTCACATGGGGTTTTCCTCTGTGAGTCATTTAACTTGCTGTGCTGCTGCTGCAAATGTGTTAGAGAATAAAAAGTGTTATGAAAATATTTCTCCAGGAAGCTTTATCTTTTAGTGGCTTGGACTTGTGTGGTTGTGATGAAAGTGATGCTGCATACATTGAAACGGAGTCAAATAAATTGTCTCATGACACTTTCTATCTAATTTCTGGATTGCTGACTAGTTATGCAGTTTGTGGAAATGATTCCCTCCCCTTCCAGCAGCCAACAAAAAAATGTGGGATACTAAAATTTGAACTTGAAGGCAATTAACCTTAGTCTGAGTTCTCCAGCATCCTGCTTTGTTTATCCCTGCTTATTCCTCAAGCATCATGTTCCTCCTGTGAGTATCAGGCTGAGATCCTCCTGCACTCTGTTTGTTCTTGGGTTTTTTTGAGTTTTCCTCTGTAAATGTCCATATCTGGAAGCACATTGGGAACTTCTGGTCATTCTCAGGGCACCACCCATGAGATGTTCCCTGCTGTGACTCAGTGGCCAGACGATGCTCCTGCATCTGCCTGCATAAATAAGATGGGTCAGGGCATGTGCTGTGACCCGTGGGGTGAGTGGCTTCTGTCCCTGTGGCTCAACTTCCTTCAGCTCTCCTCCCTCCCGAGGAGGAGAATTGATCCAAGCCAAAGCTGGAGCAGGGAGTTGTTAACTCTTGAAGGCTCTGAATGGTTGTGGATGATGTGGAAAGGACCTGATGTGACTCCACAGCCTCATTTCAAACACCCATCTGACCCTCAGCTGCCTGGTCAGTGGTGGTGCCTTTGGAGAAGCTGGTGAAGCAGCCAGAGGTCAATCCTTTGGGAAAGCTCAGCCTTGAAATCTTCACCCCTTGTATAACAGGGAGGTCAGAAGGTCAGGGGACAACTTGAGGTTGCACCAGACCAGGGAACCAGTCAGGACTGTAAAAGGGGTGAAGAGAGGAGGAGAAAGAAGAGACCTTTAATTTGGGTCAGCTCATGGTACAGCCACAAAACCAGGGACACAGAGACAGGAGGTGCTGCAGGCTGGGAACGAGAGGCCACAGAAATGATGGGGAGAGTGGGTGGAACCTCTGTGGGCAGCAAACCACTTCATCCTGCTGAGCTGCAAACCAGGCTCTGCTTCCCTGGCAGGAGCCCATCAGAGCTTGTTTATTGTAAAATGAACACAAACCCATCAAAAACAGGGCTAGAGGAGACACAGAGCCCAGTCCATCCATTTCCCTGCACACTGGGAGCTCCACCTGTGCCATTCCTGGGGGTTGGTGCCTCAAATCAATAGAATCATGGAACCATTAATGTTGGAAAAGCCTTCTAAAATCATTGAATTCAACCATTAACCCAGCACTGGTGGGTGAGGTTTGGGCTCTTTTCCCATGTACAAAGCAACAAGACAAGAGGAAATGGCCTCAAATGGCACCAGGAGAGGTTTAGGTTGGATATTGGGAAAATTTCTTCCTGGAAGGGGTGATCAGGGACTGGCAGAGGCTGCCCAGGGCAGTGGTGGAGTCACCATCCCTGGAGGGATTTAAAAGCCATGTGGATGTGGCACTTGGGGACATGGATTAGTGGCAGCCTTGACCTTGCAGGGGGATGGTTGCGCTTGCTGACTTGGAGGACTTTTCCAACCTTAANGTGGGTGAGGTTTGGGCTCTTTTCCCATGTACAAAGCAACAAGACAAGAGGAAATGGCCTCAAATGGCACCAGGAGAGGTTTAGGTTGGATATTGGGAAAATTTCTTCCTGGAAGGGGTGATCAGGGACTGGCAGAGGCTGCCCAGGGCAGTGGTGGAGTCACCATCCCTGGAGGGATTTAAAAGCCATGTGGATGTGGCACTTGGGGACATGGATTAGTGGCAGCCTTGACCTTGCAGGGGGATGGTTGCGCTTGCTGACTTGGAGGACTTTTCCAACCTTAACAGATCTGTGATTCCATGATTCCAATTTCTCTGCCCATGATACTGTTGTGGGAAATGTGTGGCTGCTGCATCAGGAGGTGTTTGGTGGGGTTTGGGAGGGAACTTCACACCAAAAAGCTGCCAGGTTGGCTGTTGGCAGCTTGAACCCTGGCTGATGGCAGAGGAGGTATTTAAATCCTCACTGGAAAACCTGAGAACATCCCACCAGAGCATTTGTAGGGCAGGGAAGGGGTTCCCACAGACCTGTGGCATTCCCATCTGGAAGAAATTTAGGAGCAGAAATCTCTCCTGTCACTTGGCCACTCAGTTTTTATTTCCTCATGTCTGGAGAGTTTTGTCTAAGATCACGTCGCTTTGCAAAATTAAATTTCTCACCAATAAAATCTGATCCCTTAGAAAAAAAATAAGAGCAAGAAACCCTGGGATTTGGAATTGTGGCCTTTCCTAAATTAAAATCCAGTTTTACATGGCAAGTTTCATCCCCAGGGGACGGTGGGAATAAACTGCAGCTGCTGGAAAGCCCATGGGCCACGGGAGGGGTTTGGGGCACTGAGGCACGAGCTGGCCCTGGCACAGATGGCACAGCCTGGCATGTTTGGGATGGCAGGAGATGTGGCCTCAGTCCCTCGTGTTTGATTAAATCCTTGCTGTTCATACTGAGCACGATGGGCTCAGCAGCAGCTGCCAGGCCCACTGTTCCAGCTTGGAGAAGCTTTTAATATTATGCTTCAGTAACAGCAGTTTTTCTTAAGCAAAGTTTATTGATTTATAGTTGGAGAAAACATATTTTTGCATGGGGCTTCGGGGAGTTGGAGGTTACACGGAGGTGGTTTGGCTGCACTGGATTATTAATCATATCCCCGGGATTTTGGAATCCTTGCATTTGCACGACTGCAAAGCTTGGGCTGGAAACAGCCCATTCATCACTCGAGGGGAGCTGAGGGGATGCTGCACAAACCTCAGCTCTCAGGTCAGGGGAGCAGCTTTTGGAGGGAGGCAACAACCTCGAAATCATTCTCAAAAGCAGAGTTCAGCCAGCCCTTTCTTCTGCACCCACTGGGAAAGCAAACCTGACCCCAGCCATCCCTGACTGGAGTGACAGATGTGGCTGGAGGGGAAGGCTGGCCTGAGTTGTACCCACTGGGGATGGTCCAGGGTGTCCCAGGCAGCTTTTCTCCTGCTTTCCCTCCTCCCAGCTCAGCTCTGGCTGTGCTGGCTCCAGGAGGATTCCTCCCCTCTGTGCTGGTACAGCCTCACCTCGAGTCCTGGGGGCAGATCTGGGCACCTCAGAATAAGAAGGATCTGAAGCTGTTGGGGAGTGTCCAAAGGAGAGGACACACAGGGATAGGGAAGGGTCTAGAGGGGCCCTACGAGATGGGGCTGAGGGCACTGGTTCTGTTGAGCCTGGAGGAGCCTGAGGTCAGACCCCCTTGGGTTCTGGAGCTTCCTCACAAGGGACAGTGAAGGGACAGCACCGATCTCTGCTCTCTGGGAGCAGTGACAGGACCCAGGGAGTGGCTGGAGCTGTGTCAGGGAGGTTTAGGCTGGGTATTGGAAAAGGTTCTTCCCCCAGAGGGTGGTGGGCACTGACCAGGCTCCCCAGGGCAGTGGGCACAGCCCCAAGGCTGCCAGAGCTCCAGGATTGTTTGGACAACACTCTGAGGGCCAGGGTGGGATTGTTGGGGTGTCTGTGCAGGACCAGGAGTTGGACTCTGTGGTCCTTGTGGGTCCCTCCCAGCTCAGGATGTTCCATGATGCTGATAGAGTGTCCTTTCAGACTCACTGTGCATCCTTCAGGTGCAGGAGCAGCTGAGCCACCCAACTCAGGGACGTGGTGTCTTTCACATAGAAGGGGGAAAGAACCCCAAACCAGCTGTCTATTTTACATGTAATTCCTAAAATAAACAGGATTCACCGGGGGATATTTGCCAGCACAAAAATTTGAGGGGTTCCTAAAACTTCCCCTCTTGCTTAAGGGAGGGCAGGACTGGAGCTGTGCCCCAGGATCTCATTACATGGTGATTAATTAATCGTAGGCATTGATCAGGATCTCTGAGACAAAACACACCAAAATTAATTCCTCAGCAACTCCCTTAAAATAGTGCACACTGTCCTGAGGTTGGCCACTTGGAGATAAAGAAGCCAGAAGTGTTCCCAAAGCATCTAATTTTTTTCTCTTTTTATTCCTTTTTTCCTTGAAAAATGTAAATAGCAGGGGCTTGTGCCTTTGCTGGCTCCACTCTCAGCCCCAGAGCACACTTGGAAGCAATTAGGGCAGTTTCTGCCTTGGCAGGAGCAGGGACCAATCCCCTTTTTGGCACTGCACTTCAGGGCTGGGTTTTATCGAAACCTTCCGTGAGGAATTTGGTTTTAATTACCCATCACAGCCACCAACAGCTGCAAAAGTCTCTGAGTGTCTCAGGGAAGGCTCCTGCCCTCCACAGTCCAAGCACATTGTGAAAATCAGTCCCACGTGGCATTCCTGGCACTGGGCACCATCCTGGCACCCTGGGCGAGTGGAGGCACGGCCAGTGCCCAGCTCTGTCTTTTTCCTGGGAGTGACCAACATCAGGACCCTGAGAATTCCTGGATGTGTCCAAGGTTGGGTTGGACAGGGCTTGGAGCAACCAGGTCTAGTGGAAGGTGTCCCTGTCTGTGGCAAAGGGTAGAACAAGAGGAGTTTTAAGGTCCCTTCCCACCCAAACCATTCTGTGATTCCACAATCCTGTGGTGCTCCTTGCTCTTTTTCTTGGGTCCCATCTCAGATCCTGGACTGGATCATCTCTGAGCTGGCAAAATGAGCTGAACCCCTTCACCATTGCCCACCACCCCAGGGCCCCCTGGACATGCTGCCCACCACGAGATGGACAGGAGGGAAGGTGGTGGGATCTCTCCAGTGAGAGCTCTGAGAGCCAAGGATCAGCAGCAGCTTGTGAGCCTGCTTGCTTTTGAGTTTTCCTTTAGAAGTCATCCCTTGGGTGTCTGGGCAGGAGTGCTGGGGGCTCAGCAGTGGCTGCTGTGCAGGTTTCTGAATCAGGACATCCTCCATCTCCATGTGCTCCCCGGGGACCTCCCCCCCAGCCCAGCCCCTGCAGCACTCTGACCCTGTTTGCATCGTGGAAGGGTAATTTCACAACCCAATGCTTCCCTGGCTCTTAATGTTTCTAGGCAAATTTTGATCCCGAGGGAAATGAAGGAGTCTGGGCAAAACTGCCAGTGCTGCTCCAAATTTGCCAGGGGAAGAAAAAACCCAAGGTATTATTTGTTGACGAGGACTGCAGCGGGGACAGCAGTTCCTCAGCATCCCCTTTTTAACCTTGGCAGGAAAAAGTCAGAAAGGAAGAGCCCTTTCTTGCACTGGCCTGGTCAAGTGCACATGTGGTGCCTCAGCTCTTCATCCCTTTTGTTCAGCCCCAACTTCTCTTTCCAGCAGTGAAGGAGAGAGGGTTTTATTGCTTTCTCACTGACCTCAGAGTTTCCACCTCTGTGGTGCCCTCCACAGTGCCCAGCACAGGGACATGGGCACTGCCCTGATGGTGCTGCCACACCAGTGCTGGTACAAGCCTGGTGTCCTTGGCCTTCTTGCCCACCTGGGCACACTCTGATTCACAGTTTTTTTCACACTTCCCTCTCAGGCACCTCCTGTCACGCTGAGGAGTAGGAGATTTTAGTTGTCATTTTGTTTAACTCACTTCCTCATGCTTCAGAGCCTCTCTTTGTGCTGAGAGCTGCTGCTTTCCACGTCACATCTTTTAGCTGGAGCCTTTTTTTGAAGGTGCACTGGAGCTTGTATTTTTTATTCAGCGTTTTTTTTCCCCTCCATGATTATTTAAAGAAGCCCCCAAACCACCTGAGTAAGCTGCACTTTGAAATACCAGCACAAACACTGGCATTTGTGCAAAATCCAGGAAAATCTTGATCCAGAAACTGATGTGAAAGAAAACAAATAAATCTTATTTCCTTCCCTGAAGGCATCAGCAAATGGGAGAAGGAGCTGCTGATGGAAACTCTTCTGCAGCTTCCATTATGGCAAGAACACTCCAACAGCTGCTCAGGCTCTGCCTTCTACACCTCAGTCTTTATCCAGTCTCTCAAACTTAATCATTTTCGTCTCAAAAATACCACTTTTAACTGAAATAACGTGGAGAGAAGCGCCCAAAAGCTGAAAGGGGAGCGATGGACACCAACTTCCCAGTGGCTGAGATCACATCCATTCCAGCGGTTCTTCGCTGTTTCTGGAAGACACTGGAGTCATTTGATGGCATAAAGAGAGATAAAGTCACAGGGAGATAAAGCCCTGAGCACTGAGGAGTACCCAGGTTTTGGCTGAAGCAGCCCCAGTGTGGCTCCAGTTGCTGGAGCATGTCCAGGGAACTGGGAAAGGGGCTGGAGCAGCTGGGGGAGCTGGGGGGGCTCAGCCTGGAGAGAAGGAGGCTCAGGGGGGACCTTCTGGCTCTGCAACTCCCTGACAGGACAGGGGAGCCAGATGGAGGTCAGGCTTTGATCCCAGGGAACAGGGACAGGAGAGAGGAAACAGCCTCAACTTGTGCCAGGGGAGGTTCAAGTTGGATATTGGGGAAAATTTCTTCTCCAGAAGGTTGGTCAGGTCCTGGCACAGACTGGCCAGGGCAGTGGTGGAGTCACCACCCCTGGAAGTGTTCAGAAAGCAGGTGGATGTGTCATCCTAGAGTGCTTTTGCAGCCTTACTGCTGCTGTGCTTCCATGATTCCAGGTCACTGCAGGGTGGCTCTGCCCAGTGCTGGCAGCAGGGCAGGAATGAGGTGGGTCCTCCCCTCTCACCTGGCACTTTGCTTCCCTTTAAACACAGAGACATTCCCAGTATGGACCAGTCCATCACATGAAGGTTGTAAATACAGTAATCCTGGTTTTTTCCCCTTTTTGCTGTGTATGTTTGAAATGATTCCTTTCTCGATTCCATTGTGGAATCCCACCCTGCTCTCCCTGCCCATGGAAATGTTAGTTTCTTTGGAGGAAAAAGAGAACAAAAGTGGTTTTTCTCTCGTGCTGCAAGTGCCCAGAGTGGTGAGAGGACAATGCCTGGTTTCCACATGGCCTTGCCCAGCCACGTGGGGATTTCCAGCACAATTCAAATCCATTGGCAGGTGTGTTTGTTGAAATAAATTCACGCTTGCTATGGAATGGATTGCTTACCCAGCCATTTGTCATCCTAACAAAAGTCACCACTGAAGGGGATTAGCATAAAGTGCACAAATAACTTTCAACAAGAGGCTTGTTAATCACTGCCTAGTTCCCTTCTCCAGCTCTTCAGAGGGGGTTGGGTCATTGAGCCGGAATTCAAAAGGACCTGTCAAGCTGCTGAGAGGTTTAAAAAGCAGATGTTGAAAGCTCAGCTATCAGAGCACCATGAAAATGGGAAATCTGTTGTAGAATCATCGAATCCCAGACTGGTTTGGCTTGGAAGAGACCTTAAAGCTCATCTCATTCCACTCCCCTGCTATGGAGTTCCACCAGCCCAGGTTGCTCCAAGTCCCATCCAACCTGGCCTTGGACACTTCCAGGGATGGGGCAGCCACAGCTTCTCTGCCAGGGCCTCACCACTCTCCCAGGGAAGAATTCCTTCCCAGTATCCCCTCTCACCCTGCCCTTTGTCAGTGGGAAGTCATTTCCCCTTGTCCTGTCCCTCCATCCCTTGTCCCAGGTCCCTCTCCAGCTCTCCTGGAGCCCCTTTAGGCACTGGAAGGGACTCAAAGGTCTCCCCGGAGCCTTTTTTTTCCCCAGACTGACCCCCAGCTCTCCTAGCCTGGCTCCAGAGCAGAGATGCTTCCACTCTCAGAGTATCTCCATGACCTCCTCTGGACTCGCTCCAACAGCTCCACATCCTTCTTCTGTTGGTGCCCCAGAGCTGGAGGCAGCTCTGCAGGTGGGGTCTCACCTGAGTGGAGCAGAGGGGCAGAATCCCCCCCTCCCCTGCTGCCCACACTGTGGGATGAGCCCAGGATGGGTTGGGATTTCTGATTTGTAATGACAGCCCTGTTCTGGAGATCAGCCCTTACAGAAACTGTGTCTCAGCTTGCTGCCTTTGAGCTCCATACAGAGCATGGCCCAAGCCACAGCTGTTTGGACAAGCTCAGATGTCCCTGTCACGACATGAGGCAGCTCCTGGGCACTGAGTCCCATGAGATGCTTCCCAGACAGCATCCAACGTGGCATCTGCTGTCTCCTTGGGAGGTTTCTCACCTGTAAGATGAAACGAGGAGAGGGAGTTAAAGCAAATAAAATAATCCTGGGCTGGACCCACTGCCGTGGTTTGGGACCTGTGCCCTCACCAGGATGGACTCCTGGCTCTTTGGTGGCAGTGTTTACACATCTGCTGCCACCAGATATGCCCAAGAGCCTGGCTGAGTGTGGCCCTGCAGGCACAGCTCAAGGAACAATGTGCTGATTCACAGCAGGACTTGCTTGTCCTTTTGAACTTTGCAGGCAGCAGCTTTGCTGAGGGTGTTGGCCCTCCAAGAGGTTTCTCTCGTGCCAGGTCCCTTGGGGTCATGTGTTTGGTGCTGGGCAGCTCCCTGAGCCACATGTCCAAGGCTGCAGAGCTCAGGGATTGCACATTCCCTGGGGACACTCCTGGAGCAGATGCAGGATGAGGTTATGTTGGTGTGGGGTGGATTAAACACTTAGTGACCAGGTACAGGTAACAGGTGCCAGTCCCCAGGGCTGGGCACAGGGTGGGATGTTCTGGGGCTTGTCCTGCTCCTCTGGCTTTGAGTGCAGAGTTGGCAGGGTCACTTGTCCACCCTCCTCCATGTAACAGGGGGACTTAATTCCTCTCTCCATGGCACGTGCTCCCAGATCCCTGCCCAGGATCAAAGGCATCAGTGCCAGGCAGGAGCAGGAGGTCTGGAGGGTTCAAACCCTGAGGTGCCACCCAGGCAGCCAATCTGCCTCCCAGCAAGGCGTTAGCACTGGGTTTACTGGTGCAGCTGACAGTGAAGCTACAGCACGAGCATGGCTGGGCACTAAAAGCCTGACCCCTCATCTGCTCTGGGATGTCCTTTGAGTTGACTCTTTATTAAAAAGGATGAAGGGAAATGGCTGGAAGTGCCTGGGGGAGGTTTGAGCTCACTCAAAGCAATGATACTGCTCATAAACCATTGGAGGAATATTGGGCTCAGTTTCCAGTTCAAGGGACCATAAGGAGTTGGAATGCACCTGGAATTTGAGTAAATGTCTGTGTGACAGAGAGGAACGTCCTGGAGGAGGTCACTGTCAGTGCAGTGGGTCCTGCAGGACAGCAGTGCCATCACACTGCACTTCTGCAGCTGTGGGAAAGAACTGTCTGATCCAGAAAACTTTATTAAAACAGTGGTTTCCCACAACCAGCCTCTGTAGGATATTCACAGAATCATGGTATGATTATGGTTGGAAAAGCCCAACCTTTCCCCCAGCACTGCTGTGTTCACCACTAAACATCCACATTTTGCCACATCCACACGTTTTTTGAACACTTCCAGGGATAATGACTTCACCACTGCCCTGGGCAGTCTGTGCCACGGCCTGACCAACCTTTCCATGAAGAAATTTTCCATAATATCCAATCTAAACCTCCCTTGGCACAACTTGAGGTGGTTTCCTCTTGTCCTGCCCCTTGTTTCCTGGGAGCAGAGCCCAACCCCTGCCTGGCTCCGCTCTCAGGGAGTTGTCAAAGGTCCCCCCTGAGCCTCCTTTTCTCCAGGCTGAGCCTCCCCAGCTGTCCCAACCACTCCTGGTGTCCCCAGTTTCATTCCGTTCTCTGGACTTGCTCCAGCCCCTCCATGTCCAAAGGCACCAGATGATGGCCCAGCAGAGGTTTGGATGTTGATGGAGAAACAAGAACCTACTACAGGCTTCAACCAGCATCTCCACCTGGTTTAAGGGTCTTCTCCCTCCCTCGTGCAGCCGCTGTTGTGTCTCTCCATGCCATGGTGAAGCTTTACTCCATGGAGTGCTTGTCCATGGGGAGAAAACCAGTGTTTGTGATTTCCTGAAGTCCAGCACAAACAGGCTGAGAGCTCCTTGTGTTCCTTAATCCACATCACACACAGGGCAGTGACCAAAGGCAGGAAGAAGAACTTCATTGGAAAATGGAAACAACAGCTTAGTTTGGGTTCAAAGGAAGGGATTTCAATTCTGAAAATGAGGAACTGAAGAGCAAGGTTCAAGATTTCTTAGAGTTTGGGTTCAAAGGAAGGGATTTCAATTCTGAAAATGAGGAACTGAAGAGCAAGGTTCAAGATTCCTTAGGTGGGCAAAAGAAAGTAAATCTTGAAACGCTTCAGAGGAGCTGAAGCAGAAGAGGATTCAGGCAGGGATTGGAGATTCCCAGTTTGTGCTGGGAGATCTCTGTGTAGCCTGACATGAGCTGGGTGCTGGTAGCAGAGGTGGGAAATCACTGCTGCCTGGCAGCTCTGCAGTTGTTGAGTTGAACCTTTAATTGTCCTCATTATTAATTCCCTTTTTCTTTCTTTTTTTTCCCCCTTCAGCATGAAAGACTTTCCAGGTAAGAATTTTCTTTTTTTTTAAAATTTTTTTCCTATGAAATATTTATTAACAGCATGTTTTTATATGGCTTTGAAGCCAAGCCCTGTTCCCTGAAGGACAGGGACTCCCTATGCTTCACTGCTGGTCTGTTGCTGACCACGTGGTCCCTGTCCTTTTCTCCCCAAGTTATTGAACTGCAGAGACCAAAACCCCTCAGTGCTCTGTTAGAAATGGAGCCCCTTCCCAGCCCAGAGATGAGAGGTCCATGGGAAATCACTGCCCTGGGACCCAGGGGACGTTTCCCTGTTGTCACACCGTGGTGGCTGCGGGTTTTGGGCTGTGATGCCCAACCATGCCCAGCTCAGCCTCCAAGTCCCAACCAGCTGGGTCTGTGCTGGCTGTTCCCAGTTCCAGCAGCTCCCCAGTGCTGGATTTATCCCATTTCAGGTTGGAAGCAGCCACGAACCCCACGAGCAGCGAGTCGTCGTACAGCGACCGTGCCTCGAGCCGCTCCAGTGCCTACAGCCGCAGGGAGAACCGGCTGGCCGCCCTCAGCAGCCGCCCCGACGACGAGAGCAACAGGGACTATAAAAAAGTAGGATTCCTTTAAGGATGTTTTGGCCACCACACACACCATAGAACCTGCCCTGAGAGTCTGGGGGAAGAAAGGGAGAGTTTATTTTTGGTTCGTGTGGTTCACGGGAACAAGGAAAGGTTTGGGTTGGAAGAGACCTTGAAGATCATCCAGTTCCACCTCCTGCCATGGGCAGGGACACTTTTCACTAGCCCAGGTTGCTCCAACCCCATCCAACCTGGCCTTGAACACTTCTAAGGATGGGGCAGCCACAGCTTCTCTGGGCAGCCTCACCACCCTCTGAGTAAAGAATTACCTAAATTTAAGACATCCCTTTTCTTTGCCTCTTGGCTGTGTTTAAACTCCCTACAAAATTCACTGCTGTTTTCTTATTTCATAAGAATTTCAGAAACACAAGTAAGGCATCCAGCCTGTTTGCTCTTCTCATCTCCTGACGTGGGGGAGCAAATCCAACCCCACATCTCAGTGCTGAGGGCACGTGTCTGCTCAGAGCAGCACAGCAGGATGGGGTTAATTAACCAGCAGCATCCTGAGCAACTGAGCTCTTGTTTTGTATTTCAGTTGTATGAGAGTGCCCTGTCTGAAAATCAAAAGCTGAAGTCAAAGCTGCAAGAAGCCCAGCTTGAGCTGGCTGACATCAAAGCCAAGTTGGAAAAAGCAGCCCAGGTAAGGGCAAATCCAGGTCCTGACTGGAGAAACTGAGCACCAACCATAACAAACCAACATTTGTTCCAGGATGGGAAAGGGGGCAAAGCTCCTGGAAGGATTCTCTTGGGAGGGAAGGTGCTATAGAGGAGACTGTTATTTTTCACAGCAATAAGTGAGTGATTCTGTAAAGACTTGCTGCTTCTCTGGGCAGGAGCATCTGTGGGCTGGCTCAGCCTTTGTGCTGTACCCTGTGAGTGCTCTGGGGTTTAATCACTTCCTATTTTTAACTTCCTTAGCAGAAACAGGAGAAAACTTCTGACCGGTCCAGCATGCTGGAGATGGAGAAGAGGGTACGTGTCTCTGCTTTCTTCTGAGTGGCACTCCTTACCTCGTGTTGCTGTGCAGGGCAGAGTCATTTCTAGAAGGGAAGTGTTAATTAAAAGATAAGTGGCATTTTTGCCTTGCAGAGCAGCTCACAGTGATAATTGTGTTGTGACCTTTTCAGGGCCTGAGGCTCTGCTGCTCTCTTTGCACATCAGCTTTGTTCTGATTTCTCTCTTTCCTTAGAGGAAACCAGTGGGTTGTGTCATACTAAGAGACTGTTGGTCCATTATGCTTTAAAATATTCTGGATCCTAAATAAAGACTGATTTGGGGTGGTGGGGGAACAAAGCAAAAGCCCTCACCCCTCAGCCTGGGTTGATAGCAGGGTTTGCCCCAGCCCAGGGGCAGGACCTTGTACTTGGTCTCGTTGAAGTAAAGGCAACATCCAGCATGATTTTTGTTGAATTAGGATCACAACAGCCACAAATACAGGTTTCTGAGAGTTAGAGAGTAAAAAAGAGCCTGACTATTCTCAGTGAAGGTGGCATTAGCTGTTTCCAGGATGGCTCATGCATTTTGCACTGATGAATCCCTGGATGAAGTGTGCTGTGGACAAAAAGTGACCCCAAAACTCATCATCCCCAGCCACACTGAGCAGCTGCATTTTCCTCTCTCTGCTGGCCTCATGTCTCTTTGCAGAGGGCAAAAGAGCAGGGCAGAGAGTGTAAATCCTGTTTCTGACCCACATTTCCCACTTCTCAGGGCATGTCCCTGGGACATTTTGAGTCCCCTCATGTTGGGAATGTGGTTGAAGGAGCCCAGATCTGCCCCTTGGCACAGGCTCTGGCTGAGGGCACCATCAGCACTCACATGGCACAGCCTACATGTGTGGTCCTCACTTTCCAAAAGACACTTAAGGCAGTCAGCTTTGCAGCCCTAAATTAATTTGGGAGAAGCAGGATTTCCAGGCAGGGAATTTCCTTTCCCTGTTCTCTCTTTCCTATTCAAGCAGCTCAGTGACTTTTCTCGTTGCCTCCTGTAGTGGAGTCCAAGTAAATCCACGGCTTCACCTCCAGAGCTCAAAATCACATTCCCTCAGCAGCTCCTGAGAACTGGCATCCCTGAAAATGGGGGATAATTTCATTAGGGGGATGAACAGAGCTCAGGATGTGCCCAAATGGCCCCAGCACATCTCCCTGCTGCTTTGCCAGCTGCCCTGTCCCATCTGATCAGCTCCTGGTTGTTTCCTCTGCCTTGCTTTGAATGCTCTTCAGTGAATACTCCTACAGAAATACAAGACTCTTATTTTTCTTTAAGAGAAAATATACTGTCAATTTTTCTTCTAAGTCCTTGTGACCCTCTTTGTTATGAATCCTTGTAAACAGGAAAAGCGAGCCCTGGAGCGGAAACTCTCTGAAATGGAGGAGGAGATGAAGGTAAGAAATAATCTTCACTGTGTCTATTCCATTTTGTTTCCATGTCTTTTGGGCCCAGGAGGAGGATATTAAGCATGTCCATGGGAAGGGACTCCTGTTCCTTTCTGCAGTCAGGCTTTAATGGCCCTGTTCTCCAAACACGAACTGCTAATAAACTGTCCTGTTCTCATTCATCTGATCGCTCCAATGTTTGGTTTGTTCTGCTGTTTGATCCGAGAACGGGGGAAGTTGTTCTCCTTAAATCCTTCCCAAACTAACCTTTTGTGGCCTCGCTGAGTTCCAGTGTGCTGACCCCCTGTGCTCTGACTAGTCTGCAGCCCAAGTTAAGCTGTGAAGTTCTCTCCGGATGGGTAAGAAGGCAAAGCTGGCTTTGAGCTCACGCACACTGGCCAGGATAAAGCACAGAGTGGTTGTGTTCCCTTTCCCAAAGCATGTCACTGGCAGGCTGGGGCAGCCTGGGATCATTCCAGCCAAGAGGAATTTGCTTCCTGGGGAGATGTGCAGCATGGCTTAGTGTCACGAGCCATGGCCACCGAGTGCTCCAACACGTTCTCTCTCGTGGTGCCACCTCAAGGATGGTTCTCTCCTGCCCTGGGAGCAGGGGCTGAGCACTGTGGGGCAGGAGGCAGCATCCTGCTGTCTGTGCACCTAACCCTGCCACTGGGTCTGCAGCTCTGCCCGTGTTACGCTGCGTTTTAGCGCTCGTGCTCACGGAATGGGTGTCCCCTTTGCTCTGTGCCCACGCTTTCGTCCCCTTTGAGCATGAGCTGGGTGGCACCAAGCTTCTTTCAGAAGGAAGGACCCACCTGAGAGCTCTCCTGGTTCGCTGATGGAAACAGTTCCTGCGACCCTGGAGGAGGTTTCTGTTTGAAACTCCACGTTTTTACCAAGCACACATCTTTGAAGGGACCAGTGGCTTGTGCTGCATCTTTTGCTGTGATGAGTAGCAAAATGATGTGGTGGAGTCTTCTGTAAAGGCTCTTGTTCTCTCACAGAGGAGCAAATAAGTGTGGATGTTCGAGCCTGGAGGGGGAGGAGAAAGGACTGAGCATGCCTAAATTCCAAACTCTTTGTTCAGTGAGCACCCTTTATCTGCAGAGAGACCCTCCTGTAATGACAGAATTGTGGCCTTCAAGAGAAATGCAGCAGGAGCAGTTTGTGTTGGTCCCCTGCAAACCAGCTCAGCCCATGGAGAAAGAAGACAAGGTGGTGTCCTCTAGTGGCCTCCTGGTTTGGAAACATTTGCATTGGTTTGGAGAGCAATTAATGAAGGAAGGTGCCTGTAGGGACTGCTGAACACAGTCAAAGTGCCTCTGGTTTGGATAGTCTGGGGCTGCACATCAATGGAAGCCAAGGTGGTGCAGAGGGACTGTCCCCTGCCAGAGGTTGGACCTCTTCTCACCCCAAGAGATGTGAGCTGGAGAAGTCTGTGGTCTGGCTGAAAATGAGCTTCAGGTCCTCAGGAGTGGTGCTGACTCTGCCCTCTGCACTGTTCTTGCTGCATTGAACAGCCAAAGTGGCCTTTTCTTAGTAGAATAAATAGACAAGAAATTCTCCTGAAGCACTGCAGTGTTTGCAAAACCTTGAGCATGTGGTGGGTAAGCACCTGAGGGCACTGTGGCATGTCTTTTTTGACAGCCTCTCGATAAAAAGGAGTATAAAATCTCTGAAGAAAGAAGCATTGAATTGAACCTGTGCATATGGAAAAGCCCTTTTGTGTCCACCCTTGTGCCTTGAAGCGGGAGAGTCAGCCCTGCTGTGTTTGCCAGCAGAGAGAGAACCTCCCCAGAGCATCCCTGTTGGTCTCTAGTGTGGGAAGTGGAGCCAGGAAAAACATCTGTTCATTCTGGTTGGACCTTCATTCCTGCTCCTTGCGCTGCCTGAGGAGCTGTCAAGCAGAGTCTGGAGGAACAAACAAGGAACTGTGAAGGAATAAACAAATCCAGCAATTTCCTTTATCGTTGAGAGCAGCAGGTGGAAACCACCAAACCTGCCAGGTGATTCGGTCTCAGGCTGGTTTGGGGAATTCTTCCCACCAGCCTTTGGATTGAACAGACCCAGCAAGGCTCACATCCAGCTGCTTGTCCCAGGGGTGTTTGTGCCCAATCCTGCAGATCACATCTCCTGGCCAGGACTCTCCACTCCTTGCAGCTTGTGAGGAAGAGGAGGCACAGGTGACAGAAGTGCTTTGTGCTTCAGGCTGTGCTTGAAGGAATGAGCTTGGCTCCTGTCAGGAGTGCAGCCCCTGCTAACGAAGCCATTGAGAAGTGCAGAAGAGCAGGACAGGCTCAGTAATCTCAAGAACCTTGGTGACAGAGCTTCTCTTCAAACCTCTTGCAAAGGTGACAGAGCAGTGCAGCATTTCCTTGAGTGACTGCAGAATTCAACTGGAGATCCAGAACCTTGGCTGTGGCAGGAGAGAGAAAATTAGCATTTGTGCTGAGCTGGATTCAATGCCAAGTGCCCGAGGTCCCAACTTAACAGAGCAATTTTTCTTGAAGGTCACCGAAGCTTCTTTATCCTTTAGCAGCTCCTGACCTCAGCCATCGTGCACGCTCCGGGCAGTTTTGTTCCCCCCAGTGTTGCAGCCCAAAATCCTTTAATTGAAGGCAGGTCCAGCTGAGCTGAGAAACCTGCTTTGGCTAAGCCAAGTATCAAGCAGAGTGATAAGCAATCGCAGCAGTGTCGTCCAGATCCTGCTCTTTGCTCTTGGCTCCTGTCCCAGCTTCGCAGCCTTTGCTGGGTTTCTTGGATAAACAGGAGCCTGGCCTACCTGCAGCACACATCCATTTTGACAGAAATGATCATTTCTGTGGGCTGTGCAGCATGCTGAGGCTCAGTGGCAGCTGATTAGGACCATGCTGAGGTTTCGTGCTATGTTGGTGTGGAAAACTAAAGGTGGTCTCTGAAACGACCACAATTCTTTCCATCTCACGTAGCACGACACCTCATTTTGCATATGTTGGGTGTTTTCTGCCAGCTGGGAGCCCTGGTTGCAACAGAGGATGTTTATTATCCATTGTATCATAGAATCATCGAATCTCTCGAGCTGGGAGGGACCATGGGGATCATGGAGTCCAACTGCTGACCCTGCACAGTCACCCCAGCAATCCCATCATGCGCCCAAGAACATTGTCCAAATGCTCCTTGAGCTCTGGCAGGTTTGAGGCCATGACCACCACCCTGAGGAGTCTGTTCCAGTGTCCAACCACCATCTGGGAGAAGAACCTTTTCCTGATATCCAGCCTAAACCTCCCCTGACTCAGCTCCAGCCCTTCCCTCAGGTCCTGTCACTGGTCACAGAGAGCAGAGATCGGGGCTGCCTCACATGAGGAAGCTGCAAACCCTGATGAGGTCTGACCTCAGGCTCCTCTTCTCCAGTCTGAACAGACCAGGTGACCTCAGCTGCTTTTGGTGCCACCAAAAGAAGTGACTTTCAGTATAATCATCCTCCAGCATCTCCTGGTGTGATTTATCTCAGGACAGACATGCCATGTCTGTCTGTCCTCACTGAGCGCAGGCAGCTGGCACAGCTCGGGCGGGTGAAGGGATGGATGGATGGATGGATGGATGGATGGATGGATGGATGGATGGATGGATGGATGGATGGGATGTGGTGAGTGCAGATCTTGCTGCTGAGGTGTCCCTGCAGCTCTCCTGCAGTTTGTTGGCTGTATCTCTGTCTCGGGACCTGTTGATTTATCCAGTGTCAGAACTGCATTGGTGTGTCCAAGGGGCTGCTTTGTCTGTTTGATGATCTCAGAGGGCTCGAGCCCCACCCTGTCCTGGCTCCCTGCACTCCCTACCTTGCTTCTCTTGGTCTTGCAAAGCATTTGACAGGGTGTCTTGATTCCTTTGTGGAGAGCAGAGGCAGTGCTTTTGGACAGCTAAGAATGGAGCTGATAGATGGGGGGTACACAAAGTGCTTCTGTTTAGTCCAGGAATGAGCCCTTGGACAGCAGTCCTGGGTTGCAGCAGGTCCCGTGCCACCTGCAGCCAGCTGTGGGTCATCATGGAATCCCAGTCTTGTTTGGATTGGATGGGATCTGAAAGCTCATCTTGTTCCAGCCTCCTGCCATGGGCAGGGACACCTTCCACTAGCCCAGGGTGCTCCAAGCCGTGTCCAACCTGGCCTTGGACACTTCCAGGGATGGGGCAGCCACAGCTTCTCTGGGCAACTCAAGACATGCAGGTTGGGTGGATGGTCATTACAGCTTCTTTGTGACACAGTCAATTTATTGGTGAAGCTCCTGGTTCAGGATAGACAGTGACCTCCCTTGGAGTGTTTTCTGCTAATGAAATGGCAAAAAGGAATCCCCTTCCCTATTGCCTCCATTTCCTTCTGCTGCTCCCAGCTCACAAGTCAGAGGACATGGGGAGGAGCATGGTGCTTTGTGGAACTGCTTCACTTCAGGCCTGGGATTTTGTCACTTGAACTTAAAACTCTTCTTTTGGCTATTTCCCTTCCTGCCTCCCCCTGCCCAGTGTTGGAGCTGCCTGCATGCAGGAGGGGTTCTTCTTCAGCAGGGGTTCTTGTTCTTATGGCCCTGCTGCCTGACGAGGTCTGGGGAGAAAAGAGGGTCAGGAAGCAGCTCCACAGCCTGGCACCTCCTGGCAGCTGCATTGGTGTAAAAGTCCAGCCCATGGACTTGCTTTCCCAGCACTAGGAACAGTGTTGTCCCTGTGGCACTGGGATATCTGCATGGCTTGTACCATTTCCACACTCTGCTTCCCTCATGGCTTTTCTGTTCCCTTCCTCCTATTGCCTCTGTGAGCCCCAGTTTGACCTGTGCCCAGTTTGAACCCGTGCAAGCCCCAGTTTGTACCTGTGCCCAGTTTGACTTGTGCCCAGTTTGTATCTGTGCAAGCCCCAGTTTGTACCTGTGCCCAGTTTGACTTGTGCCCAGTTTGAACCCGTGCAAGCCCCAGTTTGTACCTGTGCNCCTGTGCCCAGTTTGTCCCTGTGCAAGGCCAGTTTGTCCCTGTGCCCAGTTTGTAACTGTGCCCAGTTTGTACCTGTGCAAGCCCCAGTTTATACCTGTGCCCAGTTTGTACCTGTGCCCAGTTTGTACCTGTGCAAGCCCAGTCTGTCCCTGTGCAAGCCCCAGTTTGTGCCTGTGCCCAGTTTGTCCCAGTGCAAGCCCCAGTGTGGGGCTCAGTCTCTGCACTGTCCTGTGCCCACCTTGCCTTTGTCACCAGGAATGCCCAGCTGGCACGTCCCTCCTGTGGGAGATGCTTTCATTCAGACTCCTCCAGCTAAAATGAGTCATTTAAAGTTCAGACTTGCCACCTCTGGAGGTCAGAGGTAAATCCAGCCCCATAACAGAGAAGATCTGGATTTGGGATGAAATCCCCCCCAAACCCCAGATGTTTTGGCACGACTGAGCCTGGGCAGCCCCAGGAGCATCACTGAGGAATGAGGGACAGGCAGATGTGTCACCTGTCTCAGTGATCTGCTGGGGGCCAGTGACAATTCCAGGGGCCTCAAGTCTGTGCCTTTAGAATCTCCCACAAAGCTCTGGTTGCTCTTTGCTCCACACAACTGTTTCAACTTTTAAAGATGCATGAAAAAAGAAGTCTTAAAGAAATGTGAGTTCCCAGCAGTGCTTTCAGAGCCTGTGTAGGTGGTAAGTCAGTGGTGACAGGTCTCACAGCAGTTCCCAAGTCCTGGGGCTGTCTGGGTAAACTAGAATATAGTCCTACTTTGTGGTGGAAAATCCCCTTTTTCCTGACCTTTTTAAAGGCTTTGGGAGCCCCTGGAGAAAGGGGTGGTTCTCAAAACATCCTCAGTGTTTTGATAGGCTTTCCCCATCCAGCACTCACTGCTACTAATTTTTCTTTTACTCTCTTTTTTTCTTTCACTGCCCGTGGACTAAATTCCCCTTTCTGGGCCCGTTTGTCTCTGTGTCGTTCTCTCTGGATTTCTCTGTCCCCTCCTCTCACTCTCTGCAGAATCTCCACCAGCTCAAACAGATTCACACTCTGAGGCAGATGAATGAGCAGCTGCTGGCTGAGAACAGGGCTCTGACCCGGGTCGTAGCCAGGCTTTCCCTGCCCTCCAAGCCCTCGGAATCAGAGGAGCTGTAGCTGCTTTCCCTCCGGCTCATCTCGCCTCCCTCCTCCACTCTTCCAGGCAGGTCTCCTCTCCCTGGCTGGGCTCTTCCCTCGCCTCTCTGCTCCTGGTGAAGCTTCTGGCTCAAAAGCTTGGGGCAAAGACTCCTCAGAATTCCAGGAGCATGGTGCTGCTGCCATGGCTGGAGGCTCTGCTCATCCTGCTGGCTCTTGCTCTGCTTGGCAGTGCTGCCAACCTCGCCAGCTTAGCTCTGGGATTGGCTTTGGGGTGGCTTGGAAGTGCCAGCAGCCCCTTGCCCAGTACCCTGCCTCGAGATAGACCCACAGACTGGTTTGGGTGGGAAGGGACATTAAAGCCCATCCCATTCCAACCCCCTGCCACAGGCAGGGACACCTTTCACTAGACCAGGTTGCTCCAAGTCCCATCCAACCTGACCTTGGTCACCTGAAAATAGGTGGTTTGTTCTACATGTCTACACATAATAGAGTTCTTATTTAATTGGAGGGAGAAGGTGGCACTCAGCAAATCACATTATCCCAAGGCAGGATGAGCAGTGTCATGAATTTGAACAGATGTTGTGAAAGTGCACGTTTTAGACAGAAAGGGGATTTTTAGAAAAATTCCAAACTGAGCTGTCCTCAGCAGGTTTCCTTGGGCACTTGGGCAAAGAGGACAAGATCCTTCCCTCGTTTTAAATGGAGGTGTTTGAGTCTTATTCCACAGGCTCAACATCCCCCCTGCCTCCCGTGGGCTGACACAGGGTGGGAGAGCTGGACCAGGAGCACTCTGTGTTTTCATCTTCTGTTTTAAATCCAGTGCAGAGCAATTCATGTTTGAAACTCAAGGGTAACCCTTCCCTGAGCTTTGCCCTCACACATCATGCAGCTAAATTACATCCCTGCTACTTCATTGGTTCTGTGCTAAAATAAAGCTGTAACTGCTCCTTTCTTGGGGCCCTACCTGTCCTTTGCAGGTTAGTAGGGATATTCATATCCCTTCAGACACAGAAGCCATATGCTCTCATGGGCTGGAAGTGGCACCACAGTACAAAAAGATCTATTCTTAGCATACAAATTATATCCAGGCTGATTAACCGTAGAAACAAACCAGTCAGGGGAATTGTGGCTTCCCCTTTCCAGGAGTCTCAGCTCAAGCCCACACGTGTGTCCCAGGGGCTGGGAGAGTCAGATGTCATGTTGTGTGCCCTGGATTATGCACGTGGTCAGGTGAAATGATCTCACTACCTTTCTGGTTTAAATCTACAACCCGTCCCTGCCCCATCCCTTCTCACAATCCATGAGCTTCAGTCATTCTTCACCACGTGCTTTGAGATCTGAGAGGGAAAATTGGGCAAAACTATTCCCAAACTCAGAGAGCTGATGTTCCACAACCTGCAGGTCACCTCCCTGCTCCTCCTGGGAAGTGCCCACATTATTGCATCCCTTCCATCCCCCCCTGCTCTGAGGTGCCCATGGCCAGGCTCATCCTTCCCTCCTCACTCCCAGGTTTGCAATTCCCTGCTGGTGCCTGAGCTGGGGAAGAGCTTTGTGCTGCTCTGCTGATTTATTTTTGACTCTTTTAGTAGGTCTAACACAGGCTGTTGGTGGGACATGTAAACCCTGGCTTGGGGGTTCTGTGGGCATCACAGCCCTCCAGTGATGCCACTGTTCTAAGCTCTGCCATTCTCCCCATGGCCTGGCAGCAGCTGTGCTTTCCAAAGAATCTCATTTTCCCAACTCCACAGAATTTCTGAGGAGCCACCTTCTCCAGTGTCACAGGTAACACACAGCCCTGCTGCTCAGACCATCCTCCAGCCCAAAATTCACTTTACACTGTCACTGTCCCCATCACCCTTTCCAGCCCCAGCCTTACCAGCTTGTTCAGAGGGGGTTTATTTTATCTGACCTGAGGCCACTCAGCTTCGAAGGAAGGAACACCCTTGGCTTGGGAGGGATGAAATCGTGTAAGGTGGATGTGTAGCTTTCCAGAAGGCTCACTGGGCACTGCTAGAGTGGGATACAGCCAGGAAACACGTCCAGAGACACTTATTTCACATGTACTTCACTTTTACATAAAGCACTGAAGTGTACAGAGCCCCTGTGTGAGGCACAGGCACCACCAGAGCTCCCACTGAGCTGTGGGACTGGGGTGGGTCTCTCTGGTGTCACTTCTGGGAACTTGTGACAGATTCTTTCTCCTAAAACGAGTGGCAGGACTTTGTACCCCCCTTATCACAGCAGTGGGCACTCAGAGCCACCCCAGGCAGTGACACAGTGACCACAGAGCCCCATGGGTGGGTGAGCTGTCAGAGGGCACTGGGGGACACTGGGCTGTGCCGTGGGTGAAGCTCAGGAGGAAACAGGAGTGCAGAGGCAGCAAGGGCTCTGCCATGTCTCTGAGCTCCTGAGCACTTTGATGGGGGCAATGCCTCTCCTTTGGCTGTGAGAAATGTCAGAAGGAGCTGTGAGAGCTGTTCTGGTGACAGCCCAGCCATGGTGATGCACATTCCACACCACATTCAGCATCACTGGCTGGAGCTCTGGCCAGCCCATTCCCCAATATCCCACCATGTGGCACCATTCCACTTTCCCTCTCCAGCAAAACCTCCCACCTGAAGCATCCACCACCAGCACCCCCAGGGACAGAGTTGGGAGTGTTGTGGCCACCATGGCTTGGTCTGTCTGTGACAGGAGGGTATTCTGGCATTGGCCAAGATGCTGCAAGCACTTGGAGGGGTGAAGGGGGCAGGAGTTGTGCTCAGAGCTGAAACTCCAACTTAGGAGGAAGGAGAAGATTTAGTGCAGATTTTAAGTTTGGGGAAATCCTTCCAAAATGCACCTTGGCAGAGAGAAGTCATGGCTGAGCTCATACCAGTGCTGTTCATGCCTGTGTGTGACCCCACTGTCCCCCAGTGTGCTCCAGCAGGCTCAGGGCTGGTCACCCCATGCTCTGCTGGCATGGTGGGGGTGACCCCTGGTGTGTCACACCTCAGGACAGGGGCAGGGGACTCCCTGGTGCCCCAGCAGCTGGGAACAGTCCCCTTGAAGGTCACCCACCTGCAGCGTGGGGAGCATGGGAAGTTGGGAGGTGTGTGCCAACTAGAAATGCTGGAAGGGTCTTGTTGAAGCTGTTTCTTCTTTATTTCCAAAATCTTTTGCCTGTGTTGTAACCCTTGGTTGAGCACCCAGGAGGTACCTCCCGTGTCAGTGTGTTCTGCCAGTCCTCACACATGACTGTTACACATCTATGGGGTCCCAGGGAGATTTGGGGAGACTCTAAGCATATTTTGCAAGATCCAGTCCTAAGCGAGAATTTCAGACCTCTGCTTTCCCCTCTGGTCCTGGCAAAATGGAATAAAACAAATCAGGAAAACCAGCTTTATCCTTTCATGCTGAGCTCTCATGAGCCCCTGGGCACAGGTTTGGGGTGGAACAGCTCAGGGCTGGTCCTGACCTGCTGCTGGGGCCGTGGCATCGCTTCTCACCATGGGCATCCAGGCTCGGGGCTCCCTGGCCACGCTCTGCTCCAGTGCCCTCTCACCCTCCACGCCTGGCAGTTGGCTTGGAAACGCTCTGGACATGCTCTGGAGAAATGGAATTGTGTTGCTGGAGGGGAGGCAACAGGCAAAGTCCCCTCTGCTCCCCCCGAGCCAGGCTCTGACCCCACCTTGTCTTTGTCTCTCTGCAGATTTTGACAGAGCTGAAGTCGGACAACCAAAGGCTGAAGGACGAGAACGGAGCCCTCATTCGTGTCATCAGCAAACTCTCCAAATAGGAATCCTGAGCACAGGCAGGACGAGGAGGGGCCCTTCACCAGCTGCCAACCCCAGCCCCGAGCCTTCCCCCTTCCCTCCCCTCCCCTCCACTCACGTACAGCAAGTGTTTCAGCCATGGGATCAATGTCACACCTGCCTTGCCCTGTCCTCTGGTGTACCTTCCCTTTCTGCCCCTCCCTCCCCCCCAACACACCCCCTGCCATTTTATTGTTTTTAATTTAAGCATGTTGTGGTATCTCGGACGTTTTATTCAAGGGAGAAACAAGAGGACTGGGTTTGAGCTGCCAAAACTTCTTCCAGACTCCCAGTATTTGGTGTTGGACTCTGACCTGGAGTGGGAAGCTCCTGCTGTAAAAAGTGACACCTGAAGAACTAATCCAGCACATCCAAGCCCTGGAGAGGTGGGAGATGTGAACACGAGCTGGGACTCTGAGGATGCACATCAACCCCCTGAGATGTGGAACTCTGGCTAAATGTGATGCTGTGAAAGCCACCTGGGCTCGTGTCTGTCACAGGCTGACCAGCTGCTTTGCACAGAGACCTTCTCCTCCTTTCTCCCTGTAGACCCAGCCCTTTATTTAAGATGAGATTTTGAACCTGTTCAGTAACATCAGCACTGACAGTCAATGTCAGACCCTTATCCCTCCCTTGCCCCCAGCCTGGGTGATTCCATGTCACGTGTCCTTCCAGGGCTCTGTCTGTAATTAGTGACATCCAATCCCCCCTGGACTCTTGTTCCTCAGGACAGGATGTATCACAGATACTTCTAAGCTTTCTGAAGGACAAGCTTGAACCCCTAGAGACCCTCTGCTGCTTTCACACCTGTGTGAGCATGGATCACCTCGCAGAGAGCTGTGCCCACACCAGAAACCAACCTCTCCATCCTCACAGCCATCTGGGACATTCTGCCATCTCCTTGAAGGCAGAGCCCCGTGGTGGAGTCTGGTCTGGTGGTTTGGGTGCCTCACTTTGATTTGCAGCAGGATTTGTAGAGAGGGGGAATGCCAGAGTCCTGTCCCACCCACCCCTGGCACAGCTGAGCTCCAAGGCAGAGGACCATGGAGCCTTGGAAAGGTGAGGGTGTGTTGGTGTCAGACAAAGAGCTGCTGGGAACTGAATCACTGTGATGAAAGTCTTCTAACCTGTCAAAAGCTTGTGATAAGCCTTGACCTTGAAGGAAACCTCTAAAAATACCCCTCTTTAATCTTATATGCACTCAGAACAGCTTGGAATTGTTCTCCCCGTGGGCATTCAGACATTGGCTCCTCTCTCCATGCTGTGGGACCTGTCACCAGGTCTGTTGAGCTTCCCTGTAACTGACTCCTCTTGAAAAATACCTTCCCTCTTTGAGACTTGCTGTATCCAAACCACTCTCCCATCCTTCCATATCTGTCCTTTCATTCCCTTTGTCCTTGGACTCCCAGATCTGTCTGGCCAAGGGCTGCAGTCTCGGTCACTGCACCTGGAGGTGGCCACGAAGCAGTTCTGCCCACGTTCCCAGGCAGCTCTGCTGATGGTGGGCTTGGGGGACTCTGCTCTGGGAGAGAGAGCTGAGATACTTGAACATGAGCAAAATACTTGAGCTTGCTCAACAGGGTAAAATTTGTCTCTTATCGGGCAATCTTGGAACCTTTTGCTGGTTATTGCCTCAGAAAGCATCTTTATTTTCCTCGCCCTTGGGGTTTTTTCTCCTTGTTTATTTCCACACACACACACCCCCTGCCAGTTCTCCATTTTTCCCCCTTCCCCTCCCTGTCCTGCCTGTTCCCCCCTCTCTTGCTCTTCCTGAGCTGCCCTCTTTCCCCAGGCAGCTCTGGCCAGGGGTTCCTCTCCAGCCAGCAGAGCTGTTTGTGCGGCGTTGGGGCCGTTTCTCCTGGTGCACTGAGGCCCTTCCTCTGCTGCTGAGCTTTGGGAGGAAGAGACCAAAGCTGGTAAAGGCATCAGGGTTTCTGCAGAGCACTGCCTAAGCCAGGCATCCTTTTTATATTCCTTGATTTTAACCCTGCTCTATTTAACAGCTTTAAGTCTTTGAGATCCGGTCAATGCTTCCCCTGCACGCCGTTCCCTCTTGGTGCACTCTTTATGTGAGTTCTTCTGCCGTTCTTGATGTTTTCTCTCTTGGTGACCCACTCCTCGCTTCAGCCTCGGGCTCTGGGCTCTGATCAGGAGATCAGGAGCCAGAGGAGAAGATGCTCACCAGCTGCTGGTGGTGGGGCCAGCGTGTGCCAGGCCCTGCATCCCAGCAGGGTGAGCATGAGAGTTCACACTGAAGATCCTGTTCTTCTCACGAGGCGGGTTCTGGCAGCAGGAAAAAGCCTGGTGTCTGTTTTTAGGGAGAGGGTTTGACCCAGTCTGACAAACCCATCCCTCACTGACATTTTGCCCCTTCCTAGCAGGACACTGGGTGTGTTTTTCCTAAGGAACAGCATGGGAAGGCTGTGGGAGCCTCGTTCCTCTGCGTGGCACCTTGCAAAGCCAAACCACTTTAGCTGAAGTGTCTGCTCAGCACTGGATTCCCCCCGTGGGAGAGGCCCCCACAGCTCTGTGTCCCTGACCAGCCAAAGCTGTGAGTGATTCATGATGATGGCAGAGCTGCAACCCAAACCCCTGAGAATGAATTTCTTTGGGCTCACTTCATGCCTGACATAACCAGTGCACTGAGGAGGTGACAAACAGGACACCTTGAACCCTGAGCTTGGGACAGGGTGTGGAGCGAGCAGGTTTTAAAACTGATCCCTCTTGGAACCAGAGCATTTGCCAGACGTGGTTTCCCTTGGGGAACACGAGCTTTTTTTTCTAAGCAATTGCTTGGGGTGAATTAATTTTTATTGCTTGGGGTGAACCCGCCTGTTGTGGCTGCAAGTTTGATGATGGCTCTTTGTAAATAAACTTCTTGGAGAAGCAGGACTGGCTGACGAGATGGGGAGAGAATGTATTTTTATGCAACTTTTGAGTGGCCTTTCAAACCCTGAGATGAATGATTTGTTTTACTGGTTGTTGTTATATAGTATTATAAGTGTGTTTGAAAGTTTGGGAATAATATTCACAGCTATGATGCTTGTAAACACAACAGTATTTATAAATGAATAAAATAAGAGTTGATAAAATAGAAGCTTTGACTTTGCTTCTGTCTTTCTGGAATTGTAACTCCCTGTTTCTCCCACAATTCTCATGGCATAACAATATCCATCATCCATAAAAGCACAAATGCTCTGCAGCTGCAACACAGGTGCCTGTTCAGGGGAAGAGGAAAAGAGGGAACTGGCAGGCACATCCCTCAAAGCCTTCCTCCAGTGGGAAGGGAAACAGGAGAGGGTCCTGTCTGCTCCCTGGAATGACATTGTGGGTCAGGCCCTTCTCCCCGGTGGTGCCAAATCCTGTGTTTGTTCTGCTCAGGAGTTTGGTCAGGACAAAGTATGGCAAGGACATGGGCTGGTGATGGTGCCACATCTGGCATCCTCTGCCCCATATGAGGGAAACCTGCATGTGTTCTGCACCTCAGGGGTGGTTGGAGCAGGTTGAGCTCTTCCCTTGGGGCTCAGGGTGTCCTGCACCCCTGTGAAGGAGGGTGGGACTTCAACATGACTGTATGGACTCCTCTGTGCTGGGAGTGAAGGATGTGGTGGGGACCTTTGATACCTGTGCCCTGTGTCTGGGCTGGCCACACTCAGCCAAGGGCTGGGGCTGAGGGCCAAGGGCAAATCAAAGCTGGGGGGGATCAGCCTGGAGAAAAGGAGGCTCAGGGGGGACCTTCTCACTCTGAGACTNCAGGGGTGGTTGGAGCAGGTTGAGCTCTTCCCTTGGGGCTCAGGGTGTCCTGCACCCCTGTGAAGGAGGGTGGGACTTCAACATGACTGTGTGGACCTCTCTGTGCTGGGAGTGAAGGATGTGGTGGGGACCTTTGATACCTTCTCACCTGTGCCCCATGTCTGGGCTGGCCACACTCAGCCAAGGGCTGGGGCTCAGGGCTCTGGACAAGTCCAAGCTGGGGGGTCTCAGCCTGGAGAAAAGGAGGCTCAGGGGGGACCTTCTCACTGTCTGTGACTCCCTGACAGGAGGGGGAGCCGGGGGTGGGTCTGGCTCTGCTCGAAGAGAACAGGGACAGGAGAGAGGAAACAGCGTCAAGTTGTGCCAGAGAAAGTTTGGGTTGGATATTGCAGAAAATTTCTTCATGGGAAGGGTTGTCAGGCCCTGGCACAGCTGTCCAGGGCAGTGGTGGGGTCACCATCCCTGGAAGTGGTCAAATGGTGTGTGGGGGTGACACCTGGGAACATGGTTAGTGGTGAGCATGGCAGTGCTGGGGAATGTTGGGCTCAATGATCTTAGAGGGCTTTTCCAACCTTAATAATTCCACTGTTCCACGTTTGGGTGATCTCTCATGGGGTTCCCCTCACACCTCCATCCCTCCCTCATCCCTGGGCTCACTGCCTTGGGACCTGCCCCCTCTGAGGATGCCCCCTGAGCCCCAACAGCAAGACCAGAAGGGCAGCAGCTCCTTTCAGCTCGTTTCTTTAATAAGGAGACAGAGATCTTTACAAAATAACCATCGAACGATCAGAGACGGGAACGACAGAGTCCACACGAGGGGAAGGGGCATTAAAAGCAGCTCCCGCCGGAGCCGAGCGCTGCGAGGCCGGGACGGGGCAGGACTGGGCCAGCACTGGGGGTGCAGGATGGGTCCCACGGCTCCCAGAGGGGCTGGCTGCTCCCTCCAGTGTGAGGGGAGAAAAGGAGAAGAAAGCAGAGCTTGTTGCCAAGACTCACGCCTTCTCTTCCTTTTAATCCCAGGAGCATCTCCGTGGCACAGCTGGGTTTGCTCCGCAGCGTGGCCACGAGAGGGGAATGCCAGCTCTCACCCCCAAAACACAAACCACCTGACTGGACACGGCAGAAATAACCCAAATTGCTCCAAACAAGCCTTTTCCCCTCACAGAAGTGCCACCAGCAGGCCGGCCCCAGGCACGTGTGCCCAGCACTGCCCCGTCCTGTCCCCTCCTGGCGTGGCCATCGAGGTGGTGGCCCATGCGGCTCGTCCTGGCAGCCCCACGAGACCAGGGGCACGGTGGACACATGGGGGGAAGGAGGTCACGGCTCGCAGGGGGCTGTCCCCATGGGACGTCCACCGTGCTCTAATATGGCTTCTAAAGTTGCTCTGCGGGCGAGATGCACCAACGCGACACAGGACACGGAAGCCACGATGTTGGCACGACCCGGCCATGGGACAAACGCTACGAGGAACAGCAACAAGACACACACAGGGACGTCACGGCCGCGTCGGTGACGGCTCACCCTCCGCTGGCGGGCCGGGCTTGGCATGCTTTGCTTCTTGGCATTGTTTTCTTCTTTTGCATGGTTTTATTGGGGNAACGCGACACAGGACACGGAAGCCACGATGTTGGCACGACCCGGCCATGGGACAAACGCGACGAGGAACAGCAACAAGACACACACAGGGACGTCACGGCCGCGTCGGTGACGGCTCACCCTCCGCTGGCGGGCCGGGCTTGGCATGCTTTGCTTCTTGGCATTGTTTTCTTCTTTTGCATGGTTTTATTGGGGGGGGGGTTCATTTTATTCAGGGNACTCCCTGACAGGAGGGGGAGCGGGGGGTGGGTCGGGCTCTGCTCGAAGAGAACAGGGACAGGAGAGAGGAAACAGCGTCAAGTTGTGCCAGAGAAAGTTTGGGTTGGATATTGCAGAAAATTTCTTCATGGGAAGGGTTGTCAGGCCCTGGCACAGCTGTCCAGGGCAGTGGTGGGGTCACCATCCCTGGAAGTGGTCAAATGGTGTGTGGGGGTGACACCTGGGAACATGGTTAGTGGTGAGCATGGCAGTGCTGGGGAATGTTGGGCTCAATGATCTTAGAGGGCTTTTCCAACCTTAATAATTCCACTGTTCCACGTTTGGGTGATCTCTCATGGGGTTCCCCTCACACCTCCATCCCTCCCTCATCCCTGGGCTCACTGCCTTGGGACCTGCCCCCTCTGAGGATGCCCCCTGAGCCCCAACAGCAAGACCAGAAGGGCAGCAGCTCCTTTCAGCTCGTTTCTTTAATAAGGAGACAGAGATCTTTACAAAATAACCATCGAACGATCAGAGACGGGAACGACAGAGTCCACACGAGGGGAAGGGGCATTAAAAGCAGCTCCCGCCGGAGCCGAGCGCTGCGAGGCCGGGACGGGGCAGGACTGGGCCAGCACTGGGGGTGCAGGATGGGTCCCACGGCTCCCAGAGGGGCTGGCTGCTCCCTCCAGTGTGAGGGGAGAAAAGGAGAAGAAAGCAGAGCTTGTTGCCAAGACTCACGCCTTCTCTTCCTTTTAATCCCAGGAGCATCTCCGTGGCACAGCTGGGTTTGCTCCGCAGCGTGGCCACGAGAGGGGAATGCCAGCTCTCACCCCCAAAACACAAACCACCTGACTGGACACGGCAGAAATAACCCAAATTGCTCCAAACAAGCCTTTTCCCCTCACAGAAGTGCCACCAGCAGGCCGGCCCCAGGCACGTGTGCCCAGCACTGCCCCGTCCTGTCCCCTCCTGGCGTGGCCATCGAGGTGGTGGCCCATGCGGCTCGTCCTGGCAGCCCCACGAGACCAGGGGCACGGTGGACACATGGGGGGAAGGAGGTCACGGCTCGCAGGGGGCTGTCCCCATGGGACGTCCACCGTGCTCTAATATGGCTTCTAAAGTTGCTCTGCGGGCGAGATGCACCAACGCGACACAGGACACGGAAGCCACGATGTTGGCACGACCCGGCCATGGGACAAACGCGACGAGGAACAGCAACAAGACACACACAGGGACGTCACGGCCGCGTCGGTGACGGCTCACCCTCCGCTGGCGGGCCGGGCTTGGCATGCTTTGCTTCTTGGCATTGTTTTCTTCTTTTGCATGGTTTTATTGGGGGGGGGGTTCATTTTATTCAGGGTGGGGGGAAATATCCAGGGCAATGGGGAGCTCTCGAGCGATGAGTTTTGTTGGTTGCCCTCTCCTGCCTCGCTGGAGGCCGGAGTGGGGCTGGCGG
>WBMV01003482.1:71972-83066 GCA_013396655.1 Campylorhamphus procurvoides
GCCGGAGTGGGGCTGGCGGTGCCAGGGTGGTGGCAGCGCCAGGCTGGGGCCATGCTGCTACTGCTACGTGGCTGCATCACATGCACTGCTCGTGGTATATACAGCTATGTCTCCATATATTTTACCTACACACAGCTAAGGGGGAGGGGGGTCAGAGGCAGCGCAGATGGCTTCGACGTGTTGGTTGGTTTTCCCTTTTTTATTTAAAAAAAAAATTAAATTATGTATTAAAGTCACAGTCTTCCCCCTCCCCCAAGGCTTAGAGAGTCTGGATGGAAAACCAGGCAGGTGGGATCTCAGGTCCTGGTGAGAGCCTGGACAATGAGGCTGGTCTGGTGGGCTGTGAGAGAGGAGGGGTGTGGCTGGGGGAGCACAGGAGGGGGGTGGATGGGGGAGCACAGGAGGGGTGTGTGGTGGGGTGTGCAGGTGTGCAGATACACACACACGTGCACACCTCCACCTGCTCCCCAGGGAGGCTGCGGGGCTGTGCACGCTCTCTGACTGCAAACAGGATTTCAGTGCTCTTTCCAATTCCTTCTTTTTTAACCCATTTCCACACAAGGCAAACGCCCCCCACCGCAGTGCCTGGATGGACCCCAAAGTGAGACCAAGTCCAGCCAGTGCTCCTGGCCATGGGGCATCCACACCCCCAGCTCCCCATGAACTAAGAGCATCCCGAGACTTCTCCCTTTGGCTACAGGAGCAGGGCAAGACCCATTTGCTGCCACTGACACACTGATTAGGAAAAGGGACTAATTAAACCTGGAGATGGCCTTGCAGGACCACTTGCTTGATGACCCCTGCAAATCTGATGTGAGGTTTGGCACAGCCAAGCACAGCCATGGTGGAGGTGGTCACTGGATTTCCCTGGTCCAGCTTTCCTCCACCATCACATCACAGCTTGGCTATCCAAGCCCCAAACCTTCTAAGGATGGAGACATCCCTCCCTGGGGACCTGTCCCAGAGCTGCACATCCTTCCAGAGGCAAGGGCTGATCCCCGTGTCCATCAGAACCGTTTCCCATCATCTCCCCACCTCGAGCCAGGGCCAGGATGCCCTTTGGGAAGTGGAGGAGCTGTGGGAGCTGCTGAGGCATCCGACAGCACCGGGCTGAGCTCAGTTTTGGCACTTTGTCCCCGGACTCAGGACACTCCACCAAGGTCCCAGCCAGGTGTTGGACTCCCAGAGCAGTGTCCCCAGTGCTGGGGCACCCCCAGGGCTCAGCTCCATTGCAGTGACACCCTTTGCACTGTGCCAAAACCCCCAAAACTCAGGCTGAGGAAGCCAAGTGGAGACACGAGCATGAGGCTGACGGGGAGTCGGAGCTGGGACAGGGGCACCAGCTCATGTCAGAGCTCCAGTGCAAACTGGGCTGAACTGGGCATGGCTGCTGGGTCCTCTCCCAGCTGCAGGGAACAGGGTTGGCTTTCCATCTCAGGCGCTGGGTCTGTCAGTGGGAAAGTGGCCTGGAGAAGCTCTTGCTTCTGTCAGGGGCACAGATATGGCTTATACCCCCCAAGGGGAGTGGGATGGAGTAGATTTGGCAGCCAATGGCCTGGGGGAGGAGTAGCAGCTTGTGGGGGTCAGGGGCTTTGGTCCCTTGCTCTTGCCATCCCCACCTGCATCGGGGGGCTGCAGTGGTGGGGCTGGAGCTCCCCGTAGCCCCCCAGCTGCCCACTGGTTGTGCTGGGGTGCCCACAGTGGGGCTGAGCCCTGGGGATACACGATGGATGGTCTCTGGGGAGGCACCTGACACTGCTCTGGGAGGCTGCCTCCACCACAGCTGGAGACCTCTCAGCATAAACCTGCCTTGGGGAAGCATCTTGACCTACAGATTTCACCAAGCGCGGTGAGACACAAACAGAAATAACCCAGCACTGCCCTTGCTTGGCCTCTGGGGTGAAATGGAGGTGGTGGTGCTGATGATCCTCATGGCACTGATGGTGCATCCACATCCCACCAGATGTGTCCTCAGAGCAGACCCCCGGAGCTCCCCATGCTCAGAGAGGCCCCCACAGCTCCAGCTGCAACATCGAGGGCTCAGCACCCCAACAAGGCAGCAGCCACAGAGACCCCCTGCAAACCTCTCCCCAGAGGACTCAAACCTGGAGCTGGCCAGGGGTGCTCGGCCACCCCTGGGGAAGACCAGGGGGAGGCACCTGGGTCTCTCCAGAGGTTCTTCTCCACTGTTTTGCTGTCCCACAGCTGACCACGCCCCGAGCGAGCACAGTGGGTCTGGTCCCCTCACACCATCGGTCTCTGTGTCACCTCCGTGCAGCGTTCCAGGGGTTCCCACAGATCCCTAGGGAAGGATGGCAGCAGCAGTGCTGGGGCTGGTGACGTGGCTGCCAGGGAAGGTCCCAGGCTCTGCCCTGGGAAGGGATGGCGAGCGGAGCTGATGGCACATGCAGCACAAGGGAGCGGATGCCCAAGAACGAAAAGAACCATCCGTGTCTTTAACCTCTTCCCCTGGAAGCGACTGGGACTGCCTGGAAACCCTTCCAGAGCCGTCAGAGGGCATTTCGACTCAAAACAGAACAAAAAAACCGAGATGGAAGGTTGCAGAACTGAGGTATCCGTAGCTCTGGGCCGCGTCGACTGTCCCGAGTGCCGCGCCCGCCGCCAGAGCCCACTATTTGTTTTTCCCGAGGGCTGCATCTACTTCTTCCTCGGGTTTCAGCGAGTGCCACTGGGCGATGGGTCGCCGGGGGTTGGCCAGCATGTCGGACCAGTGCCGCAGCTCCGTGCCCGTGGAGTTGCAGCCCGTGAAGATCTTGCCGATGGCCTCGTTCTTCCCCAGCTTGTCGTAGTCCAGCACCGTGATGACCACTTGCACTTTCTAAAGGAGGGAAAGCTTCTTGAGAGGGGGGGAAGGCACAGCACCGTGGTGGCTGCCACAGGGATCCCCCAGGGCTGAGCTCTGCTGTAGCCCATTTTTGGTCTGGGCCCTCTCTGTGCTTCCTCCATGCCCTTCCCTGAGTAGCCCAGGACTGCAGAGATGTGGTGAGGGTTCAGCTCATCCTGACCTGACTCACCTGGGGAAGGTCACCAAGGTGTGGTGAAGGGGCTGGGTAAGAGTTGTGGGCTACTGGGCTGGAGCAAGAGGCACGTGCAGGGGCTTGGGCAGGACATGGAGGGGCAGAAGGCACTGGCCAATGGTCAAAAATACCCTCAGGACCGCTGGGGCATCCTTATTCACTGGGGTGAGCACTGGAGGACCAGGAGCAGAGGAAAGCCCTGCTCCAGCTGTGGTCCAGGTTGGGATTGCATCTCCCATTGGTGCTGTCCAGCATCCCGACTCTGCCCCTGCACCAGCTGCCCTCAGCATCAGTCCAGGCCCAGGACGGGACTGGATGGATCTCATGGGACCAGGAGATCAGCAGGAGCTGCTCCGGCTGTTGGGAAGGCTGGGACATTGGCTCAGGGAGTGGCAGGACATCCCCCATCTCCCTCCCCCTTGTCTGCCCCTCAGGGGAGCTGTCAGACAAACCTGTATCTGCTCGAAGGGGATCTCAAAGCTGAAGGACTCATTGAAGTAGGGGTTCAGGGTCTTCTTCTTGACTGTGGTCTTCTTCTTCTTCAACCTCTTGCCGTTCTGCAGCAGGTGGATCTTCACGTAGGGATCTGGGGGTCAGAAGGGTGTGTCATCCAGGGCTGAGATGCCCAGGGGATGGTGGTCAGCCTGGCCCCAAAAGGCATCTCAGCCCAGGGTGAAATGGAGACATCCATGAGTAAAGGAGCTCTGGGTTTGTGGATGGGACCAAAGTCAAAATAGTTGGGCTGGAGAGGATTTGTGGGTGCAGCTGTTCAAGGGATGGAGCATTTCAGTGGAGGTGGGGAAGGGTCAGGAGAATCATATCAGGAACAGCTGAGGGAGCTGGGGAGGTTCAGCCTGGAGAAAAGAGGCTTGTGAGGACCCTCTCACTCTCTCCAGCTTCAGGGCCAGGCTGTTCTCCCAGGCAACCAGTCTGGGAGAAATGGCCTCAAGCTGCAACAGGGCAGGTTCGGGTTGGACATCAGGAAGAATTTCTTCACTGAAAAGGGTTGTCAGGCATTGGAAGGGGCTGCCCAGGGAGATGGTGGAATCACCATCCAAGGAGGTGTCCAAGGAACTGCTGGACATGTCACTCAGTGCTCTGGTCTAGTTGACAAGGTGGGGATCAGTAACAGGTTGGACTCAATGACCTTGGAGGTCTTTTCCAACATTAATGATACTGTGATTCTGTCCCCCCTTGTATGAGGGCTTGGGACAGTGGAGCGACAGCTGGGCTGTCAGGTGGAGTGACATCTGTCACCCCTGTTTCTGGAGCAGGACACCCCACAATAAACACTTCCAGACATGCAGATATTGATCTTCTCATGGTTCAGCCAGTTCTGGGAAGAGCTGAGGACTCTTGGGCACAGAGCTCAGCCCTGGGATGGGGTTGGGAAGACTCTTTGAGCACAAAACATTCTCTTCCCTGGGGTCTCTGGCCCCCAAAGTCCAGGAGGAGCTGGATCAGGAGCAAATGGCAGAGGAGCATTTTCACCACCCAGGTTCTGCAGGGTGCTGGTCGTGGACACAGTGTGGGACCAGATTCAGAATGATGACTTATCCCATGGCTGTCTCCCCTTGCCACCAGCCAGACCTTGGGCTGCTTCCAACACAAGAGGAAGGACTGGAGGGTCTTCCCCAAGTCCTGCCAGACTGCTGGCCCCAGTGTCCCTCCTGACACAGGGTGCTGAGAGCCCCAGTGGGACAGGAGGAGGCTGGCCCTGAGTAACACCCACCTGAGAGACCCCCAACATCCATCTTCTTCAGGTTCTTGGCCTCCAGGATGCAGACAGTGAGTTTCCCGGCCGTGGGCACGTATCGGAGAGAGATGCAGATGTCTCCCAGCTTCTCTGGCTGCCAAGGAAAGCAGGGAGTGGATGCCAGTGCATCAGACTGCAGTGTTTGAACACAGGCCCACCTGCAGGTCCCCCCAAACCCTGCTCAGCCTCTGATGGCACCTCATGCACCAGCTCAGGGGTGCCATCACTGGGGCTGGGGCAGGCCAGGCCCAGCACAGCACTCAGGATGTTTTATACTGGTCATTTTTTGTGACAAAAAGCTTTTTTACAACAGGGCAGATCCTGCCCAACACACAGAGCCGGGCCATGCATGGCACCCCATGTGGCCAAGGGGTCCAGCTGGCTGAGCGTGGGCTCTCACCTCCTCCTTCTCTCCGCTCTGCAGGTCCCGCCACTCCTCGATGGGCTGACCCAGGTCCACCGTGTTCATGGGCACCTTCACCTCCCCGATGATGTCGTGCTTGGAGAAGCGGTCAAAGTCGTAGATGGCCATCACCAGTGTCTTCCCACCCAGTTCCTGGTAGGGCACCTGCACAAAGAGGGGAAGGCAACCGGGTTGGCACTGGGCTCAGAGGACCCTGAGCCAGGGCCACCCTCTCCCAGCATACAGGACCAGCACAGCCAGTGGGAAGGATGGGAGTGGGAGAAAAGGTTCTGTGTTGTGAGTGAAAGGACTCACCTTGAAGGTGAAGGTCTCATTGAAGGCAGGGTTGAGTGTCTTCTTCTGCACTTTGGTCTCATACTTTTTCTTCTTGTCAGGCAGCAGGAACACCTTGACATAGGGGTCTGAGGTGCCTCCCATGTCCAAGGCTGGCAGTTCAGCAGCTTGGAGGATCCCCACTGTCAGCTGGAGGGGGCAGAGGGGTGTCTTCAGCAAGACAGCCACAGCCCAGCTGTGCTCTGCAGACACCAAGGGCTCATCTCCCCTGACGTGGGGCAGGACCCCCCATGGCACAGCTCCCAGCTCCTCCTTCCCTCCCCTGCCAACCCGGTCCAACACGGACACTTGTCCTCCCAAAACCCCCCACCAGGCAAACACCACTCCTCAGCTGAGCCTCAGCCCCTCCATCACCTGGTTCGCCTGGAAATCGTAGTCCAGTGAGAACTGCAGCTTGCCCAGGTTCTCCGGCTCCTTCTCCTCCTCCTCACCTTCCCCTTCTGTCAGACCAGTCTCTGCATCGTCATCGTCCTGTTGGTCCTACAGTGACAGCCATGGTGCCCAGCTCAGCAGCACAGTCACAGCCCAGCACCCCAATCCCCACACTGCTGGGGACCTCAGCACCCATCCCCACACTGCTGGGGACCTCAGCATCCTCATCCCCACACTGCTGGGGACCTCACCATCCCCACACTGCTGGGGACCTCAGCATCCTCATCCCCACACTGCTGGGGACCTCAGCACCCCATCCCCACACTGCTGGGGACCTCAGCATCCCCATCCCCACACTGCTGAGGACCTCAGCACCCCAATCCCCACACTGCTGGGGACCTCAGCACCCCATCCCCACACTGCTGGGGACCTCAGCACCCTCATCCCCACACTGCTGGGGACCTCAGCACCCGATCCCCACACTGCTGGGGACCTCAGCATCCCATCCCCACACTTCTGGGGACCTCAGCACCCCAACCCTTCTGGCATCTCAACACCCACGTTCTCCTCACCAGGGGAAAGGAGACCTCTGTGCTCGGGAAATGAAGCACTGATGGAGAAGCCCTTGTGGCTATCAGGGAATCCCCAGTGCTGGTCCAGCATGAGGGGCTTCCTCAGGGCACCAGGACAAGGGGTCAGCTCCAGTGGAGGGAGGTTTGGTGTTCATGGGCATGGTGGGTCCCGAACCCCCCAACCCGTGTTTGGGGGAGCATTTCAGCCAGTGCTGAGGGCTTAGCAGAGCCATCATGGGGCTTTATAGGCTCAGAAATAGAGAGACCCTAATTATTCCCAGGAAAAGCCACCCCTCTTCCTGCCCCTCCAAGCCACAGTCCGTGGGATGGGAATGTCCTCTCTGACATGTCTCCAGGTCCCACAAGCCACCCTGGGAGCAGATGATGGAGAAGGAGGCTCATGGTGACACTTACCATGGAGGGTGTCCCGGGATGGAGAGGGCCAGGCAGCCAGGGCAGCAGGGTGGAAGGATGGCAGGGGCACCACAAGGGAAGAGAGACACGTCACACAGAGCACTGAGAGACCCATGGAGGGGGTGTGGGATCAGGGTTTGTACAAGACCATGGAACTTCAGGGGATACAGCCCTGGCTGTCTGCTGGGGAATCCCACCCCACATCTCCCACTGCTCCTGCTCCAGCCCTGCCCACACGCTCATGGTGAAGAGCAGAAACGAGCTCCCAAAATCTCCCACCCCCTCCAAAAGGCCCTGGGCCAAGGCCATTGAAATGGCTGGGGTGGCCCCAAGCCCATGGGTGCCAAAGCCTCCCTCGGGCTGGCCCCCGGGATGGGGAGGCAGCCCCAGGTCTGCTCCAGGTATCAGCACCTGCCTGTTGACCAATGAATTTTGGGGACCCCAAACTGGCAGGTGTTTTGGCCTGGTGGCCCTACTCTCTTGGCTAAAGGCTCAATGAAATGAGGGTTACCCAGAGGAAAGCAGGGAGAGGAAAGGGATAAATTTAACATTTTCTGATTCAGGTGAAGCACTGGCAGGTGCTTGAGCCTGGTCCTATCTGGGCCACCAGAGGCACTGGAAGGGGACAGTGCTGTTGTCTCAGGCCCTGGCTCCTGTCTGCACTGTCCCATCCCTGGGTGGCTCCATCCCAATCTGTTCCCTGATCTATGAGTGCCCCAACGTAGCTCGTGGCTCATGTGGGGGGACTGTTGGCCAAGCAGCCCAGAAGGACATCACCTGGTTGCCTGACTTCATGTCCTTCATGTTCATGGCATTCTTCATGCCTTTGCCCTTCTCCTTCTTGTTCTTCTTCTTCTTGCAGCAGCACTTCTTGCAGATGCAGAAGCAGCAGGTGAGGATGAGGAGCCCGGCCACCACCGCGATGGCGATGAGGGCCCAGGGTGGAACTGCAGGCAAAACCCAGTGCTGTGGTCAGCCCTGCAGCCCCCTCCCAGCACCACAGGACCATGTCCCACGTGTTGTCCTGGGGCCATGAGGAGGGTGACACCCAGGAAAGGAGCAGCTACTCACGGGGGATCTTGTTGAGCTCGTTCATGAACTTGTCCCTCAGCTTGGTGAACATGTCCTCCTTGCTCTCGCCCGGTCCCCCGGCCTCTGTGGAGTTCTCCATCGTGCTCATGGGCACCGTGGTGGCCGTGGCCTCTGGGGCCATCATAGATGCTTGCTTGAAGGTCATGGTGGCTCAGGGGCTCCCTGGAACACAACGTCACCTCGGTGGTCAGAGTTCCTGCTGCCCCTGCTGCTCTCCCTGCCCCAGCAGTGCCCCTGGAGCACTGAGGACAATGTGGACAGCAGGGCTGCAGCAGGACACCTCCTCTTCTGCTAGAAGCTACAGACCCAGTGGCTGTGAGAGGTCAGACACCTGGATCCCTCACAAGTGATGGGAAGCCCAGATGACCCCTGGGTTCCCTGGTCACTGATAGCTCCAAAGCCACCAGGAGCATCACTCAGCATTTCATGGTGCCAGCTCAGAGTCTCCCAGAGACATCAGGGACATTCCTGGAGGGACATTCACCCAACAAGACCCCATGGGATGAGGAGAGGAATGTTGCATCCCAGAAGAGATGAGTGAGGTCAGTCTGGACAAAGCCAGCCCCTCTCCCCCCTCTTTTTAGGCAGGGTCCCAGGCATGGGGCACCTGCAGGGACCCAGCACTGGTGTGGGACCCTCAGGACTTAGTCCCAGCCCTGTGGGAGCTTCCAAGTCTGGAAACAGGAGAGGAGCAGCAGGTTGCTCTTCTTCCAGCCCCAGGGAGCTTTGTCAGGGCACATCTTGAAGATGGATGGAAGTGGGGAAGAGCTGGCTCTGCACAGCCATGGAAGGCTCAGTGTGCATGTCAGTGGGTTGACCCTTTCACCATTTCACATGTGCCATGTCCTGGGTGGCCTGAGTCTTCTGCCCACCTCCCAGCCCTGCAGAGTTCCCCACTCCCCCATGGGGCCAGGCAAAAGGTGCTCAGCTCGCTGCCAGGGTTGCAGCACAGCCTGCTATGCCCAGCAGGGTTTGAGCACCTACCAAGGATGGGGAAACCCATCCCATGGTCTTGCAAATGTGACTTCTGTGAGCAAACCTGGCAAGAAGTGTCTCCCTGATCCAGCTCCAGCCCCAGAGTGCCTCCACAACCCAGCCCTGGACCCAAAGTGCCTTCACAACCCCAGAAGAAAGCAGCTTGCAAAGGGAAGACCAGAGCAGGGAAGAACCCTTGGGAATGAGTGGTGCTGGTGGGATTAGGGAGGATACCAGGCTCTCCAGTGGGGGAAGCAAAGAGCCCAGCAGGATCACAGATAACCCAGGAAGATGTTTCTGGGAGCAGCTGAGCTCTGGCATGGGAGCACTGCACTCCATGCATCTCTTCTTCCTGCTTGAAGGCTCCTTGCCCAGAGCATCATCCGCCAGGTCTGGCTGCTCCTCTGCCCTCCTGCAGCAGTGGAAAAGGAGTGTTCTTGGCTCAAAAAGTCAGCCAGAGAGACCTGGGGGTGTTCCTGCCCCAAACTGGTGCCTGCCACGTGTATCCAGCCATCTCTCAGGTGAATCAAGCACTGAGTTACCCAGTGCTCAGCTCCACACCCAGACACCTTCCTGCACCATTATTTTGGCACAGTGTGAGGGTCTGGGGGAACCCCCACGAGGCAAAGACAGCCCTTCACGCAATGAAACAACTTGATTACATGATTCCCACCCAGATAGCACAGGCTTTGCCACCCCGTGTCTCAACCATGGCCCTTGTGGAGGGGCTGCCACTGCTGCCAAACCACCATCAGCATCACCCAGCCCCAGTGCAGCTGCAGCTCCCTGAAACTCAGCACTGGGGGATGGAGCAGGAAGCTGGAGGTGCCCCACAGCCCCCATCTCCTGCTTGGGATGAACCAAGAGCTGCTGCATTTAACCACCATCCAGCTCAGAGTTATCTGATGCCAAGGGTTACGAGAGCTCCCCAAAGCATCCAGAGGCTGAGGACACCCAGATGTGTGTCCAGATTTGTCCCCATCACTTGAGGGGTTTGTTCCCATGACTGCCCATGTGCACTGGGGTCAGTGGGAGGAGACCCAGGATGTGGAGGCCCAAGGCTGCTGGAGGCAGCCCCCCAGTGCTGGATCCTCCCCCCTGGTCTGGGATAGGAGGCCCTCGCTCTGCCCTGCACCCCTGGACAAAGGGCAGGGGGTCCAGGCCACCAACACCCTGTAAGCCCCACAGTGAGCATGGATGGGGTGGGGGATCCCAGATGTGCCACCCACAACAACACACCCCAGGGCACCCACTTTGAATCCAAACATGCTGTACAAGGGGGGCAGCACCCAGAGGGGGCACTCGGATCAACTGATCCCCCCTTCAGCACCCCAGTCCTTGGGTAGCCAGCCCAGCACTGGGGGCTGCAGCAGCCCTACTGCAGTCACGACACTGCAATGATCACAACACTGCTCACATCCCACTGCACGGAGCCACCACCGTCCCTGGGGACAGGGACAGCCAGGGCCACTCAGCACCCACAGCCAGGTATGGGCTGCAGGCCATGTGTGTGCACAGGGAGGGGTGAGAGCAGGGCCATGTGTGTGTGTGTCTGTACACCTGTGTCAGTGTGTTGGTGTGGGCACGGGTGGGCAAGGGCCAGTGCATGGGCACAGGGGGTGTGTGCACGTCTGTGCACGTGTGTAAATGTATGTGCAAGCACATCTATGTATGTGTGGAAGGGATAGGCAAATGTGTGAAGGCATGAACATGGGCAGGTGAGTGTGCACAGGGCATGAACACGTGTGTGTGTGTGTGTGTGTAACTGTGCACAGGGTGTGTAAGTGCTTGTGCACAGGATGTGTGTGTGTGTGTTTAACTGTGCACAGGGTATGTAAGTGCTTGTGCACAGGGGTGTGTGTGTGTGTGTAACTGTGCACAGGGTGTGTAAGTGCTTGTGCACAGGATGTGTGTGTGTGTAACTGTACAGGGTGTGGGGGTGTGTGTGTGTGTACCTGTGCACAGGGTGTGTAAGTGCGTGTGCACAGGATGTGTGTGTGTGTAACTGTACAGGGTGTGGGGGTGTGTGTGTGTGTACCTGTGCACAGGGTGTGTAAGTGCGTGTGCACAGGATGTGTGTGTGTGTAACTGTACAGGGTGTGGGGGTGTGTGTGTGTG
>WBMV01003482.1:84286-157520 GCA_013396655.1 Campylorhamphus procurvoides
AAGTTGCGGCAGCCGCTGGAAAGGGGCCGAGCGGCCGGCGGGGGGTGGGAAGGGAGCTCGGCCCCCCGAAATCCCCGCTGCGACCTCGGCCGCCCCCGCCGGGGATGGTCGATGCGGTTCCTCCGGTGCTTCAACTTTCCTCCTTATTCCTCCCCCGTTCGGAGCTGGCCCTGCTCGCCTCCCACCGCTCCCCACCGCCCAACCCCACCCCGCCAAGATCTCAGGGTCTTAAGGACATAAATAAAATATGAGTGTTATAATTAACCATTTCTATCAGTCCTTGGCCCTAGAGCGAGCGTGTGTTAAGGCTTCAAGAAAAAATACTGGCTGGGAAGGAGCCCCCTCCTGCCTTGCTGACCCCTGGGGACTCCTCAGCTCCTCCCTGGGGTGCAGCACCCATTTGGGATGTTGATGGGAATCGTGGCACCCACCCCACCCCTCTCCCCAAAACTGCCGGGAGCTCCTCGTGGAGCAGGACAGGGTGGGCTTCACTCAGACAGGTGCTGGAGGCCCCTCAGGGCAGAGGGTGGGGAGGGCCCCCCACGGCACATCCCCCCTGCACTTACATTCCACAGCACCCTGCAGCCCCCCACGTGCTACCCCAGTCCCCCAGGGCTTTATTCTGCCCCCTGTGCTCTGGACCCCCAACATGTGCCCCCTGCACCCCTCGGGGCATTACACTGACCCTGCCAACCCATCACCCCACGGTGCGTTCCCCACTAACACACCCCCAGTGCCTCATCCTGCACTGCTCAGGGCAGCACCCCCGTNGTTAAAGCTGATACTGAACCCCGAGAAACTGCGCTGAGCCCCAAACCAGCCCCGTGGGGGATTTGGCCCCTTCCTGGTGTAAACCCCCTCGGCTCCATCGGTGATTTACACCCGGAGCAGGGAGGGAGGGAGTGGACAGTCCCCCTCCCATTTACACATTCCATTTGCCGCATTCCATTTGCCGGCAGCACCCCAAGGTCTGGCGGGATGGAAATCCCAGGCTGGAGCCGGCGATCCCGTTCCCATCCATCCCCAGGGCATTCCCCGAATCCAGAAAAGCAGTTTAGACGCCGGAAAATCCCCTTCCCTAGCCCTTCATCCCTCCTTCTCCTCCCGCAAAGCCTCCATCCCAGGGACCCCCTCTACGCTGCCGCAGCACCCGGCACATCCCACCAGCCAAAATAAGGGGGATTCGGGGTTTCCCCAGTGCTGGTCCCGTCATGGGTACCCCGGCAGCATCCCACCTGTCCGGGTGGGATGGGGATGGATGGAGAGGGGGGATTCACCAGTTGGGGTGGAGGGCTTTGAGGACCACGCAGTGAGAAGCGGGATGTGAGGGGATGTGCTCGACAGGGGATCGGGAGAGAAGGATCAGACCCAGGATGAGAATCTGGGGATGCACAGGAAGACTGGGATGTCCCTGGACACGGCAGCGCCTTGGTCGGGGATTTGGGGGAATCCAGCTGCTGGAAACGCCCCCCAGCCCCTCTCCCCTCCGGGAAAGCGGTGGAGATGCCGGAGGGCGGAACCAGCAGCTAAGGAAGATTAATGAGGCTGAGGCAGCAATTAGCTCTGCCGGCGCTGACGGGGCATGGGCTGGGCTCGGGCAGGCGGGGACGGGAGGGGACAAACCCCGGTCACCCCCAGCCCAGAGTGCTGAATTGTCCCAGGGAAACCCCGATCTGGGGGAGTTGTCGCTCCCTTAGGGGATGGCAAAGGGTTAGGGTTGAGCTGTCCTGCTGGGGTGGAGACAGGGGGACACCCCAGACCTCCATGAACTGGGGGAGCTGATCCCAAAATCTGCACTGCCCTGTGCCAGGGTTTGGGCTTGGATGACTGGGAATGAAAATCCCAAACTGGTCCCAAGGTGAGCTCCCTCCCACCCCCGTGCCCGTGGGGAGCCTGGGAACTACGGAGCCGGCACGATCCCGCAGTGCAGCCCCGGGGCAGGTGGAGGTTTCGAGGTACAGCTGAGATATTTGGCAGTGCCCCAGCTGGATCTTGATGCCAGCGGGTGTTTTGCTTCTGGGGTCAGCAGCACAAAGGCTGGAGGAGGAGATCCCATCTCTGCTGGACCCGCTGGCACGATGCCAGGGCATCCCTCTGACCTTTTGCAGTGGGAGTGACCCCCAGTGCTCCCATCACGTCCAGTGCTGGTCACGAGGGGGACATGCAGGGCCAGAGTTTCAGCTCGCAGCAGTGAGACAGGAGACTCTAATTAAGGCAAAAACATGATTTGGCTTCTAATGGTCATTTAATTAACAGATAATTCCAGGCAAGGGATGTGTGGAGGTATAGGGAGACCGAGGGATCAGGGAGGAGGGAGGGGAGGGGACGAAGGGGACATTAGGTAGGGAGACACTGCAGGACCTTGGTGTGAAGGGGCTCTGCAACAGCCCAGCCCAGCAAACCCCCAAATCTCGTCTTTGTTCCCTGTCTCCAGCCCCAGCACAACCCACACCAGCTCCATCCATGGTGCCAGACCAGACCCTTTGTCCACAGCACCCCAGGATGCCGCGGCAGCCCCCAGGGCTTGGGGAATCCTTTCCTCTGGGATCCTCCCACAATCCCATGTTGATTCACCCTGCTGGGGGCAAGGAGAGTCTCTGCTCCCCCAGCTCCGGACTTTTCAAGGGAGGGTATTCCTGCTGGGCTGGGAACAGAAGCTGCTGCAGCACAGATGAGGGGGGTGATGGAGTGAGGAAGCTCCGGGAGCAAGTGGCATCACGGGACCTGAGCTGCTGAGACATCACCCATGCAGGGACACATTCCTCTGTCCCCAAACCCAAATATGAGCGGGCAACACTGGCCAGACCCCCCTGCCCACCAGGGAAAACTGAGACACAGCATGGGGAGCAGAACCCTGAGAGGGGAACCGCCCTGAGCAGGGCTGAAGCTCAGCATTTCTCCAGCTGAGAGCTGTGATGAGACCCTGCCTGAGCCAGTGACAGCCACCAGACCTTGCAGGACCCCCAGCACTGCTCCCCATCCTGCAGACTCCAACAGCACCTCCAGATGGGACCAGAGCCAGCCACATTGTCCCTCCCTGCCCATGGCACGGTCCTCTCACAGCCCCGTCACCCACCTGGCTCAGCCAATTAAAAATAACAATGTTCTGGGGCTTTCCAGCCCCAACCACAACCCCTTCCCCAGGGGATGGGTAATTCCAGAGGCCACGAGGATGGAGAATGACACAATTCCTGTACGAACTGGATGAGCTGTCCAGCTGATGCCAAGCCCCCAAAGTCACACCCAGGGGCCCCACACTCACTCTGAGTGGGATTAACAGGGTTTGGACACTGCACAGCCTGGGGTGGGCTCCTGCCTCACTGCCCCCCATGCCAGGCTGCTCAACACAGAGCCCCCAGCCTTGAGCAAGGAGATCCAGCCCCCAGCTCACAGGGCAGAGCTTGTAAAATGAAAAATTATAGAATGGTTTCAAAGCCGGCGCTTGCCTGTGAGGAAGGATCTGTGTTACTCACAGCAAAACCAAGCAAGGTCTAACAGTAAATGCAGCCCTAAAGGCGACCTTCATCCATCATTTGGGTCCCAGATTGATGGTTTCTGGTGCTCCCAAGCCAAACTACTGGCTTCTGTTGCCAAGCACTGCCGTGGCTCCCATCAAAGGGACATCTAAACGTCACCAGGGCAGAGGAAGGGGTGATCCCACCCTGCCCTGCTCACTCCTGAGCATCTCCTGCTGCAGGGCATCCCCCAGCCTGGCACTCACCAGATATCAGGGTCCCTCTCAGCAATGGCAGGTGTCCCCCCAAAGCATTGTGACTCGGGGAGACACCAGGTTTGTCACTTCCCAGGGACACCTCCCTGCTGGTACCCCCTGGTGCCAGGGTGCCCAGACAGGCAGCTCAGAGATTTTCTGCACCTTTGCCTCTAAAATCAGAACAGCACCAAAGTGAAAGAGTGGATGAGGACAGTGACAGCCTGTGACACCAGAGCCTGTGCCAGGGGAGGGGGGACCCACCTTTGGGCACTCAGAGACCTGCCTGGCACCCAGTGGCACTGCTCCTCCTGAGCCCACTGGATCCTGGATGCATCAGCCCTGGCTACCCCCAGCCTCCAGTGCTGCTGCTGGCCTAGGAGGGAAGGAAGGACAGGAGGAAGCTGAGCTGGAACTGGTGCCAGGGCTCCCACAGGATCCAGGGCAAGTGCTGTGACAGCCACTGCCAACCAACACTTGGGCACGAACAGCAAAGGGATCAAAGGAGCACCCTGTTCCCTCCATTCCCACTGTCTCCCAGTGCCACTGCGCTGCTCCAAGACCCCACCAAAGCCACCCCACAGGGATCCTGCAAGGGCTGCAGGTACCACTCACCACCAGCACTTCATCCAGAGGGTTTCAGCACAAGCCACGTGCCATCATTGCACCCATACAAAAAGCCAGCTGGGGTTTCTGGGGCTCCCTGAGCTGTGGGGACACAGCTGCTCCCAGGGACACCAGAGCATTCCATATAAAACAGCCCTCCTGGCACTGGGCACTGCCACAGCAAACCACCAGGGTCACCCCAACCCCAGCCAGCACTGGCAGCCCACCCTTGGCACACAGAGCTGCAAATAGCCAAAAAGCCTCCCAAAAAACCAGTGCTGGGCACTGCCAGCACCCAGCCTGCTCCCCTGCACCACGATGCCACGGCAGCCGTGCCTTGCTCCGACAGCAACACCAGTGCAGCTAAATAGGGCACCAGATGGTGATGGTGATGGGCTGAGCTGTCCTGGCACCTCGAAGGCACCACAGAGCCAAGAGCACCGAGTCCTGCCTGCCTGGGTGGGCACCGCAGTGCCGGCACCACGGCCCCACTGCTGGCACTCCAGGCCATGGCCCCGTGCCACAGGGATGGCTCCAGATCAGCACGGGGGGAGTGAAAAGGAGCCAGGTCAGCTCCTGGGGAAGAGCCAGAAGCAGCTCCAGGAGAAAGGCGAGACGCGGTGGATTGATCAGAGACTGGAGTGAGGGATTGCACGCATCCTGTGCTGCTCCCCAGCTCAACAGGCAGGGCCAAACGAGCAGACACAAGCCACGAGAGACCATTTGCAGTGGGGAGGCTCCAAGGAGATCTTCAGAGCACCCAGCCAAGCATGAGGTGGTGATGAGCTGGTGGTGGAATCCTGAAAATCAGCTCCTGGCCCCCAGTGATGCTCATCCCCCAGCATCCTCCTCTACCCTGCCAGCCTGGGATCAGTCCCCAGGGACTGGCTGCCTGTGGGAGAGATGCTGGTGCAGCTTACCCAGCCCCAAGGCAGGATTGCCCCTGAGGCAGAGTACAGCTGTGTGTGCCGAGGGCCACCTGCCCTTGTGGCATTTGGGGTGAGAAAGGGGATGGAGGAGGCACGATGATGGGACAATAGGGGACACGCTGCCATGCCAACACAGGGCATTTCATTATGGCATGAAGCCCCACCAAGGCTGGGATACAGGACTGACTCCCATGAATAAACCTTGTGCAGGTGGAGAAATGCCACCAGGAGAGTCAGAAGCCCAGCCAGGGTGATGGGCACAGCCCCTGTAGACCCTCCAGGGGCTGGCATCCCCAGCTCCTCCAAGCTGCATCCCTATGTGACTCCAGGTGTTTTGGGAGCACGAGCACAGTGACACACACTCTCAGGGCTGCACAGAGGCGCTGCTCTGCTGATGCATCCTGAGGAAGGCTGTTCCTCCCCTGGAATAACGTGGGGATCCCAGCTGCAAAGCATCCCAGTTCCTGAACTGGTACTGGTTCTTCTGAGGGTCCCCCCACCACTGGCAGGCCCACCCCACCCCACTGGAGGGTCTCTGTCGGGCTCTCCTGTGGCACAGCCACACACAGATCACTGTGACACCAGGCAGTGGCTGTGCCACACTGCTGGCAGCCACACCAGGTTGGTGCATGGGCAGTGCCAAGCACACACCAGCACCTTCGCCCCAGGCACTAACTCTGCCCTGCCAGGCCTCAGTCCCAGGAGAAAACCCTGGACCTCACCTGGGAGCAGAGCAAGACAGCAATAGAGCCCACAGAGAGTCCATGAGCTCATAAGTCCATGCACAGCACTGAAATTTGGGGTTGTTTTCCTCCTTGAATCCTCTGCTGAATGGGAGCTGCAACGCCACTTGGGGATCCCCAGTCCCAGGAGCCCTCAGTCCCAGTGTGTCCCTGAGGACACCCTGTGTCCTGCAGCAGAAAGTGGAAGGCATCTCCCTGGGATGGTGCTGAGCAGCTTGGAGGCTGGTCCCAGCTCCCAGGATGTTTTGGTGGAATTGCTCCAGGTTGAGGCACCACGTGAGGCTCACGGGGCTCAGGGATTCCTCTCCCCATGGCAGCACTGCATCGGCTGCTGAATCAGCTCTGCCAACCCCAAACCATATTTGGGGCATCCCACTGCCCACAGACTCATCCCTGTGGCTTCAGCCTGGTGCCAGAGCAGCTCCCCAGGTCCCTGGCAGCAAGTCAGTGCCCCCCAGCCCATCTCCAGTTCAGCACAGGCTCAGATGGGCTCAGGGCTCAGATGTGCCCCAGCACAGCCCCCAGCACCCACCTGCACCTCATGCCATGAGCACCCAGTTTGCTCCCAGACTCCCCATATCCCCAGGGATGCACCAGCCCAGAGCCCACATCTGCTGCACCCGGGCAGGGCTGGGTAGGGCCGGGGAACATAAAACACCCCAGATTAATTAAAACACACCAGCTTTCCTTAAGATGCCCAAGGAGAAGGACACTCCAACAGTGCCCCTTCCAGGCCGGTGGGGCCATAGGCACCCAGCAGGAATGGGTTTGGTGAAAGTCAGACAATTGCCTGTGCAGGACGGCAAGAATTTGCCACATTTGCTGCCAGAGCCGGCTATGGTCACCCCTCCCAAAGCACCAGCACCACCAGAGCCACCCCAGGGGGACAGGGAGCTCTGCCAGCCCCCACCCCACTGTCTGACCAGCAGTGAAATTCAGAGTCATCACAGTTTCTCCTCCAGACACCAGAGATGGTGAAACATCACTTGATTTCCAGAACACAGAGAGCAACGGGGTGGGTGGCCCCACTGGGATGTGACAGCCCCCAAGCACAGGGGGGACACTGGGATCCCACAGCCCAGGGCTGTCAGGGATGGATCAGCACCACCCCCAGCTGCAGGATCACACCCGTTCAGGGCATTCACCATTCCAGCCGCACGCTGCCTAATTTATGGTTTAATTAATAAATGGGGAATTATGCTGAGTTTATCCAATACTTTTGGATGCGTGATGTTATCAAAATCCCATTACTGATGAAGGAAGGCATAAAAAGCAAAATTAGCTTTGGCATCTGAAACACTTCAGTCAATGCGATAACACAATTATTAGAGCTCATAATCAAAGAGCACTTGGGGGGACGTGGGCTCTGGCAGGAGCCAAGCCCAGGGCAGCCTCAGTGCGGGGACAGGCCGGGGGACAGCCGGGTGTTCATCCAGGAGGGAAAGGCCAACCATAGCCAAGGGCAAAAGCACTTTGCCAGTTGCACTTACCGGCAGCTCCAGATACCAGCACGGGGAAGGCACCCCTGGCTGAGGAGGAGCACGGCCAGGCACAGTGCCGAGCTGCGCTGCCGGAGGTGGGGAATTAAAAACCAGAGGATCTGAAAAGCAGCGGGCACTGGGTGCCGTCTGTGTGCTCGGGCATTGATCCTGCTGGAGGACATCACGGCTGCCAGCTCACAGCTCTCTGCGCAGCCCGGGGAAGGAGAAACTCCAGCCATAATGAGGAGCCGCAGTTCTCCGGCTCCTGGAGCTGGGGCTTTGCCAAAACCATGGCAAGCTGGAGGAAGGACCTGCTCCCAGCCCCGGGGCCAGCAGGAGTCCCAGCTCACTGGGATGGCCTCTAGCTCCAGCCATGCCCAGGGCTCCTGGAGCAGGAGGCAGCTCCCATGGGAGCAGCAAATGCCACGGCTGAGGGCGAGCAACACTCCGGCTGAAAGGCGGCTCATTTGGAAGCCCCCTCTCCTACCAAATACATATAATATATATCCATACATCCACGTAAGGGTCTATATGGGTATACTGGTGTGTCCTCCCTCCTGCGTGCCCCGGGCGCTGTGGGCAGCGGGGTGCAGAGCGGGGCGGCCCGAGGCGATGCGGTGCAGCCCGTGCTGGCTCTTTGCCGCTGCCACCGCCGGGCCGACAGGCAGCGAGGGACGTGTCCTCGCCCTGCAGAATCGGGGGCACCGGGGCTTCGGGCCGGCTCCCGGCAAGCAGGGCAGCGGCGCTCACCGCAGGAGGCCGGGAGAGGTGCCAGGGGATCGGGCAAGGTCAGACCCGCTCCTGCACTACGTCCAGATGCAAGGAGGGGACGGGGCATCGCCCCGAGAGGCGTTTGCGGTTTGGGGGCAAGGGGATGTTTTGCTGGACTGTGCTGTTCCCGTCTAGCACAGGTGATGTCCCACTGCCACAGCTGGCCTCAATGACCTTGGGTGCATCACCTCGCCGGTGCCCCGCGCTCCCCCGGCACACAGAGCACCGCAAGACACCCTTCCTCCCACCAAAACCCTCCGGCCACCCGGAGCCAAGCGCAGCAAAGGCGGGGAGCGCTGGGGATGCCCCGGGAGTGCCCCGGGGGTCCCGCAGCCCCCAGCCAAGGCACCGTGCAAGCGAGGGATAATGCAGCAGGCTGGAGACTCCTGCCGGCGGCTGCGCTGCCTCTCGGAGAGTGCGGGAGGAACACTCTGCAGCAGCACCTCACGCCCCAGCCTGGCAGCCTGCGCTCAGGACTGAAGTTTTGCTGCAGCAGAGGAGCAGGCGGGGAGTCCCGCAGCGCCCTGCAGCTCCACGGCGCGGGAGGGCTGTGCTGCCGGACACCCTGCGGCGGGTGACAGCACACAGCGCGGGGACATCCCGCAGTGGGTGACAACAGCACCTCGGCCACTCTACCCCGGAGGGCAGGAGAGCGCTGCGCCGAGGAGCCACCGTGCAGAAACACTCCGAAGGGATTGGCACAGTCGGGGACCACGAAGCGGTGGGTGACACAGACGCGTGTCCCCCTCTTCCCGTGCCACAGTCACCTTGCAACGCTGCCTGTCCCCTGCGCAATTTGCAGAGAGAGCTCCTTGGGGATCACTCTTTAAAACTAGGCTGAGGGGAGCAGCGAGGTGCTGAGCACAGCAAGGGCTGCGGCACCCCGGAGTGACGTCCCCGCTCCCGGGCTGAGCCCCTCGGCACCCCGACGGCAGCGTGGGAGGCCAGGAGCATCCCTGCGCTCGGTGTGGCCACGGCGGGGGAATCCAGCCGGGGAAGGGGCTGTCTGGAGCTGGCTCCTGGCCAGGCCGCTACGGAGGAGCCGCCAGTGCAGTGGGGCTTGCGGCCGCCCACGGCTGGGGCCACGCCGCTCCCACGAGTGCCCAGCACCAGGGTGGGTTCCCTGCAATGCAGCGGGGACAGCTCCGCGCCCCTCGCCACCCTCCGGGGCCAGCACCCCAAGGGCACCCACGGTCGGGCACCCTCGGGGCTGTGGAGCCGGAGCATCCCGCAGCACCCAGAGGGCACCTCTGACCCGGCGGCAGCCCCGGGGGGACCCACGCCCTCGCGGATGTCCCACGCCCCTGGGTGCCCCCCTGCAGTTCCGCAGCCCCTCTTTTCATGCCCGCAGGCTCATTCTCCACCCGCCTTCGGGGCACAGCTCCCCACGGGCAGCCCCGGGGCGCTGGGCAGCGCTGGGACCCGTATCCCGAGAGGGTTTCGGGGGAAAGCGCCGTTCCCCGCCCCGCTCCCGGCACCGGGACGCGGCGGGGCAGCCCGGTGGGCACCGCTTGCTCCGCATCCCACCCCTCCGGGAGAATCGCGGCTCGGGACGGGCTCGGGGGATGCCCGGGCGGCTCCGTCCCGTAGAGCCCGCTCCGCTGCGGCACCGGGAGAAACTTCGGGGAGTGCGGGCGGTCGGGCGGGCACTTACCGTGCTGCGGGACGGGAGCGGAGCGGGGTCTGCGCGGGGAGCGGGCGGGGAGGGCAGCTCGGTGTGGTCGGTGCGGTGCGGGCGGAGTGGAGCGCGGTGCGGTCGGTGCGGGGCAGGCGGCGGGACCTGCGCGGCGCTGCGGCAGCTCCGGCCCCTCCGGGCTCGCGTGCGGCGGCTCCGAGAAGCTCCGCCCGCAGCCCGGAGACCCCGCCCGAGGCCCTGCCTACACACAGCACACCCCGCACCCGACCCACGCGGGGCGCGGACCGGGGGGCGTGCGGGAGAGGTACCGCCCGCGGGGCTCACGGCACCGAGCATCCCCCATCGGGGCTCCTTCACACCGAGCATCCCTCACCGGGGTCACCTCACACCGAACATCCCCCCATCGGGGCTCCTTCACACTGAGCATCGCCCCATCGGGGCTTCTTCACACCGAGCATCGCCTCATCGGGGTCACCTCACACCGGGCATCCCTCACCGGGGCTCCTTCTCACCGAACATTCCCCCATCGGGGCTCCTTTACACCGGGCATCCCCCATCGGGGTCCTTCACACTGGGCACTTCACTCCAGCACCGGGCACACCTTATCGAGGTCACCTCACACAGAAGCACCAGCACTGACTCCACAGCCCTGACACCCGGGACTGCCACTGGGCACCTCACACCAGCACCAGGCACCCACACCGGGCACAAGGGACAGGCACTGGGCACCAGGGACAGGTAGTGGACACACTTCATGGGGGACACCCCACACTGTGCCCCAGCACCAGGCACAAGGCAGCGGGTACCCCCCACTGGGGTCACATCACATGGGGCACCAGCTCCGGGCACAGACAGAAGGGCACCTCACCTCAGGCACCTCATACCAGGCACTGATACTGGGCACCAACACCAAACACCACTCACTGGGGTGACCTCACACCTGTCACCTCACACTGGGCAGCCCTTATCAATCACCTCACCCACACCCCCAAACGTGGGATTGCCTCTGAATGGGAGATGAGGGATTGATGGGTGGAGATTCAACAGACAAAGGTTGGACTGGATGGACATCCACAGAGTTCCAGCCAACATCTGGATGTCCACATGGAAACCATCAAGGAGCAGTGACCTGCAAGGGTTGGTACTGATAAATATCTTCATCAATGACAGGGTCAGAGATCAAGGGCACCCTCAGCAGGTTTGTGGGTGGCACCAAGATGAGTGGTGCAGCAACATGCTGGAGGGAAGAGGAATCCAGAGGAACCTGGACAGGCTGGAGGGGTGGGACCGTGGGAAGGTCATGAAGTTCCAGAAGGCCAAGTGCAAGGTGCTGCACCTGGATCAGTACAACCCACACTACCAGTACTGACTGGAAGATGGATAGAGGGATGGAGGGATGGATGGATGGATGGATGGATGGATGGATGGATGGATGGATGGAGAGCAGCACTGTGGAGAAAAACTTGCAGATACTGGTATGGTCATGCCCCAACCATGTATACTGGGACCCAGAAACCCCCCACATCCTGAGTTCATCCCCACAACATGAGCAGCAGGTGAAGGGGGAATTCTGTCTCTCTGCTCTGCTAAGGTGAAACCCCACCTGCAGAGCTGCCTCCTGCTCTGGGGCACCAACAGAAGAAGGACAAAGTGCTGCTGGAGAGAGTTCAGAGGAGGCCACAGAAATGCCCTGAAGGCTGAAGCCCCTCTGGTCTGGAGACAGGCTGGGAGAGCTGGAGGTATTCAGTCTAGAGAAGAGAAGGCTCCAGGAAGACCTTACAGCTCATTCTGGTGCCTAAAGAGGCTCCAAGAAGACTGGAGAGGGATTTTGGACAAGGGTCTGCAGTGACAGAACACAGGGAATGGCTTCTCACTGGCAGAGAACAGCATTAGATGGGATATTGGGAAAACAGTCTTAGCTGGGAGGGTGGTGAGGCCCTGGCACAGGATGCCCAGAGAATCTGTGGCTGTTTCATCCCTGGAAGTGTCCAAGGCCAGGTCGGATGGGGCTCAAAGCAACCTGGGCTAGTGGAACTACATGGTAGGGGGTTGGAATAAGAATAATTCAGTGGGTCTGCACAGGAAGGGCTGTGTGTCCCTGGGGAGGGAAGTGCTGCTGGCACACAGGCTGTGGGTCACCTTGGCAGGAGCTGCTGGTTGCTGCTGTCCATACACTGGGTGCTGCTGTACCTGGACTGGGGTTTGCAGCCCCAGGGTGCTGCTGCACATGCCAGGAGCTGTGCCCAAGGGAGGCTGTGCCCAGGGAATGCTGTGCCCAAGGGATGCTGTGCCCAGTGGCTGTGCCTGCACACCTGGCACTGTCATACACGCAGTCAGTACCTGGCAGGTGGTACTGAACACCCTGGGTGCTGTATATTCATGGTGCATGCACCAGACATGTCCAGGTGCTGCTGGGATCTCTGTACCCTGCAGTTCTCCTTCTCAGCCCTCCCAGCCCTGCACCAGCCCCACCCAAACCACAGAGACACCCACGAGCTCCCACTGGATACTGAGAGCAGGGGAAGGGTCCTACACGGGGGACACATCCCTACTGCAGCACCCATGGGTGCTGGTTGCCTGAGCCGAAGGGACCCTCCCCTGCCCATCACCCTTGAAACATGTGGCTGATTTTCCCCAAATGCAGGTGTCCGTCTGGAATCAAAGCATCAGCATCATCCCGGTGTGGTCCTTCTGCATCCTCCCCCATGCCTGGGCACCGATTCCTCTGACTCGCTGGGCTCTGTGTCGTGGCAATGCTCGTGAAGTCACGATGCGTGGGACCCTTCTGCTGCTCTCCTGCCTCCTCTCCTGCCTGCTCTGCTGCCCGCACAGGGTCCGGAGCAAGCACAGGTTGGGATGCACTCACAGGGCACACCTCCGAGGCTGAGGGGTCCGGGGTCCCCTAAACCAATCCCTCTCTCCTCGTTCGGGATTGCACCCACGGTCAGGAACTCGTTCGGGATGGCACCCATCCTAAGGAGCTCGCCCTGCGGGAGGAGCAGCAGCCGATGGGAAGAGCCCTCTCCTGGCCCTGGATCCGCCACTGCAGCTTCTTGGAGCTCATCACCATCTCGTCATTAATTAACGGCCCCAGCATCGATCTCCGCAGGGGAGAACAAATTTGGAGACGCCACGGGAAGACCGGGCTCTCCCTGGCCCTTTCATCCTCCCCCCGTGCCCTGCTCTGCAAGGCAAGGGAACTGTCCCTGCACGAGCGACACTGTCCCACCTCTGTCCCCTGTGCTGAGGTGGCATCTGTCACCACTGTATTCTTTCAAATAGGAGATGGGGATCAGACCCGGTGAGGCAAACGGGGCACAGGGGATGGCCACTTACCCTGAGCCCTTCTTCCCTGCCTGCTTACCCCTCCTGTCCCAGGACAGGGACATCCTGCTTTCCATGTCTTGCCAAACTGCCAGGATTCCAAACCCTGAGCATTTCTGCCCACCCCAGACTTTACAGGAGTGTGACCTCGGGAGAGGGTCCCCCCAGTCCCCAGAACTGCTGCCAGCATCCTGCTAAACTGCTGAGATTTCAACCCAGGAGCGTTTCTACCAAGCCCTCTTTCCAGATTTTGCAGGAAGGCAACTACCAATGACAAGGGTTGGAGTCCCTCTGCTCTGGAGACAGGCTCAAAGAGCTGGGAGTGTTCAGTCTGGAGAGGAGGTTCCAGGGAGACCTCACTGCCCCTTCCAGTGCCTAAGGGAGTGACAGGGGAATGGCTTCCCACTGCCAGAGGGCAGGGATAGATCGGTTATTGGGAAATCCTTCCCTGGGAGGGTGGGCAGGCCATGGCACAGGGTGCCCAGAGAAGTTGTGGCTGCTCCTGGATCCCTGGAAGTGTCCAAGGCCAGGTTGGACGGGGTTTGGAGCAATCTGGGCTAGTGGAAGGTGACCCTGCCCATGGCAGGGAGGTGGAATTGGATGAGCTTGAAGGTCCCTTCCATCCCAAACCATTCCATGATTCCATGATGTGCAGGGGTACCCCAGCCCTCCCCTCTCCCAGGGACACAGGACGAGGAGCCAGCAGTACAGGAGATCACTTTATTGAATCCAATGGTGTTAGACAGACGACCGAGAAGAGACATGCCAGTTGGTGCGGGCGGCGTGGGCAGCAGGAGCTGACTTGGTGCAGGGCTGGATTTGTTTCTGTCTTTTCGGAATATCCTCAAGCCTTTTCCTGGCTTCCTTTTATGCTTCTTTCGAAATTTCATCGAAGTAAAAACAACTAATCGTGGAAAGAGTCCAGATGGTGTTTGTTTGTTCCCTATGATTGTTCCCGCAGCTATGTACAACGTGGGGCTGGGTCTCAACATCAGGTATAAAATGGAGCGAGTTTACAAACGTGGAGGGTGCAAGGAAAAAGCAAAGACAGACAGGCGAGAGCAGTAGAAATCTGGACCAAAATCTTAAAGAGAAATTTAAAAAGTGCTATAAAACCCCTCGGCAGGAATACCATGCAGTTAAGAAACACAAAACCCAGTCAATTACACGGATCATCTAAAACAGGAATTTGTCCGTTTCATCTTTTATTTAATTAAAAAAGGTTGTTTGTGTTTAATAGAAAAAAGCTAAAATTGTAAGGTTCAGGCCACCGGGCAGCAGCAGCTCGAGGGGGCAGGAGTGGGAGGCGCTGGTGTCACCCACCTCCAGCCCCTCAAGGGGGCTCCCAGGGGCCATGGGCACCTTTGGGGGCAACTGGCACCTTTGGAGGTGGCAGGTACCACTGGGGAGGGGGTGATGGGCACCTTTGGGGGCAACTGGCACCTTTGGAGGAGGCAGGTACCACTGGAGAGGGGATGATGGGCACCTTTGGGGGCAACCAGCAGCTTTGCAGGTGGCAGGCACCCTTGAGGGGTGATGGGCACCCCTGGGGGCAGCAGGCACCTTTGGGGACAACAGGCACCTTTGTGGGTGACCAGCTCCTGCGGGGGTGACAGGCACCACTGGGGACAGCAGGCACCACCTTTGGGGACAACGGGAACCCTTGGGGAGTGACAAGTTCCTCTGGAGGTGATGGGCACCCTTGGAGGTGGCAGGGGGATGAATCAGTGCAATCCTTGGACCCTTTCCCTGGGGACAGAGGGGCTCAGCCCACAGCCAGGTGTTGGTCCCCAGGCCCCCAGACAGCTGCCAGGCTTGGGGACACTCGGTGCTCGGTGTCAGCCAGGAGGAATCCATCCAGACCTGGCCTTCCCAGCCAGACAAGCCCAGCCAAGCCCCACCCACCATGCCTATCCCAAAACCCACCTGCTTCCCGATCTCCCTTCCCTCGGAGATTCCTCCTGGACCACAGCCCAACATGTCACCCACCTCCAGCTGCCCAGGCTGAGGGGCACCCCCTATTTGTGTAGGGACAGCACAAACCTGCAGGACACAGGCTGGGGGACACCTATAGCAGGGGGCAGTTTGGTCAGCGTTTTGGTGGCTCCCTGGGGGTATCAGAAAAGAAAACAAGCCCAGGCAAGGCTGCCCCTCCTCCCATGGAACTCCTCAGGGCACCTGGGCACGGGACAGCCCCCAAAGGTGCATCGTGTCCTTCCCACCCCGGGCACCAGTGCCCCGAGGAGGGCACGAGGGGCTGGAGGGGACAGACAGGTCCCCATTGCCGGCCTCGAGCGGCTGCTGAGCCGGTGTCTCGTACAATCAGAAAAGAAGTCAGCACAGCACAGTCATCACAGAGTACAAAAAAAACCCAAAACCAGGGACGAGGCGCAGGGCCGGCCCCCCCAACCCACACAGGGCGTTCCACGACGGGTCTATGTACAGCGAGTCCTCGGCCGACAGCAACACAAGAGAAGGCGAACAGAAAGCCCTAACGCCCAAGCCAGCGTGGGGAGGGGGTCCCGGAGACCCCCGTGGGGCAGGGGAGGCTGTCGGACAGACAGAGGGACGGGTGAGCACCATGGGGCGGCGAGGTGGGACGCACCGTCCGAGAGCACCGAGGGCAGAGGGGGCACCGTGGGACATGCCCGTTCCAGAAGGGTGTGAGGCATCCCTGAAGGCCACACCAGCCACGGCACAGGGGTCTGAGGTGCCCAGTCCCCAGCCTGGCAGGGTTTGGGGACAGGGTAGGCTTGGTAGACCTGGCCCTGGGGTCACCTTTCCCCAGATGTGTCTCCAGGGCCCCAGTTGGCTGTTGGGGCTGAGCTGGAGGGCAGTGAGGAGGAGGAGGAGGCCCCCAGAGCCCAGGTGGGCACAGGAGGGGGGTGCTGATAAGCAGGACACCCCACAGCCATGGCTGGGGACAAGCCAGCAAGGGGTGCTGCAGGCAGTAGCTTGGTCAGTGCCAGCATCCCTGTCCCACCCCAGCCAACCTGGCTTTGGGGACAATCAGGGGACAATGGAGCTGGAACAGGCTGTGACAGCACTATGCCAAGCCCCATGTGCCCCCTTCCCGCATGGCTGGGCATTAAGGCACCACAGCAGCACCAGGGCTGACCCACTTCATGCAGGAGCCTGGCCTGTGACACCGCTGGGTAAGGCCAGGGGGACACAGGGCAGCACCATCTGTCCCCAGACCAACACAGGGCACAGCAGAACCTTGCCAGGCTGCAGGAGGGCACAGGGCTGGGAGAATCGGGCAGCACAGGGAGCAACCCCAGCCTCATCAATCCACATCCCCAGGCCTGGCAGCACCGAGGGGATGGGGGGCAGATTGTGTCCCCCAGCACCAAGGGGATAGGAATGGCATCTGGGTGCCCAGGGATGGGGCAGCAGCAGCCTCCCCCTACCCCAGTACCTCAGGGAGGAGATGCCCCATGGCGTGCTGGCCTGGCAGGAACCCTGTCTCCTTGCCCTGTGCCTTTGGCAAGGAGGGAGTGGCGAGGTGAGGGGCTGCTCTGGGAGCATCCCACTGCCACCAGCCACCAAGTCCCGCCCAGCCAAGCTGTGTGCCCCCAGGAGGTGGGTTCAGGGACTGGAGATAGTCCAGTGAGCACCAGTTTTGTAACAGAGGTGGTTTGAGTGGTGAAACCAACAGCTGCAAAGAACCTGAAGGGGAAGGGCGCTGCTGCCAGGGAAGCGGTGGGCACCAGGCCACAGGCTCCAGGCCAGGAGAGCGAAGAACCAGAACAAAAAAAGGGACCAAAGCAAAGTCTGGACTCGGCCAAAGGAAAAGGGGAAGGGGGAAAACCAAATAAAATAACCAAAGCAGGGTTTATTGGGCTGCCCTGGGCGCAGTGGCTGCCATGCAGGTGGAACCTACAGGCAGCAGTGAGAGCTGGCACAAGGCAGGAGCTCCCTCAGCTTTGCCCGGGGGGTGCAGAGGGAGCCCCTCATGCCCACGCTCTTGTCCTGCTGTGCCCCCCAGCTTTGGCCCAGGTGGCTCCCACGGGGTCCCTGCCCCACGCAGGGGCCTTCCTGCGGCTCCCGGGGCGGGGGCTTGGCCGCAGCAGCCGCCCTGGCCCCAAAGCCCCAGAGTTTGTAATAGAGACAGAAAAAACCAAGAAGAGAAACCAGGATTCTCCTACCCCCATGGCTGGGAGGGGAGATGGCACCTCGTGCTCTGCCATGGATAAGCAGAGTTTCCCCATGCTCTGCCAGGACACACTGGAGCCCTGCTCCTCTCTGCTTGCTCGCCAGCCCTGCACTCCTGGATGCCAAAGGAAAAGGAGAGCAGCCCAGCAGGAGTGGTGGCTGGCAGCTCCCCTCTGCCTGGGCTGGCATGTCCGGGCCTCACAGAGTCGACTGCAGGTCGGGGTCCACCATGGTCTCACGGTCTGGAGACTCGATGTAGTTGGCGGCTTCCTGGAGCTTGAGCAGCATGGCCATCTGTGGGGACAGGAGTGTGCCACGAGCCCAAAGGGGACAGGAGGCCCACGGGTGCCTGGGGAGGCCACTTGACCCTCCTTGCCCTCCCACACAAATGACCCACCCTGGGAAGCTCCTTAGAGGGTAAAGTAAATCCCAGAGATGCTGCAAAATCCCCCCCATGCACCAGGATCCAGCCTCGGGCATGGCTGGGATGCTGGAGGCTCAGTGTGCCAAAGCAGCATCAGCTGGCATCACCTGTGGCAGCCAGTCAGCCAGCAGCCCCTCCAGGTGACACACCAGGACATGTATGAGCACATGTGTGTCTGTGTGTGGCTCTGCACATGGACACAATGCCTTGTGGAATGTCCCATCGTGCCCATTCCCTGGCACATCACCACATGCCCTGGTGTGCAGCCCACCTTCCACTGCCACCACCCTGGGAGTGCAGTGCGTCTGCATCCCCAAATTGGGCATTTTACACTGCAAATGAACTGGCAAAGCAAAGCTCCACCCCGCTCTGCCCCCTCCAGCAGCCCCCCCAGCCCACTGGCGGTTCCCAGCATACCAGTGGGTCCGAGTCCAGGGAGCTGGGCGTCGTGTCCTTGACCGTGCGCTCCTCGGGGGGGGACACGGCGCTGTGGGGCCCGATGGTGGGTGGGGGCAGGTGGTACAGCTTGGACTGGTCCTGCTGTGCTGATGGCCAGGGCAGGGTGTCCCGCACCCACTCCACGGGGTCCTCCCAGGCCGCCTTCTGCCCGTGGACCTGTGGCAGGGAGCAAGTGGCAGCCACCTTATCAGCACATGCCAGAGCTAGCAATGTGGCACCTGAGCCCCCCAGGATAGTGCTGTGTCCCACAACAGGCACATGGCAAGGACTGACAGAGATGTCACCTGCACCCACAGTTGCAGTGCCTCCCCTCTGCCCACCCAGGGCTGCACCAGTGTGCCCCCACACTGATTTGTGTTCCCACATGGCAGCAGCACTGGGTACCTTGAGCCCATCTTTCGCCCCCTCCTGCAGGTAAGGGATGATGGAGTTGTTCCACAGGTCGATGAACCAAGTCCGGAAATCCTCAATTCCAATGGGGCAGGACAGAAAGAAGCAGGGACCTGCAGGGGAAGGCAGACAGTGGGAATGGGAGATGGGTCCCACTGCTCCAGTCACTGGCCCCATGGCTCCCAGCACCAAGGTGGGCACACCTGGCTGGCAGAGTGCTCTGGGAGCAGTGTTTGTGCAGCATCCCCCTGGCACAGTGGGCATGTATCTCCCAGATAAGAAATGGGGCTGCCAAGTTCAATCTATCCCCCAAAAACATGGTGAAACATGGGAGATCCACCCACAGAAACGTGGCTCCTCCGTGCTCCTCTGCTCCCAGGGTGGCTGACACACCAGGGACAGCTCTCACAGGAACAAAAACCACCCAGGGAAGAGCAACACTTGTTTGTGTCACCCACCAGCTGTGGTTGTGTGGGACCAGGGGGCACAGGGAGCACGTCAGCCCCCTGAGCTCCCCTGGGAGGGTTTGGCCCCAGTCCCTGGGGGCTCCAAGCAGAGGAGGGGGATGAGGAAAGGCCGTACCGATGAGGAAGTCAGATGTGCTGTGCTTCTCCAGGAAGGTGTGCAAGTGGTACCAGAGCTTGGGCACCCAGTCCAGCACTCGCAGCAGCTCCTCCTTGTTGGCATTGATGTCTGTGTCCGACTCCAGCAGCTTTCGCCGCAGGTAGCGCACCAGGAAGCCATTGGCCGGCTCCACGTTGTTGGAGAAGGTCAGCATCCTGGGGGAAGGACTCAGGTGGTCAGGGCTGGGTCTCCACACAAGCTGCCCTACTCCCCAGCACCCTCACACCCCCACTCTGCATGTGCCCGAGGCTGGGGAATCAGGGCCTGCTGGGATGGCAGGGGCAGGCTTGGGATTCAGTCCTCCCCCCAGCCATGGGATGTGACTCCAGAACTGCCCAGGGTTCAGGGATGGTTTCTGTCCCCCACAACTCCACAGGGATGGCCACCAGGGATGCATGATTCCCACCTGAAGCTGAGATGGAGGCCGTGGTTTGGGGTCATCTTCACAGGCTGGTTGGTGGTCCCGATGATGTAGGGGCTGAGTGAGTGACAGAAAAGACCCATGAGAAAAAGCCTCTGTGTCACCTCTGCCTGTGGCAGAGCTGATCTGGACACGGCCCAGGGACCTCGCCAGGAGCAGCTGGGAGCACATGTGTGCCCGGGGGGCTGCACTGGAGGGGTGCAGGGGCTCTCACCATTTGTGGTACTTGCAGGTGAGCGCGCCGTTGACGAGCTCGCTGATGGAGCCCGCCTCACTGAGGTCATCCAGGAGGATCACCAGGGGCACGTCTGCCATGCCCGTCTCCCGGTCGATCTGGTTGGCCAGGTTGGACAGGTACAGCTGCAGGTCCTGCAACGAATGGGCCAGGTGTCAGGTCTGGGGCCATGGCATGATTGCCACAGGGACCATGGCATGGTGGCCAAGGGGACCACGGCATGATGACCACAGGGACCATGTCCCCAGCGCCAAAAGGGGCACAGCTGCCCTCACCTTGCAGGACTGCTGGTGCATGTTGAAGGTGCTGACGATGCCCTCGGTGACGTCCCGACCCGAGCGCTCCACCAGGTACTCGGCCAGGCGGTTGGTCAGGTAGGTCTTGCCGGTGCCGCTGGGTCCCGAGAGGATGAGGCGGCGGTGCTTGAGCAGGAGGCTGATGTAGTGCTGCATCATGGGCTTGGGGATCAGTGTCTCGAACACCAGGCTGTCCACGCACTTCTCCTTCAAGCCTGCGGGCAGGGGAGGGCTGAGGGTCCTGCTCACGTGCCGTGACACTGTGAGACAGCAGGGACGTGGCACAGCAGCAGGGTGCCTCTGCCACACTGACCTTTGAGTGTCACCACGACGCTGGTCAGGCCCCGGCGGCACAGCGGCAGCTCCGGCGGCTCCGTGTCCAGCACCCGCTTGATGTGGCTGATGCTGTATCCATAGACAGACTCAGTGCTGAGCCCCAGCGTGGATGCAGGATCCATCTTGGTGATGTAATCCTACGTGGAGAGCAACAGGGCTGTCAGTGCCCCAGAGGGCTGGCAGAGAGCAGCTCCAAGAGAGCTGGAAGGACCTGGGCCAGGGAACATTAGGCATGGTGGAGCAGTGTCAAAGGATGTGTACCCAAGGGGGCTCTTCATGCTCTTACCTTGAAGACCTGGCAGACAGCCTCATCCAGCATCTTCCAGTCCACCTTTCCGCTCACCTTGGTCCAGCCCAGGAAAAACTCCTGCTGCTTGAGGTCCTAGGAGCCAAGGCAGAGGTGTGCAGTGTTGGAGTACCATGTCCAGCCCCTGACAGGCATCCTCTGCCCCTTGGCCAGAGCCATGACACAGGGACAGGCCAGGGTACCCACAGAGCCCACACTTACCCCCTTGATGATGTGCTGAGGTGGCATGCGCACCACAATCCGCAGCGTCAGCTCATCCTTCTGGGTGCCAGCACTGACAGCATCCATGGGGGACACATCTGGGGATGGAGCAGTGAGGCTGTGCCAGCAGGGAGAGCCCAGCCACCGGGCCTGGCTGTGCCCAGCCAGAGCCAAATCCTGCTGTGGCACCAGCAGCACAACAGATCCCCTGCTCACTCCAGGTGAGCAGCAGCACGTTCCCACCACACACACCTCCCTGTCCCAGCCCTTCCCCATCTGCCAGCAGATCCATCACCCCTACCTGCATCCCCCAGGCTGGGGCTGAAGGCTTGGCCAAGGGTGAGACCCAGGGAACGCCGTGGTGAAGAGGAGGCCGATGTGCTTGTGATATGGCTGGGAACAGAGCCTGGCACTGCCGAGGGCCCCGGGGCCACCTTGAGACGGTCGTTCTCAGCCTTCAGGAGATCCACCTCCAGCTGAGGGAGAAGCAGGTGGAGCACAGGGTGAGGAGCTGGATGCCAGCAGCACCCTGGGGTGCAGCATGGCTGTGGGGGCACAGGGACTGTGAGCACCCAGGTACTGAGAGCAGCCGGGCTCCTCACCTGCATGTTGTGCATGGTCTCCCGCAGCTGCTCCAGCTGGTGGGCCGAGTTGAGGGCCTCCAGGCGGATGTCTGTCAGCTTCATCTCCTTCTCCCACAGCTCTGACCGCAGCTCAGATACCTCCTTCTTCTCTGGCTCACCCTCATTGTGGGCTGGGAAGAGTCTGGGCCAAGGGAGAGACCAGGTCTGGCACATGCCCAGAGCAGGAGCCTGCAGCCCCCACCACTGGTCCTCCCTGGCCCCACATACTCAGCCGTGTCGATGCCCACGGAGGAGGACGTGGAGGATTTGATGGAGGGCGAGGCAGTCTCTGTGGAGCCGTGCTGCAGCTTGGGGGAGGAGGGGGCCGACGAGTCTGGCGTGGCAATCTCCTCGATGTCCGAGTAGGATGAGGCTGACTTGGGGCCCTTTTTGATGCTGAAAGCCTTGTTGAAGGAGCTGCGTAGCTGCAGGAGAGGGAAATGTTCCTGTTAGAGACAGCCTGACAATGCAGTCTCACAAGCAGAGGTTTGGCCTGGTTCTGCCCTGTCTGCCCAGAACCCAGAGACAGACTGAGCTGGGACCAGTGCCACCACACCCACCACCAAGGCAGCACTGTGTCCCACCGCCATGCTGGGGGAAGGATCCAGCCCAACCCTTCTCTGCTGACACAGCAGAAGGATGGAGTGCACAGCCCTTTGGGCAACACTCATCTCAGACTGGATGGCACCAGAGCCCCAAAGACTGGGACCCACATCCTGGTCACAACATCTCCTGGCCCTGCTTCCCACCAGCACTCACACAGGGATGTTCAGGCACAGCACCAGCATCCCGGTTTGTCAGAATGGGCCGATCCATCCCCACATTCACCCCACTACAGCCATCCCAGCAAGCAGTGTTCAGGGTGTCACCTCTCACCCTGCAGAGCCAGGGTCCTGCCCCACACCTCCCTCTGCCCCAAGGGCCCTGCTGGAAGCACAGAGGGGCAGCCAGCTCTCCTTGGGGTGCCCCAGGGTCCCGGCCGGGCATGCAGCATGCACAGAGCACACACAGAGCACAGTGGGGTGAGGCCAGGGCGGGCGATGGACGTTGCACAGGGACCAAACCACATCTGGGTCCCATCAGCCTGTGGAAGAGCAGTAGGACAGGCATCCCAAGCTCACACCGTGTCCCCTGGAGCACTAGAGCCTGCTCTGAGGGTAGGTGGGAGGAAGAAGGGATGGAGAACACACAGGATCCATCCCAATCCCCACAGCCACCTCGCAGGCTGCTTTGGTGTGTCCCCAAAAGCAAAAGCATTGCATTTCAGGATAAAAAGTGGGGAGCCAGCTCTGCTGATGGTGGAACCAGGGGAGAGCTGGGACCCACATGGGTGCTGGCAAAGACAGGGCCACTCGGGACCACATCAGGCAGCCCTGAAGATGCAGAGATGGGCAGCACCACACCCCAGTGCCCCCAGTGCCACAGGCAGGGCTGCAGGGAGGTTCCCAATCCCAAAAGATCCGGTTACAGGAAGTCAGGAGAGTGCCTGCCTTCCCTGGGCAAGAAGGGGGTTGTCCCCATAAAGGGGCAGGTCCCATCCGAGCCCTTCCTGCTGCCTCCAGGCAGTTCAAACACTTCTTGTGGCTGCATATTTGGCCTTAACAACCAAGGAAGCAGCCAAGGTGGGCACAGCCCGTCTGGGGGCCCAGGATGGGCTGTGTTGGAGTTAGTGCCAGTGGGATGGATGGGATGGGGAGTGTATGAGCACCGTCCCATGAAATGGAGCAAAGGCCCGGGCCGGGCACAGCGTGTGGTGGAGGGCATGGCGTGGGACTTACCTCGTACACCTGGAAAAAAAGGGTTGAGGTCAGCATAGGGGGAGAGAAACAAAACAAAGCAAGACTTAATCACACATCCAGCTCAGAGCTGCGTGATGCAGGAAAGGGGCTGCCTGGCCAGGGTGTCCAGCCCCCCACACTGCCAGAGACTGCAGGCAGACGGTGACATGGGGGAAAACACAAGGAAGCAGGCGTGCAGGGCCAGGGCTGGGAATCTCCCAGAGGGGCAGGAGAACTCCCAGCCAACATGTCCATGGTGGTGACACACTCCTCACCACTGCTGTCCCCAGGGGCCAGAGGGGACCAACACCATGAGGCCAAGGTAGATCGAGTTTGTGGGGCTCCCCAAGCCCTGAGCCTCGTGCCTACCCAGCTCTTCTTCTTCTTCTTCTTGGCGTCGGCGTCCTTGCTGCTGCCGATGCTGGAGTGGCTGGTGATGCTGTTGAGGCTGGAGATGCTGTCAGAGGAGTTCTGCCTCTTGATGCGCAGCTCTGGGGTCAGCCAGAGAAGTGGGAGAGATGAGGAAAGGAGGGATCAGCCACTTGCAACTGCCCCAATGGCAGAGCATCCTGCACTCCCCTCCCTGCATCCTCCTCCCACCCAACACCTTCTGAGCTCCATTCATAATGATGACATGGGGCTCAGACACCACATGGGCATTACCTCAAACCCCACAGATACACCCAGAGCACACACTGTCCTGCTGCTGTCCCAGACCACCTCTCTGCCAGCACCCTGCACTCACACAGGGGGTTTGGGGCTAGAAACAGCATTTATGGGAACAAAGCCAAGATCAGCAGCCAAAACTGGCTGTCAGAAAGGGCCTGTGATGACCACCCCATTCTCCTACATGCTAGCATGGAGACCTGCTGTGGTGACAGCTCTGGCTGTCCAACTCTGCCTTCAGATGCTCAGGGGTTTCAGGTGGGGAAGAATTGCTGCCCAGGGGATCCTGACTCCTTGTGAACTTCACCCATGAGTGAGTGTGCCCCCAAGAGCCCTATGCCAGGCCCAGAAGGAGCAGCCCAGATCAAGAAGGGCTGCATCCCTGTGCTGGGGGGCTGCAGCATCATGCCTTACCTTTGGGGGTGACATCAGTGCCATTCAGGGCACCCTGGATCACAGCTTGGGCCTCTGAGTTCTTCTTCTTCAGGAAGTCAATGGTCTCTCGCAGGTCCAGCAGCTCCGTGTCCTGGAGGGACAGAGTCAGAAACCCTGGAGTGCATCCAGATGGTGCAGGGCCCACCCCAAGAGCACCCCTGGGACAGTCATTGCCTCAGCATCACCCAGGTCGAGCACCTCCCCACCCCATGAGCCCCATCAGTGCCCAGGGAGCACCCACCTTCTCCTCAGCAGTCTCGGCCAGGTGCCGCAGGCGGGATGTCATGCTCACCAGGCTCTGCTCAAAGGCTGCCACCAGGTTGGCCTGGGAGTAGAGGAGAAACAGGTGAACACCCACATTTGGGTGCTGGCTCAGCACCCACTGCCAGGCGTGGGATGCAAGAAGCTGGAAGGGGGAAACAGGACTCCCATGGGCACATCCAGCACCAGCCCCATGCCCTGGAGGGATGGAGCAGTGTGTCCTGCAGTGGCTCCCACGGGGACTCACATTGGCAGACAGCTGGGACGTCAGCGTGGCCACCTTCTCCTGTGAGGACTCCAACTCACGGCGCAGCTTCCGGATTTGCTGTGGGGAGAGAGCGGTGGGATGAGAAGGGCCAGGAGATCACCCTTGCTGGGGGCACGAGCGAGCATGAGCAGAGGGTGTGGGCTCACCTCAGACTGCATCTTCTCCTCAGCCTGGCAGCGTGAGAGCAGAGAGAGACAGACAGACAGAGGCAGGCAGTCAGAGGGGCAGCGAGGCAGGGACAGGCTCAGCACCAGGCAGAGGCATGCACAGAGCCCCCCCCGATCCCACCCACACCCCCCAGCCATGCAGAAAGCAGCACAGCAGCACGGAGGCAGCTCTTACGGAGGAGTAGGTGGAGGATGCGCTGGAGGCCAGGGACAGCACTGATCCGTGAACTGCAACAGAGGAAAACCCAGGGTGTCAGGGTGCCCCAGCCAGTGGCACCCCAGGGGCTGCGGGTCAGGGCACAGCAGGGCGCAGGAGACAGGGCTCTCAGTGGTGGGGGGCTCTGAGAGGGTCTAGGGGAGGCACAGGGTGGGATGGCAGCTACTCAGCACTGGCCATTTCTTGGTGCATGGCTGCTGAACTGCCTGGTAACTGGCAGGGAACACCCTCCATATGCACCCTCCTCTCTGGCTGAGCTCAGGGGCTCTGCCACCCTCCCTGGCTGCTTGGGTTGCCTCCTCCCCAGTACCACAGCACCCTGGGGCCAATCCAGGGACACTGGACACCCACAGGGGTCAGGGTGGACTGTGGCCCAGGGCAAACGCCAGCACAGAAGAGTCCACCAGGCCCTTTAGGGCTGCTGTCCCTGCTCTGATACCAAGGATGGGATGCCCTGACCCATCCGATAGTGCTGTAGCACCAGTAGGAAGGGAGAAGTGTGCAGGGAGCCCCACCACCCCCCTGGAGCCTCCTCTGCCTGGGCAGGAGCGCAGCACACTCTCACCATCGTCCACAGGGTCCCGGAAAGACCCCGAGCGGATCATGCCTTTGGGCTTGTCAGCCAGGGAGAGGGTGCTGCCCATCTGGGAGGTGCTGTACAGCTCGAAGGTGGAGTCGTGGGTGGGGATGCTGTTGGAGCGGGTGATCCGCGGGGTTGCGGTGGCAGTGGGGCTCACTGCAAGGAGAAAGCAGGGAGGAAGCAGGGTCAGAGTCACACTGGGGACCTGGGACTGGCATGGGGAAGCAGGGCTGGGAGCGATCCATGAGAACTGGGAGGCAGCGAGGAAGCAGGGATCGTGGTCCCAAAGCAGGGAGGGGCTGAGGGAAAGCTAAGAGGCAGATTGATGCTGGGAAGACCTGGACACCAGCAGCAAGGTAACCACAGGGCTGAGAAACAAATCCATCGCCCCAGGGCCAGGTGGGCACCACCACACCAGAGATCATCCCCTGCAGGTGCAGGAGTGGAGCCTGTTGCCCCAACCTGTCTGCCTGGACCACCCAAACCCTCCAGGAGCATGCAGATCCTGGTGAGAGCAGGGCAGGGCTCACCCCTTTCCCCATCAAGTACCCCCAGAGGAGCAGGGACCACAGCCTGAGCCCTGAAGGTGAATGAGATACCCTCAAGCAGAGGTGATGGACATTCCTGGTCCCAGCCCAGCACCAAAACTGTATGTTGAGGGGGAGCAAGGAGAAAAGCAGCACCCAGGGAAGCACCAACACATCACACGGGAAGCAGGAGGGAAGGGGAGGGGGGATGGCAGCAGAGGGCACTGACCAATGCTGGTGAGTGGACCCTTCCCAACCAGCGCCATGGGGAGGGCAGAGGGCGAGGGCAGCTCCTGCTGCTCGTCAGACTCAGGAAGGCCACTGACAGCATGCGAGTGGCGTCGCTCCTTGGCCTCCTCCTGGGAGTGGAGCTGGTACCTGGGGAGCCACAGACAGGCATGGTGAGGTCGACCAGCACCGTCCCAGATCCTGCCCAACATGCTGTGGCCCAGCCTGCCTAGCACGGGGGCACTGCCCTGGAAAGCTCCACATACCCTCCCTTCCTCCCCAGCACCATCCAAAAGCGATTTGAGCTCTTTTACCTCAACCCTTTCTTGGGCAGGGTGTTCCTGTCACGGTTGGCACTGGAAGGGAAGGAAAAATCAGTGACATCCCTGCAGAGATGAGGGAAGGAGGCATGGTGATTGAGCTGCAGGGACAGGGGGCTTTTCCTCCAAAATGTTTGCAGGAAGAGGCTCTGAAGCAGGCAAAGGTCATGGCAGGACAGCAGGGATGGATCCGAGCCCGTGGAGGTGCCCCAGAGATCCCACCCTCCTTCCAGCCATACCTGTCCAGATGTGTGAGCCGGGGGCTTCCACTCCAGCCCAGCTCTCCTGACTCTTCCTCCTCCTCCTCCTCCGTGCTGGCAGGGGGTGCAGCAGCAGGGGTGGGGGTGGTGGTGCTGCCCCCTGAAAAGGCACTGGGCAGGCTCATGGGCATCTGTAGGGACTCCATGCTGCGGTGCAGACTGGAGAGCTTGGAGTACATCCTGCCCTCCTTGGGGACGCTGAAGCCACCCATGAGCTCCAGGCCCTGGGAGAAGCTGGCCGAGTTGATGTTGAGGATGGGGGCAGGGCTGGGGCTGAAGCAGGGCGCCAGGTGCCCACCAGATGGGTGCAGGTCCTGGAGCTTGGTAGTGTGAGGGGGGTGCAGCTCAGTGGAGGACGGCAAGTCCAGGCTGTTGGAGTTGACTTTGTCCAAATTGGCCAGCGAGGGAGGCTTCACGTAGGTCTTGGCAGCCGTTCTGGAGGGGGAAAATGGGTAAGCAAATAGGTGAGACTCAGGTGCTGGCGTTGGGCACAGCTGTGCCAGGGACCTGCTGCCCTCAGAGGCAGAAGGACCTTACCTGAGAGGTGTGGGGGGCAGCTCAGCCACCTTGGCCGCCGGTGGGAGGTTGGCCTGGGCTTTCGGGGTGCTCTCTGGTGAGCTGACACTCTTCACTGTCCCGCACTCGGAGTCAAGTGCCACTGCCTTGGCCTTGGCCTTCTCCTTCTCCCGGTCCGTCTGGTTCACAGGGGCCGGTGTGCCACGGCCAGCACCAACCTTGGACGGCTCCTTGAGCCGCGACACGGAGATGCCACCCTGCTTGGTGCTCAGCAGGCTGGGGTCGATGCTGCTGCTGACCGGCCGGGCTGCGCTGCGGCCACCAGTCACACTCATGGAGCTGGACTTGGCCGGCCGGGGCAGGCTGCGGTACTGGATGTTGGTGCGAGCCCCTGGGGACAGGAACCCGGGCTCGGCTGCGTTGGAGACGTCCAGGCTTGTTTTCCTCCCACTGACCGGCTTGATGGGGATGCCAGAGCTCTTCTGGATCTTGCCAAGCGTGGCCGAGCCCCCGGCCTGCATGACGGTGGCTGTACCAGTGGCAGGAGCTGGTTTCTTGTAGCCAAAGGAGCCGGAGGACGAGGGTCGGGTGAGCCCCGACGGCGGCTTCTTGGCATCAGTGGCTCGGTCACGGCCGGCGTCGGAGGAGGAACGCTGCAGGCCCGTGCTCTTCACAGACAGCTTGCTCTTGTCTGTGGCTTTGGTCTCGGGCTTGCCTGGCAGCATTGAAGGATAGGTTAGTGTCCCAGAAGCTTTGGGGACATTTGGGAGTGAACTAGTACAGATAGGACATGAGCATCGGAGATACAGGGATGTGATGGAGAATGGACGTGCCAGGCCACTGCTGTACCCAGTGAGCCACCCTCCTGGCACATGCACATGAGGCCATGGGGCAAGTACAGACCCCCAGCCCGCCTGCAGGGACACACAGCCCTGCCTCCCCCTCCAGCCCACACCCCACTCCCGGGTCCGAGCACATCCACAGGGCATCCTCTGGCCAGTGTGCTCAGGAAGGTGCACAGAGACATCACCCAACCTTCTCTCCATTGGAGAAGATGGACTCTGCCCACACCGGGTCTCACCTGCCACTTTGAGGGTGCTCTGGGCCGTGTGGGTGATGGGGGAGGTCACGGCTACCGGAGGGGTCTTGCCCTTCTTGAGGGAGCCCGGGGTGCCCAGGCTGACAGGCTTCTTCAGCTCGCCACCCTTGGGCCCCTCCTCGCCACCATCCGAGGGCTCCCGCCGCCACTTGGAGGAGCCATGCTCCATCTTGAGGCTGCTGCTGTCGTAGTCCAGCTTCTTGGGCGCTTTCTCCTCACCCTCACAGTACCAGCTGAGCCCACTCTCTGCCAGCGAGCGCTTCTCTGAGTCTGTGCGCAGCTGTGGGCAGAGCAGAGTCAGGGCAGCTCCTGGTACCCACCCCAAACCCATCCCCACAAACCCAGCTGGGAGCAGGATGCACCAGACACCCCGTGCTGTGCCTGTTTCCCACACTGGCACCCCCCATGCCTAGCTGTGGGCAGAGCAGAGTCAGGGCAGCTCCTGGTACCCACCCCAAACCCATCCCCACAAACCCAGCTGGGAGCAGGATGCACCAGACACCCCGTGCTGTGCCTGTTTCCCACACTGGCACCCCCCATGCCTAGCTGTGGGCAGAGCAGAGTCAGGGCAGCTCCTGGTACCCACCCCAAACCCATCCCCACAAACCCAGCTGGGAGCAGGATGCACCAGACACCCCGTGCTGTGCCTGTTTCCCACACTGGCACCCCCCATGCCCTCTTTGCTGCTGAGGCAGCAGCACCAAGCAGGACCCGGTGTCAGGAAGGGTCGGGGTGCTGCTGGCACTTACTGCTATGGCTGAGTTCCTGCGTGAGGCCGTGGGGGTGGAGGGCAGCGAGTTGAGCGAGGAGCTGGCATTGAACTCCTCCGAGCTGAGATTGTCGGAGGCATCACTGAGGCCGCTGCTGATGGAGCTGCTCTCATCCCAGCTGTGAGGGACAGACAGCATCAGACCCCTGCCCAGCCTGGGGGGTCCCACCACCTGCGGGATCTCCCTGCTCCAGGGGCTGCTGGGGAAAAACCCAGCTCTTGGTAGTGCCCAGGGAGAAGGCACGCAGGGGTCATGACTGTCTCCAGCCCAGCCTGGCATGAGGTCAGTGTCCCACTGGCACACACGCCCCAGTGACCCTACCTCTCCCCATTAATGCCCTGTGGGCGTTTTGGAGGGGATGGAGGGGATACCTGCACAGTGCAGAGAAGTCAGCACCCACACCACAGGGCTGGCAGCACCACACCTGGCAACAAACCCCCTGAGATGTGCCCCACCAAGAGAGCTGGGACTGTCGGAAAGGGCAAGACTGCTGGAATAAACAAACCAGCTGCTCTGCAGCATCCACCCTTCCTTGGGTGGCCCCCACCCACCACACCCCACTCCCTGTCTCCAGTGCCCAGCAGCCACAGGCAGCAGGTCTGGGTGCCACTGCTATGCCAAGTGTCTGCTCCATGCTGAGGCTCAGCAGAGCGTGCACCACCCCATCTGCAGGGCCCTCAGTCAGCGCCGTGCTGGGGCAGCAGCTGCCCGGGTGCCCCATGGGCCTGGCAGGGCTGTGCCCACGGCAATCCTGCACAGACGGGCACGGTGCACCTTACAGCAGGATGAGCACGGCCCCTTTCAGGTCAGCAGCTGAGTAGGTCAGTGAGGCCTCGCAGCCTTCAAGGGGGCTGCAAGAGGCTGGGGGAGTCAACACTGGAACAGGTTGCCCAGAGCAGCTGTGGCTGCCCCATCCCTGGAAGTGTCCAAGGCCAGGTTGGACAGGGCTTGAAGCAACCTGGTGTAGTGGAAAAGTTCCCAATTCTGGCAGGGGGTGGAATAAGATGAGCTTTAAGGTCCATTCCAAGCCAAACCATGCCATGATTCTGTGACAAGCTGCGGTGTAGCAGCAGGGAGCAGGGCTGGGGGGCTGCAGCCAGCCCCAGTCCCTGCTGGAGATGCCTGTTTCTCCACACTGGGGCCACAGAGGTACAGGAGAAGCCCAGCAAACATCAGACCCCCAGCAGCTGGTGAACCAATTTAGTGTCATTCAAAGGACACTCTGGGAAGAGCATGGTCATGCTCATGGCACAGGAGAGGGCACCTGTGCCAATTGCAGTGCCAGGGCACAAGCAACAGTCACCACCAACCCTTCCAGGATGCCCAAAGCCCAAGATGGAGCAACACAGGCAGCTCCAGCACCCTATGACCAGCACTGTGTGTGCTGCTCTTTCCATCAGGGAAGAGTCCATGAGAGACTGGCCCGAGCCAGGATGGACACAGCTCCCTGCATCCCCACAGCAGCTTTTTGGATAGAGCCCACAGGTGCTGCTGCCCAGGAAGGGATTTCACTAGGACCATGCATGTACCCAGGTACTCAGCCCCTGGAGCTGAGCTGCTCAAATCAAAGCATCTCCCACCAGCAGCCCTGTGCTGGGGATGACTTCCCACCAGGACAGAAATTCCCACCCCAGAGCCTGCAGCAAAGCTCCTCTCCCAGCAGGTAGTGCCAGGAGCAAGGCCAGGCTTCAGAGATCTGCATCCTGTGGGGACATGGCTGGGGCCACAAAGGATGCTAGGTGTCTCAGCTTGGTTTTTGGGAACTGGCAGAGAAACCCCAAACACTCTCCCAAGCCATACATGGGATGTCCCCAGTGTCCTGGCTCCAAGTACCTGGAGAGACACAGGGAAAGGGACACAGACTCAGGGGCTGGGCAGGGGCAGAAGGTGACCCCAGATCCTCCATGGCAACCCTGTGCCAAGGAAGGACAACACAGAAGGTCAGAGGTGACATCCCAAAACCACTCAAACCATAGGGCGAGGCCAGGGAGCAAGCTGTGTGCTGTGGGGGTGCCTCTGACTCTCTCATGGGGTACACAGCTGGCATGTTGAGGGATCCCCCAAACTGGCACTTGTATGGCACTGGCAGTACAGCAAGGAAAGCCTCAACCACTGCACCGCTGGCCCCTCGCAAACCACAAACTTCGGGAGCATGGCCGAGCCCTGGCACCCCGGGTGCCCAGCTAAACCCCCAAACGGGGGGCACCCATGTCGCAGTGTCACCCCGGAGGCAAAACTCACCCCCTGCTTTGTGCTCCGTTCCCTCCATCTTACCCAGAGCCATTCCCGGTTTTGTCATTTGCGAACCCACCCGCAGGCAGCACCGCGGCAGCTCCGGGGACGGGGATGCTCAAGGGCAGCGCGTCCGTCCTGCCTCGCTCCGCCGGGCGGGCGGGACCCACCGGGGGCGGGATGATCCGGGCACGGCCCGGGGGATGCGGACCCCGGCCCCAGCCCCATTCCCAGCCCCGGCACGGAGGGGACGGACGCACCGGCAGGGAGAGGAGAAGGAAGGACCTGACCCGCGGCGCGATGCCCAGGGATGCTCCGCTCCGCTCCGCTGCGGACGCGCCCCGGCTCGGAGCCCCCGCCCGGCATCCCCGGGATCAGCACCGCATCCCAGGGATCAGCATCGCATCCCCGGGATCAGCACCGCGTCCCCGGGAGCGCCGGGTGGGCTCGGCCCGGCCGCGCCGCAGGTGCGGGGCGGAGGATGGGGGGAGCGCAGGGGACCCGCCCCGATACCCCGATGTCCCCGATGTCCCCATGCCGCGGCCGCGCTGCCCCGACCCTCCTTCCCCCCCTCCAGCAGCGAGGCCGAGACAAAGCACCGCCCGCGGAGCGGCCCCGGGGCGCGGGGCTTTGTCTGTCGGGGCCGTGCTGCGGCCGCGCCCCGCACGGTGCGGAGCGGTGCGGGGTCCGTGCGGTGCGGTGCGGTGCGGTNCGCGACCCCCAAACCCGCGGCCCCCAGCCGTGGGGGTGCCCCTCAACCTCAGCCCACCGGCCCCCCAGCTGTGCCCGGAGCTCCCGAGCCACCACTCACGTACCCAAAGGTGCCCCCCAGTCCAGCCCACAGCGACATCGCTCAGACTGGTCCCAGTGCCCCGTTCTCCCTCCCCAAAGGCACCACCTCTCGCTGTGGGTCTCGCTGTGTGGTGCCGGGACAGCCTCTCCCAGTAATTCCAGGGCATAGCCCCAGTAAGGACACCTACGCCCGCCCTCCTCTGCCCTTCATCGACAAAAATCCCCGTTCCTGTCCTTTTTTTCTCTCTCGCATCAGAGCAGGAACCACCCTGCAGCGCAGGGTCCTCACCGGATGGTGACACCACTGGGGACACCTTCGCCAGCCCTGCCGCGGCGGGCAGAGAGTTAACTGCAGCCTTGGCAAGGCAGACCCTGTCCCTGCGGGCTGGGAAATAAGTAATTCCTTCCTTGAAGCAACGGCAACGCCTCTTGGCTCCTTCCCCGCTGCCCCATCCCTCGCTGCACGGCACGGCACGGCTGGCCAAGGGTACCCGACCACCCCTGTCTCTGCTGACCAGCCCCTGCCCGCACCCACCACCCTCTGGTCAGAGCTGATGGCCAGAGGTCAGTGGTGAGGCCACCAGTTCGTCCCACGGGCAGCCAGCCCTGCGGTGGGGTGACAACCCTACGGTGGGGTGACAACCCTACGGTGGGGTGACAGCCCTGCAGTGGGGTGACAGCCCTGTGATAGGGTGACAGCCCTGCGGTGGGGTGACAGTCCTCTGGTGGGGTGACAGCCCTACAGTGGGGTGACATTCCTGTGGTGTGGTGACAGCCCCACAGCCATGTGTGCCAACAGCCTGTCCAGCCCTGCATCCCTACGGTCCCTCTGGCCTGGCACGATGCTGGACACCGTCCCCTCCCTCCTCTTCTCCTGGCCAGCTGCCTCAGCTCCGTCACAGCCAGCTTGGGCAGTGCTCAGAGGAGCTTTGTCTGGGCCAAAATCTGGGCTCAGGACAGCGGAGCCAGCCCAACACAGCCCAACACAGCCCAGCACAGTCCAGCACCAGAGCTCCCAGGAGAGGCAGCTTTGATCCCACCAGAGTCACGAGCCTGGTGTGAGATGATGGCAGAGAATCCCTGCTGACCACAGCAGCCCCATGGACACCAACATTGGCACTGACCCCATGCAGAGGAGCATCCCCAGCCTATTTCTCAGCAGAGGCTCCTGTTGTGGCCAAAGGGTTCAAACTCTCCCTCCTTCACCTGTCTCACACTGGCACAGACACCTCGTGTGGCAGATCAACCTGCTGGGACCAGCAGGGGCTCCCAACCCCCGTGTCCTGCTGGGATGGTCCTGCCAGATCCCAAATGCCAGCCCCAAGCCCACCCTGGATGAAAACAATTCCCACCTAGCCTGCCCTGGTCCCTTCCTCCTGTCACAGGGAAGAAAATGGGTGGCCTTCACCAGGGGGTCCCACATCCCACACAGTGGGTCACTGGCACTGAGTGGGCTCTGTGGCACCAGTGCCCCCAGCTCCAGCCTTGTGCTGTGACTTCAGGCAGGAGCAGTGAGGAAAGCACAGGAGCAGCCGGGGCTCTTCCCACCCTCCCCCTCTCCTCCACTTAATGGGGCAGAAAAACCAATTAGCTTCATAATCCCGCTGGGAAGGTTAGGGGCTCCCTATGGGCGTGGGTAGGGAGGGGCTTTGCTTCCCCCTCACATCCACATCAGGAACCACCTCAGGGCGTCACAACACCCATCACCCACTCGCTGACTCCTTTAGGATCCTCAAAGCCCCCTAAACTCCTTCATACCCTTGAGGACCCTGCCCAGACCCCCAAGTACCTTCTCAGACAGTGCCAGCCCCTGCAGAGAGCCCGGCTACCCTGACCCTGGGTGTTTCCTGATTGGGTTTTGGGTACTGGCATCTGCCACCTTTCACTGAAGCCACGCTCAAAGGAACAGGGGGCTGAAGAGACCTGGCAGATGTGGAAACTGAGGTGGGCAGGCAGACCTGTCTCGCCTGAGCTCACCCAACCGAAGAGGATCAGCACATCACATCTCACAGTTGATCCAGCACCCTGTTCTCCAGGCAGCACCTCCTCTGGCCCCCCCTGGTCCCTGAGGAGTGCCAGGCATGGGGCAGACCCATGGCCAGGCTGTGTCTCCACCCCAGCTCTGCACCACCAACCACAGCAACAGCGAGGACAAGGCTGTGGAGGGTGAGCCAGCCACAGTGACACTGGTCATGGACCCCAACCACACTCCTGACTGCCGTGGCAGTAGGGCTGCAAGAGACAATGAGGAATCACCCCTCTAGCCCACCCGAGCAGTGGAAACCCCAGAGGAAGCGTGTCCTGGTGTGGGGATGTCCGCTGGCAGTTTGGGGATCTCCAGTGGCAGTTCTGGTGACACAAGAAGCCTTGAAGCCTGCAGGAGCCACGTGCAGTGCGCAGAGAGTCCCAGGGCAGTGCCGGGGTGGGGAGTGGAGTGACTCAGCCCGCTTGTGAAATTCCTATTTTTCCTGCTAGGATAAACCAGTGGCCTCAAACACCTCAGCCCACAGCAGCAGGGCTCCTCCATGAGCAGTAGGGTGGCATGTGGCACATGGTAAAGCCAGGTCTTGAGGTCCCCAGGTGGCAAGCAGACAGGCAGGTGGGTTTTGGGGGCAGATTCCCCACAGCAGCTTTCCCAGGGCACGTGGGTGTGCGAGGTCAAGCCCTGGGCTCGGCACTGCTCCGTGCCTGCATCCAGCCCCACTGATGTGTCACAGCAGCTTCCCACACCCTGGGCGTGCACTGACCCCCTGGTGCCCTGCATCCCTCAGTCCCACAGCTGCAGGATCCCCTTCCAAAACAGGCTTTGTGCAGCCACTGCCACAGCCCAGAGGGCCAGGGGTCAGTGCTGGGGGCATCAACTCAAACCATAAGACACTGAACCACTGAAAGGCAGCGCAGAGGAAGGTGCTGGAATGGTGGTGGTGCCCAGCAGGGTCCTGGGGCCCCTTTCTGGGAGCATCCTCCATCCCCAGATGGAGGGAGGAACCCGCTGAGCCCGGCACACGGCGCAGCCCAGCAAATATTTATCCAACATCACTCCCTGGCCAGCTGGGCCAGGGCCCCCCACTCATGCTGGGCCACGTGCGGGGCCATAGCCGTGCCCCACGGGATGTCCCCTGTGAGAAATGACTTCACAGGCTCGCTGGGAGGGGGCAAGGGGTCATCCCAGACCGTCCAAAACCGAGCAAGGGGCGTTCAAGGGAAGGGAACAGGCGCCAGCGCCAATCCTGCTCGGAGCAGCAGAGGAGGGCAGTCACTCCCCCGCTGCTCCTGGGGAGCTGAGCCAAACATCTGCTCCTGCCGAGCCCGAGGAGCTGCGAGACAGCCGGAGCACGGCGGGTGTCAGCTCCAGAGCATCCCTCCCGGGAGGATGCTGCTGGCAGCCCCTGACCCTGCTGCAGGGGACCACCGGCCCTGCAGCACCACCGCGGTGGCCCGGGACAGTGCCTGGGGGGTGCCATGAGCTGGACATACATGTCCTGAGATTTCAGTGCCAGAAGCTGCTGCCTCAGCTCCATTTCATGCCCATGAGCAGAGTCAGGGCAGTATACAGCTCATGGGAGTGCAGACGCTGTCATGGCTGTGGTGGGATGCAATGCCACATCCCTTTTCCACCCCAACAAGGTCAAAAGGACACCCCCAAATCACAGTGGTCCCAGGGTCACACAAAGACTCCCCCAGGGCCCTGGAAGCCCCATGGGACATGCACAGCCCCAGGGACCAGCTCCAGAGCAATGCCCCCACGCCACAGCCCTGCAGAGCACACAGACCATCACTGCTCCTGCAGCAGAAGGCGCTGACTCAGCAGCCAGCCCCGCTCACTCCCTCTGCACCCCTTGAGCTCCCAACCACAGCAAAGCCTTGCAGCATCCCACTCACTGCCCACTGTGACCCAACCAGCCCCAGGGAACACCCAGGGATGGTGCTGCACCAGCACCCAGGACCTGACACATCAGGTCAGGTTTTGAGCAGGCACAGCACGAGGGGAGACACACCAACATGCAGCTGCTCTGGGGTGGCACTGCTCAGACATCCAGGACATGGCCAGAACAAAACAGGGCCAAACCTGGCATGCACATCCCTGCTCCTGCTCCTCACCACTGCCTGGTTCACGTGCAGGTCTGCACAGGAAGGCACCCACGCTGTGGACCCACACTGTGGACATGCACACAGAGAGGTCCCTTGGTGACCTCCCAATAGGGTGACCTTGGTGGCGTGACCTCCAGTGGCCAAGAAACATCCCCAGCCTGGACACGTGGGAAAGCGTTCCTGGTGGCACCACACACCTCCTGGAACAGGCATTGGGGCAGGGAACAGCGAGTGGCCACTGAGTGGTGATGGGTGGGAACCAGAGTTGACCAAGGAAAGGAGTGAAGATGTTTCAATGCTAAAGAAACAGCCCAGGGCTGAGTGCTGTCCCTGCCCATGCCCTGCCCATACCCCGCCCATGCCCCAAGGACAGGCAGGACAGGGCAGGGGAGCAGCACCATTTCCTTCCATCCCTTCAGACACCCTGGGTGCATCCTGGTAGGTGTCCCCTGTGCCAGGTCCCTGCTCTGCTGCAGAGCACAAGGAGGACATGGTGACACTGGGAACAAAAGAAGGGATGTGCTGCCGAACAGGGCAGGCAAAGCCAGAGCTTTCGACCCCCTGAAAGCAGCTGCAGGTTGGTGGTGGAGCAAGTGTCAGGCCGATGGACGCAGGCACGTCTGGGCAAGGAGCCAGGATGCCAGCACATTTGGCTGACACAGGAATGCTGCTGGGGGCTTGGATGTCCCTGCTGATCTCTGCTCAGACCTGACTATCCCACTCCCTCTGACCTGGGCCCCAGGTACCCCACTGCCCCCTTGGCTGGGCTCACCCTTACCCTCCACCCTGCTGAATCCACCCCCAACACCCCACGGGCAGTGTCCCTGCCCTGGCCGTGCCTCACCTACCTCAGCCCTCGCTCCTTCCAGGCTGTTTCCGAGCTGCAGGGATGCTGGGCAGCATCCCACAGCCCCACACGTCTGTGACAAGGACGTGTCACCGTGTCCTCTGTGCCGTCTCTGACCTACTGGCCCACAAGCCCAGCGTGCGCCGGCGCCGTGCTGGGGCTGCTGCCCCACGGGCTGGGCTGGGGGCTCATGGCCCCATCTGCAGCACGCTGTCCTGCCCGGTGCATTAGCGGCACCGTGAGATGGGGCCTGAGGCAGTGGTGGCTTTCTAGGTCAGAGCCAGCGAGGAAACGGGATGAGGGGCTGTGCTGGGTGATGGGGGGATGGAGGAGGAGAGGCTGGATAAGGGGCAGCCCTGCATGAGGAAGATGGATGAGGGGATGCACTGACTGAGAGGCTGTGCTGGCTGAGAGGAGATGGATAAGGGGCTGCACTGGGTGAGGGAAGATGGATGAGGGGATGCACTGGGTGAGGGGAGGCTGAATGAGGGGCTGCACTGGATAAGGGAATGCACCAGCTGAGGTGGGGATGGATGAGGGGATGCACTGGATGAGGGAATACACTGGATGAGGGGATGCACTGGGTGAGGGGAGGCTGAATGAGGGGCTGCACTGGGTGAGGGGATGCACTGGATGAAGATCTGCACTAGATGAGGGGATGCACTGAGTGAGAGGGAATGGATAAGGGGCTGCACTGGATGAGGGAAGATGGATGAGGGGCTGAACTAAATGAGGGGATGCACTGGGTGAGGGGGAATGGATAAGGGGCTGCACTGGATGAGGGGCTGCACTGGCTGAAAGGATGTGCTGGCTAAGGCAGGGATGGATGAGGGGCTGTGCTGAGTGAGTGCTCCTGGCCAGCAAGGCAGCTCCTTGGCCCAGCTGGCTCTGGGTAGGAGTGGATGCACCTGCTCTCCTGCCTTGGCTCTGCACCCACTCCCCAGACTCCTGGACAGGGCACCCCAGTGTCCCCGAGCATCCAGCCAGGGGCATGCCCTGGGACAGAGGCCCTGCCATGCTGCCCACTCTGGGGACACCCTCAAGTCCTGCTGTGGGGCCACAGGAGATGGAGGTGTGACTAGGTCACTATACAGCCCTGTGTGCCCACAACACCCCAGTGAAATGGCTGATCCCCAGGACATGTCCCTGTGGATAGGGGGTTCCTGTGCTGCCACCTTGAGGAGGAGTACCCAGCACAGAGCACCCAGCACAGAGCACCCAGTCTGTCTCTGGCACTTCAGGGAACTCAGGGTATATCCAGGACATCCTGCTGGGGACTCTGCACAGGAACAGAGACCGTGGCACCCAGCAGCACTGACAGCCTCACCCACACCAGGGGACTGTGGTGCTGCAGGGCCTCACAGAGGCTCAGCCATGCAGGGCTCCATCCCCAGAGATTGTTCCTTCATGGAGGAGAAATAAATGCTGCCCAGAGCGGTGCAGGGCTGAGCCACCCCTGCCCACATTCCACCTGCTCAGGAGCTGACGGAGACAAAATGATGCTCTGGTCACCTCTCCCAGCAGTGCCTCCAAAGCCAAGGGCACCCCAAGGTCATCCACCTGTATGAGCAGCATCAAGAGGAGACAAGGAGGATGATGGGGAACAGTGGAGCCCTTCATTCCCACAGCCAGCACTGCTAAAACCCCAGCCATCCAGGGCAGCCCAAACCCAACTCACTGCCCACCCAGTGGTCCAGTGACAAGGAGCAAAAGATAGTGGCATGTGCCACCTCTGGCTGCCAACAAATGGGTTACAATCCCCAGGAGGCCCATGTTGAGCCAGCACAAGGCTCCCCTGTTCACAAACCCAGGGCAGCCCCCAAGGTAACCCCACATGCCTGTGGGGAGGATGGGTCTGACACCAGTGTACCACAGACACTCTCAGCCCCACACTGGGCAATGGCAGGGGCAGAGGCCAGCAGAAACCTGACAGTGTGTCCCCTCCCAACACATGCTTCTAGGCCATATCTGGGGAGTGGTGGCCCCACGATGGGTGTGAAACCACGAGTTGTGATCTGTTCTGCACCAAGCTGACGTGACTACAGGCACCCCAGGAGGGCCAGAGCAGCACTGTCAGGAGGCCAAATACCTCCTCCTGCTCTGGGACAGCTCAAACGCCCGAGTTATTTATTTTCTCCTGTGCTGAAACAGGAAACCTCCAACATGCTCAAACTCTGGACCCTTGCCAAAGTCAGGGGCACCTCAACAGTGCAGCAGGAGTTGGACACATCTGGAAAGAAAATGTGAGCCTTGGGCATGCTGGGTTGTGCCCATCTGGCAGGAGATGCCCCTGGCCCTGTGGGTGGAGGGATGGAGGCTGATGAGGGTCCCAGAAGGAGGGGACCTTGCTCAGCAGCACACCCTGCTCCACATAGTGCCACCCATCAGTAGTGACACCTCAGTGCCCCCTTCTCCCTGGGGGGCTGAGAACTGACCCAGCCTGTCCCACCAGGGGCCACCAGCACTCCCAGCCAGACACAGGATGACCCCACAGTACCAGGGTCACAGGAAGCAGCTCAGACCCACCGATGAGAGCATTTCTAAAAGCAGCAACATTCACTCCAGCAGGGCTTTGGCTCAGGGGTCCTGCAGCCACAGACCATGTGCTTTTCTCAGCTCCCTGCTCTGGAAACACCCAGATCAAGCCAGCCACTTCCCATATGTTGGGAGAGCACCTCATCCCAGTTCAGGGGGCCATCAGCCCCAAGAAGTCCCAGTTGCCCCAGCAACAACAGCACCGCTGGTGGGAAAGCCACACTGGCTGTGATCTATGTGCTCCTCCACCCATCCTGCTGTGCCAGGTGTTCTCCACTGCCTGGGAAACCTCCTGGAGGCAGGGGACAGGAAACCTCCAGTCCAGGGGAGAGGCACCTACCCACCCCTCTGTGCCCCCCATGTAGGCACTTACCCCGTGGTGATGTCGTCATCCTCCGTCAGCGTCTTCCCCATCAGGTCGCTGTCACTCATGTACCCCGACTTCAGCTCCACGTCGTCGGTGTCCAGCGCCTCGACCAGCTCCAGGCGGGAGATGTGGCTCAGCTTGCTGGGGCTGCGCATGGGCATGGTGTGAGAGTAGTGTGCCCTCTCCCCGTGCATGTACCAGCTGGGGGTGCCCTCGGAGCGGCAGGTGCCCCCCACCGATGGTGCATCCCCCGCTTGCAGGCGAGGACTCGACTGTCCGTAGCGCCAGGACAGAGGGGACGAGCGGTTCGAGAGGCTGGAGACGCTCCTGGCGTTGGCATCGTCGCTGTCGTAGCAGGTCATTTCCAGGGAGCTGTGAGGATGGGGGGTGAGGGCGTTAGGGCAGGGCAATGGGGGCAAGGGAGGTCTCTGCCCTGCCTCAGCCCTGCAGAACTGGAGCTCAGTGATCAGAAATCAAAACTGCCCATTTTGAGGCAGCCAGGCCAGGCAGGAGTGTGGGCACAGGGACACTGGTCTGGATTGCTCCATCTCAGCTGTCACCTCCTAACCTGCCTAGTGCCAGCCCAGTGTCCCACAGTTCAGGACCCACTGGGACATCCACAGCACCAGTGTCTGGTGGTGCCCTTGTCTCCCCAGGGACGGTGGAGCAGGACATGGGGTGTGATGGGGGCTCTGTGCTTCCCCATAGCCCCAGACATCCTACAAAGGCAATGTTCCACCTCGGAGCAGAGCCAGGTGTGCCACCAGGGCTGGCAGCAAACCAGCCTGGCAGGGGGTCAGCACCGCCCTGGGGACTGCCTGATCCCAAACCCCAGCTGTGCTGAACTCCACTAATAGGACACCTCCAGTGGAAAGCCCAGACATGCTCTCCTATGCCTGGGCTGCTCCTCCCCAGCCACTTCCCTCCCAGCACTTCAACATCTGCACCTGAGTATCATTCCAGACCCGGGACAGGACAAGCTGGGGTGGTGGCAGCAATCCCAGGGCATGTGGCAGTGGGCCATGCCAGGGAGTGGACAAACCAGGGACCAGGCTCCTGCAGCAGTGCCCCACACTGAACCTATGGAGAGTGAACCCCCATGTCTGGGCAGGAGGGGACACCCCAGGACAGCACTGCCCAGCCCCAGGGACTCCCCACAAGAGCAGCACTCTGCAGCCAGCCCAGAGCCCATGAGCACTTCAGGAACAGGGAGTTCCATAACTCCCCACACCCCTCAGGATGTATTTTGGGCAAACAGCGATGCTGTGACTAAATTTAGGCACCAAAAACGATAGCTTCTTGGAGCAGCTTCTTGGGAACCCACAGCCCTCGAATTGGCTCCAAACGCTACTATCAGCAAATTATTCCCTAGCTTGGATTAAACGATCCTGCAGGAGCACCCAAAGCCAAACCCTGGCTGCAGCACTGAATCTAAAACAGGGAACTACACAAAACAACTAGGAAGTTTGTTACAGCGGAACTAAAAGGGACAGCTAAAAGGGTTTTGTTTTTGTCGGCAGCACAAAGGCTGTTTGAGGATGTGCTGCCGGCGGCTCGGAGCAGATGCCAACCACTTCTCTGAGCAGGAGGAACAGAAGCCTCACCTCAAATCCTGAGTTCAGTTCTGGGCCCCTCGTGACAAGAAAGACATTGAGGTGCTACAGCATGTCCAACAATGGGCAACGGAGCTGGGGAAGGGGCTGGAGCAGCAGGAGCAGCTGAGGGAACTGGGGAGGCTCAGCCTGGAGAAAAGGAGGCTCAGGGGGGACCTTCTGGCTCTGCAACTCCCTGACAGGAGGGTGAAGCCAGGTGGGGGTCAGGTTCTGTTCCCAGGGAACAAGGGACAGGATGAGAGGAAACGGCCTCAAGTTATGCCAGGGTAGATTCAGGTTGGATATTGGGGAAATTTCTTCACTGAAAAAGTGGTCAGGCCCTGGCACGGACTGCCCAGGGCAGCGACAGAGTCAGCATGCCTGGAAGTGCTCAAAAAACATGTGGATATTGCACTTGGGGACATGGTTTAGTGGTGAATGTGGCAGTGCTGGAGGAGCAGTTGGATTCAATGATCTTAGAGGCCTTTTCCAACCTAAATGATTCTGGGATTCCATGATCTTCTAAGCCCCCAGGGAAGTCATACAGCCCTGCAGCCAGGTGCAAAAACTGCCAGGAGTATAGTGACATCTTTCAGGAATAAACTTGCATCCTAGCAAGGGAACAGCAAAGGCTGAGCCCTCAGCCACTGGATGGAAGAACACGGTGAGGAGAACAAAGGAAATCTCAGGAATAGTTTGTGGAAGGAATAAAGAGAGAGCCCAAAGTGGCTACAGGACACTGGTGATGCAGGCACATCCATAGGAGGGCAGATGACATCTGTACTGGACAGATTTGCAGGAAGTGTTCCCAAGAGCAGAATGAGTGGGTATGTGTATAATTACAGTGTACCAGGGAAGAGCTGACACAGCTTTGGGAAAGGAAAATCTTGCTCACAGCCATGGAGGAGCTCCTAGAGGGATGCAGGGAGCTGCCGAGGCTGCTATGGGCTACCAGGATAAAAAAAGCTTCCAAATAAATTCAGCTGCCATGGGATAAGAGGGAAGATCCTCACATATTTAAGCCCTGCTGAAAGGGACAGAATGCAGGAGTAGGGATCCCTGGGCTGTCCATACCCATTTTTCTCCATGGCAGGGATGCAGCTGAGGCCTCATCTGAGCACGTGATGTGTTCAGAGCTCATCAAGGAAAGGAAGTGATAGTGAAGAGTCAAATCCCACCAGCAATGCTAATTTAATCACCCTTAATATCCTTGCCCTATTTCCCTAAGACCCAAGCTGAGGGAGGATTTCCAAAGGAGCTGGGGCGAGGAGAGGGGTGGAGTTTGACACCAATGAAGGCGAAGTGAACATGACACAGCCCTGGCTTGGTGTGAGCAGTGCTGGGCTCTGACCCAGCTCCTGCATCGAGCAAAGGGATGGCAGAACTGGAATGGACAATTCCAGGAAATGGCCAGCTTGGGGAATATCATTATTGGCCCCATGCAAATCCCATCACCCCAGAGCTCTGCTGCTCCTGGCTCAGAAAGGATCTGGGAAGTGCAGCAAGGATGAGCAAGGTCTACAGATTTTGGGTGATGAAGAGGGAGGTGAAGGGGCAGCTTCATCCTGGGTCAGGCTGACTGAGGGGAGACACGGGAAGGTCTGTAGTGGTGAATGGTGGCTGAAGGGTGGGAGCAAGCTGCAGGTTTTTGTCCCTTCCAAGACAAAAATCAGGATCGAGGGAGACCACGAGGTGGCAACACACTCTAGGAGAAGGATGCTCCCGCATCCTCGCTTTCCCAATCTGCTGACACCCACACAGCCTCTGCAAATCCAGAGAGGAGCAGAAACCCTGCGGGGTGCTCGAGTGAGAGACCCGGGGGACACAGGCAGTCCCAGGTGTGGTCAGAGCCCCTGAGCACAACCTTCTCTGCTCTGGTTCCCACCCAGTGCTCACCCTGTCTCCAGCCCCACCAACCTCTGGCCCCAGTCCAGGCAGGGCAAACCAGGGTACCCCCTCTCTGCTCGAGGGCTCTGACTGAGGGTTCCTTCATCATCACCCTACACACTGCAGAGAACCTGAGCCAGGGATGGAGATGAAGCCTCTGGTCCAAACCTGGGTGGGCACAGGGGACACCTTCACCTCTGGCGGTGCATTTAAGGTCACCCAACCATGGGGAACATATCTCATTCCCTCTCTCTGCTCTGCCAGTTCCCCTCATTGCCACCACCCCCAGCTCCCAGTGTCCCAGACCACTGTCAGGGACAGGGCTCTGATGCAGCCCCATACACAACACCCCATGGATTTGGTGGCTTCTCTCCAAGCCTCCATGCACAGGGTCCCCAGGACAGAGGGCACAGCTGATTCCCTCCCATCCACACAGCCCTCCCCTGGAGCAGAGTCGCTTCTCAGCTGCCCCAGGAAGGACACTGACTGTGGGGAAGGGGTGGTGGGGGTCCAGTGTTGGGGCCTCACCTGTGAGACACCTGAGAGCCCCTCAGGCTGGACATGGTCTCCTCCAGGTTCTGCCGAAGGTCCAGCACATTCTGCACTGTTCTCTTCCTCTGGGACTCGGGGTCTGTGGACAGACAAGGTTTTAAAAGGATGGATGGATGGATGGATGGATGGATGGATGGATGGATGGATGGTTGGATGGATGGATGGATGGATGGATGGATGGATGGATGAAAGACTTCTGTGCCCCCCTGCCCATGGCCATGCCCACCAGCCCTGGCTCTACCCACCAGGAGGGAACAGGGCAAGGCTGGCACTGGACTGGAGCTTCAGGTATCCCAAAATGCCACTCCCAAGCATGCAGCTGGGATGGGGATGTCTGATCCAGAAAGGATGAGCTGGTGGAGACTAAGTGGGCCCACGCACGTCACAGGAGGCCACCTACAGCCAGGTGAAGCACTGTCACCCTGCTCCACAGGGCCCTGAAGGAGCAACAGTCCTGAAAGAATGTCCCCAAACCTGCCCTTCCATCACCCATGCTCTGGGGGTGCCCTGGCCCTGGAACATGGGCACAGCAGGACCAAAGGGATGTCAGGGAGTGTAGGACACTGAGCCTCACTCATGGAGGGGCAGCTGCTTCTGCAGGGGGCTGGTGCAGGTGGTGGGACTGAGCCCCCAGTGGGCACAGTCCAGGGCTGGGAACACCCTAGGTCTGGTTGCCCTGGGGCTTCTCCAGGTGTGCAGATCCCTGGCACAGGTGTGCACACACACACAGAGCCATGAACCCCCCCCAAAATGCACATGGTGCAGGTACCTGCACCACACATGTGTGCATACACACCTGCACACACAAGCGTGTGCACACACCCCAGAGACACCTGTACAGGTGTGTGTGAACACAGACACCCACACAGAGGAGGCAGGTCCCTCCTGGCACAGCCTTGGCAATGCTGTAGGCTCAAGGCCACAGCTCCAGCCCCGTGTGCCCATCCTGCTCGTGTGTAACCCGGGCACTAATAGCCATGCCATTGCAGCTTTGATCCCCAATTTCAGGCCTTTCAGCTGCAGCCTGCCACGGATCCGCAGTGACAGCGGGCGCCAGGGACACGCCATGTGGCTCCTCCTAATGTAACGTGGCAACCAGTGCGTCGAGATTTGTAACAGCACCGTATGAGCTGCAGCAACATGAGGGCTGGGGACACGGCAGGCACACACTGGCTGCAGGGACACAGGGACAAGGGACATGGCAGGCACACACTGGCTGCAGGGACACGGGAACAGGGAGCATTGACAGCACACACCCTGGCCATAGGGACACAGGGACAGGGGACACCTATGGCACGCACCCTGGCCATAGGGACACGGGGACACTGATGGCACACACCTTGGCCATAGGAACATGGGGACAGGGGACATTGGTGGCACACACCCCAGCTGCAGAGACACAGTCAGGGGACACCACTGACACAGCCTTCAGTTGCAGGGACACAGGGACAGGGGACACTGATGGCACATACCCTCGCCATAGGGGCACAGGGACAGGGGACACTGATGGCACACACCCTGGCCATAGGNCTCACTCATGGAGGGGCAGTTCCTTCTGCGGGGGGCTGGTGCAGGTGGTGGGACTGAGCCCCCAGTGGGCACAGTCCAGGGCTGGGAACACCCTAGGTCTGGTTGCCCTGGGGCTTCTCCAGGTGTGCAGATCCCTGGCACAGAGCCATGAACCCCCCCAAAATGCACATGGTGCAGGTACCTGCACCACAGCCATTTGTGCACACATGCAGATACACATGGGCACATCCACACACGTGTGCATACACACCTGCAAACACAAGCGTGTGCACACACCCCGGAGACACCTGTACAGGTGTGTGTGAACACAGACACCCACACAGAGGAGGCAGGTCCCTCCTGGCACAGCCTTGGCAATGCTGTAGGCTCAAGGCCACAGCTCCAGCCCCGTGTGCCCATCCTGCTCGTGTGTAACCCGGGCACTAATAGCCATGCCATTGCAGCTTTGATCCCCAATTTCAGGCCTTTCAGCTGCAGCCTGCCACGGATCCGCAGTGACAGCGGGCGCCAGGGACACGCCATGTGGCTCCTCCTAATGNAACACAGGGATACAGGGGACACTGATGGCACACACCCTGGCCATAGGAACACAGGGATACAGGGGACACTGATGGCACACACCCTGGACACACACAGAGACACGGGACACCAATGTCACACACCCTGGCTGCAGGGACATGGGGATAGAGGACACCACCAGCACACATCCCAGCAGCTTCCTAAAACAGCACACCCACACATTAGTGCCCAAGCAGGGCTCGTGTCCCTTGTCCCCATCACACATCAGCCACCCCACAGGCAGCACCCGTGGGTGATGCTGCCCCACCCCTGGGCTCTGCTCGCCCACTGACCCGGCACCAGCACCTCAGACCAGTGAAGCGGCTTCAATTTACGCATGAGCCTGGAAGGGTGTGACAAGGAGGAACAGCCCCGATGAGACGGGTTCAATCAAGCAGGTTAAAGTCAGTTGTGGGTGAGGTAAAAGGGCTGGTGAGCCCACAGGGCACTCAGTGTTGCTGGCACACGCCATCACTTAAGGACACCCGGCCCTGATCATCCCCGTTCTGCTCACAGAACCGGGCTCAGCAGGACACAAGTCATTATTAACTCATTATTAAATCTCCACTGTGGCCTGTGCATATTGGAGGAGTTAATCAAAGGCACGGAGGCTCCAACTGGTCCCCAGAGCCACAGGATGGGGATGCACAGGCAGAAGGATGGAGCTGAGGTAGCTGCACACATGGAGAGAGGGTGCAGGGGAGGCTTGAGCAGCCCTCAGTGCTGGGGGCAGCACCCACCCCACTCTGCAGCCAGGGACAAAGGGACACTGCACCCCTCTGGTGGGACAGGCAGAAAAGGTCGTGTGGACACCTCAAAGCTGTCAGAGCCTGCCCTTGTGTTCCCTGGAAAGATGGATTTTCAGGCTTGAAATGGCAGGGCAGGAACCTGCATCCAAGTCCACAGCTGTCACACTACAGTCTGTAGCTGGAGATTTGGGAGGAGACACACGTGAACCTCAGGGAAGAGCAATAAATAACCCACCAGTGTCTCCAGGGAAGGACTCAGCACCCCTAGTTCCTTTGCCCTGGTCCCATGCTGTCACCCAGAGCCCAGCTCCCGTCACTGGAGAAGGTGACACGCCTGGCACATCCCTGAGTGCCAAGGCAGGACAGAGTGGTGTGGGATGAAGAGCCACCGTTGTCCCCTGGCGCCAGCAGCAGCTCTGCCCCCCTGCCAGCTCGGCAGCTCCTCCTGGGCATGGCTCCCACCCAAAATCCCGGCTGTTCCCCCATGGCCACCCGCAGCCATTCCCCCGGGCACGCAGCCAGTGCTGGGGCCTGGCACTGCCTCCCCCCTGGGTGCTCCCAGTGCTCCCTCCCCATCCAAGGAGCAGCAGGGTGAGCCCACACTGTGTCCCCAGCTGCCCCGACTGAGGGGCCAGCACAGGGTGCCACCTCCTCTGCACCACTCTGCATTCATGGTGGGAAACACCATCCCAGGGCTCAGGGACAGCTCGCTCAGGGCAATGGTACTGACCCGCATCACCACCTTCACCCCGTGACACCATCGGCCATCCGTGCCTGGATGGCACCACCCCAGTTTTCAGGTGACAGTCCAAGTCACTCTGGACCCAGGAAAGGGCCAAACTGGGACTGGAGTTGCTGCTCGCCCACCTCTGGCACACATCCCACTGCCAGCACTGAAGTGACACAGTCTGACCCCACAGTGCTGGCCAGGCAGTGGCTCCAGGCCCCCACTCGGGCTTGGCCGAGTCACCACATGCCGGAGCTGAGTCGAAACCGAAGCCGCTGGGAGAGGCTGGAGTGTGGGAACAGCAGGAGCACGCTGGATTCCTCCCTGCATCGATTTAGCAAGCTCGCACAGCCAGATGTTTCCAGCTGCTGGAGCATGGAGCGGCGGAGAAGGCTCAGCCGGTGCCGTGGCGGGGTCAGTCGGACACCCAGCCTTGGCCAGGCTCCTTTTCCCGGCAGCCACGGCTGGGACGTGTCCCACAGCATTCCCTGCTCCAGCGGGGCTGCAGGCTCAGGGATTGGTGTCCCTCTCCTCTGCCAGAGCTCCAGGCTGGCCTGAAACCCTCAGCAGCTCCCACTGCCCTCACAGGCTCTGTCCATCCTGCTGTTACAGAGGGAAGGGGGTGCTGACTCTGGTCCTGTGCCTGTCATCCTGACCATGCAGAGGGCAACTCTGAGATGCAGCCACTGTCCCCAAGCCCTGCACTGGGAGGCCACCAGGCCCCCCTGCCCAAGTCACTTGCTCCTGTGCCAGGGTGGGTCTCACTTGCCCGTGCCCTCTGCTGTGCTTGGGCAGCTCTCCTGACCACACCAGCCTTCCCAGCTGCTCCTTTCTCAAGGGAGCTCTTTCAGCACTCTTCACCTACAGCAAACATGATACTGCTCCACTTGGCACCAGGGAAACCCAGGCAGGAAGCCCCAGCCCACCCTCATCCACCCCGACACCTGCAGCATCCCCTGGCACAGCCTCCAGTGATGACCACCGTGTTACACACACCCAGTGTGACACTGGGTGCCCCAACCCATGTGCTGCCCATCGCCCCCATCTCCTGCCCAGGAGAAGGAGCAAGGTAGGATGCAAGGCTGGGGGCAGCCAGGGAGGGAGATGAGGACGGGGAGGAAGGAGAGAGCTGTGCTCTGAAAGGCTGGCTCAGGGCACGGCGCTTTATGCTGTGGGTCTGACTGAGACAGGCAGTGAAGAACCATGGCTGGATGAGGCTGGGGAGCTCCAGGTTGTGTCCACATCCAGCCCTTCCCACCATCTCCCCTCCCTGCATGTTGGGGCACAGCCATGGCCCTGCAGTCGGGCTCTGCCGACGTGGCCAAGTACGTCAAGGAATGAGGAAATCAACTCCAAACGGCTCTGAGAGCCCATTTCAAAGGAACATGTGGCCACCAGCCCCCGCTGGGGCCAGGCAGGGCTGTGTCTGTGGGACACGTGTGGCCCATGTGCCTTGGCACAGGAACCCACGCGTGTGTGTTTGCATCATACATATGTTCATGTGTGGCCCACATGGCAGTAAAGGCCCACAGAAGGGTGTGTGCATGCATGTGTGTCACTCATGCCTGTGATCTTGCACATGTACCCACATATGTACATACAGAGGCAGGGGGACAGCAGGACGTGACACCAACACTGGCCCAGGGGTGCCAGGTTTGCACAGATGTAATGTCTGTGCCTGCATTCATACACTCAGCATGAGTGTGGCACTCACACGTGTGTTTTCTTGCCCCCCACGACCCAACTGGTCTCTTTTCAGATGATCCAACTGGGAAAGGACTGCTGCTGACCCAGCAGAGATTTCAACAGCAAGCAGGAATTCACTGGGAAAGGCCTCATAATGCTCCTGAGTCATTCCAGTGGGCCCCTATTCCACAGTAGCTGCAACGAATTTCCCCAGGCCCGGAAACATTTTTAACTGGTTGCTCAATTCCTTCCAGTGCATTGAAAAATCCACTAATAAACTCTGCAATAAAACCCATTCTCACAGGACCATGAGCCTTCCCCAGCCCAGCCACACTCCTCAGCTCCATGAACCCTTGTGCAGACACACATTGCTCCATCTGCCCTGTTCATGAATGAATGAGCCCAGGCAGGTTTTTGCTGGTATTTTCCTTGAAAACCCTCTGAGCCCACTCAGAGCCCACCTGAGGGGAGACCTGACACGCTGAGCCCGGTGTGACCCTGGCTGAGCCCTGTGGGTTCCCCACGATTCCGTCACCGGCATCTTGGCACGCCGACAGCAGAGTCTTTCCATATGGAGTAAATGGCTTTATCTTGCATTATTACATCCAGCTCTGATTCCTGCTCCCTGGGGCTGGGCGGGGGGATGGTCACAACCTGTAATCCTTCTCCTTGGGGCTTAACTGTCTTTCTCACCCCAGACAAAATGAGCAGTGGAAATGGCTAATGGGGCTCTGTGAGGTGACTGCCATGTCCTCAGTGTTCACTTGCACGACTGACCTCATTTTCCAGCCCAGCCCCATCTCTGCAATCCCTGCACGCTCACCCCAGAAAGGCACCAGCACCCCCAACCACTCGTTTCTGTCAGAAGATGCTCCAGGGCACTCAGGCTGGCAGACCACAGTCTTCCACCCTTGCTCAGTGCCCTGGGCAAGCATCTCCCCCTTTCCTGCAAACCTGTTGTCCCACCCAGAAGGCAGAAGGTTCATTAGCACTCCTGATTTAATTGCTTTCATTGGTGTGAGCTGAAGGCTGGCTGCCAGCCCCGTGTCCCCCACAGCAGTGCCAGGAGAGGGTCCTGCTCCCCAAGGGGCAAGGGACAGAGTATTGGGGTACCCAGATTTCTGACTGGTGCCTCTGAACCACCTTGGGCAACCAACAGGGAAAAGCACGGCCACCATTCCCTGGATGAAGGCAGCAGTCCCCGGGCTGGAGGAGCCAGAGATGTTACCTGGGGACACAGCAGAACAGCCTTCTTCCACTGGGGATGGGGACATTCAGAGGATGCTGCAGGTACCCAAGGTCCCCTTCTGTGACTCCACCACAGCAGGCTGGGCTCTGCACATGGTCCTGCCCCACACACAGCCCTGCAAGGCTGCAGGAGGAGATTTTACACAGCCCAGCACATCCTGTGCTAGCCCTTGGCCAAGGAAGGAGAGCCCAAGCAGCATCAGCTGGGGGAGGCAATGGGAGTACAGTTGGGCAGTGCTGTGGGGACAGCGTGTGCCCCACAGGACCCGAGCCCCCCAAGGAACACCAGCTCCTGCAGGGACACAGAGGAGGAGTGATGACAGGACCTCACTTTGGCATGGCCACCCCACATCTCACACCTTGCTGGATGGACCTTTCTGCAAAACAACGTGGCTCTATGGGAGGGTCCAGGGGTGACTGAAGCAGGGGAGGAAGCCAATTTCCCTGTCTGCACTCACTGTCCCCAGCACCACAGCCATCCCCACCAGTGCACTCATCATCACTGACACCACCCCCCATCACCACACCATCCCCATCCCCATCACCACATCATCCCCATCCCCATTTCCATCACCACCCCATCCCCATCACCATCCCACATCATCCCCATCCCCACACCATCCCCATCCCCATCACCACATCATCCCCATCCCCATTTCCATCACCACCCCCTGCCCACCGACGCCACCACCACCACCAGCACCAGCACAGGCTGGGAGAGCCCCACACTGTGGGAGGGAGCCACCATCTCCCTGCTGGCAGATGAGAGCACACACTAAGCAGGGGGATGCAGCAGTGACAGGCTGGGACTTGGGCCGAATCAGCACTTCGGGGGCAATCATGGCTGCTAAGCCTTGTGAATCGCTGCTCGTAACAAGGGCAGGGCTGAGAGACCTGGAGCCTGGACCCCGTCTGGCTCCAGTGAGCCAAGCTTTTAAAAGGGATTCAGACTTTCTCAGGCTAGAGCAGCCATAAATCTACTTAATTGGGTCTCTCCCATACACAAGTTTCCAAGTGAAGCCGCTGGAGAGATCCAGGCCGGGCCTACAGCCCATTTGTGGGTTATTCTTTCAATGGATGCTACGCTTGGCCCCAAACCACCCCACCTGCACGTCCAAACCACAGTTCCTTTTCCAGCTCCAAAGCCTCTCACTGCTCTGTGTCTGTGCATCCCACTTCTGTGCCACCCTCCACTCCCCTGCACTGATGAGCCAGAGGAGTCCCAAATCCCCTATGTTGGGACAGACCCTGTTCCTGTGCATGGCACTGCACATCCCAGTGTCACAGCTGCCTCCAAAGCCACTCCTGAAAGTGTCAGAGGAGCTGGGAGCACCCCAATATCCCCATACCCAGCACTGGGGGTCTTCCAAATAACCTGTGGGAGTGCCTGTGCTGCTTGGGAAGGAGGGGGATGGCAGGTGGACAGGCTGGATTCATGCTCTGAGAGGTGCCCCAAGTCTCTGGACCCTGGCACATACAGCAGCAGACACAGGGTGACATTGACTCCCTACTGGCAGCCCTATGGCCTCGGGCACAGGGGACAGTGTCACCAGGGGTCACAGCACCTGGGGTCTGTGCTAAGCTGACAGAGCAGGGTCAGACTGGTCATGCAGCACTCTGTGCCTCAGTTTGCCCCAGGAGCTTGCTGTCCTCCTCAGGGTTCTGCATTATTGGGGTGTGCCAGCTCCACGCTGACCCACAGCAGGGCACAGCTGTGTCCAGCCTGGGGGTTTCAGCACCCTAAAAGCTCCACACATGACACCTTCCCCACAGCCAGCAGCAGACCTGCATAAAACAAAAAAAAAAGGCCAGAAAGTGGGGGAGAGAGGGAAAAAAAGCCCAAACCCCCCGGGTGAGGCAGAAGGCACAGGCAGGCCCCGGAGCAGCCGGCGGCAGCAGGTTCATGCTCCCCACGCACCACCAGACGCAGGTTGGACATTGTGGAAATTCAAAATTCCAGATGGCTCTTTTTGGGTGGGTTTTTTTTCTTTTTTTTTTTGCCTTGCCTCATTTCCAAGGCAACAAGACTCCCTGTCATCTGCCAGTTGCCATAGAGATTTCACCTGATTCTGCTTCAGCGGAAGAGAAAGCCGGGCTCCTCTCTGCTGCCGAGGAGCCACGAGCCGAGACCGCCTTCAAACTTACTGGGAAGAGCAGAGATAAATGGGGCTTTATGTGAAGGAGGCAATGGGCTGATTCAGAGGATCAAAGGAAGGAACTGCGGGTTTCTATAGCACAAATCAGCCCTTCACTTAACTGCTTCAGTGCCCTCCAGATGTGCCCTATATCTGGGGACGTCGCCAGCCCCCACTCCAAGCTCTGCCTGGTGGAGGGGGGGGACATGGGAGCAGGGGGAATCCTGCACCCACTGCTGACAGCGTCTCAAGGACCAAGCTGGGTGCATTGCAGAGAAGGGAGGGCACAGTGCCTGTGCCAGTCACAGCCATGTTCTTCCCCCATAACAACCCTCTCTTGCTGGGCACAGCCCTGCTCCAAAGTCCCTGTGACCCAGAGAGACCCGGGCAAGATGGGGTGAATGTAGGAGCAGCCAGGGAGGAGGAGACCCTTGGGCAAGGGGGGGAGATGCCCATGTGCTGTGTTCAGCTTGGCTTGGCTGCCATGGACACAGGGGTCAAGCACCACAGACCCCCCGGGGAACCACATGCAGCCACCCAAAGTGCTTGTTTCACATCGGCACGTGACATTTCAACAGCTCCATCACTGCTGGGGATCATCCACATAGAAGGTGTGGATGTGTCCATGCCACAAACCCTGCTGTCATTCCTCCCAGACCCACTGTCCCTGCAGGCCCCAAAAGCAGCTTCACAACAGCCTGTTCTCACCCTGGCACAACCTTTGGGCAGACCAGGACCAGGCACATCACTGGCACTCCATCCTGTACCGCTGCACCACACCCATCCCCTTCCTTCTCCAGCTGGTCTGGGAATAAAACCTCAGGTGAAAACCCAGGGCCGTGGGGGTTCACAGGCCTTCCTACAAGCAGGGCAGCACCCAAAATCCAGGTCTGGAGGGGCATGACCCAAGGTCCCCAGCCTGTGACAGCAGCCCTTGGATTCACAGTCAGATGCCCCAAAACAGCAGATCTGATGCCCCCCTGCCTGGGGTTCCCTATTGCTGAGGACATGGGAGAAGGTCCCAGGTGCTGGCAGGGTGCTCATGGGTGGCAGTCACACCTGGGTACAACAGGTCCAGGTCCCCACACCCAGCCCTGCCCACCCAGGCCTGACTGAAGGGGCTTTATCAGACCCCAGAGCCTGTGCCCACCCCAGCCCATGTCCCTGCACTGGAGCCGGCGGGGAAGGACCTGACTTGGCTCGAGTTGGCTCCGTTTTGCAGGAGAACAGTCATTAGCAGAGCCAAACTCTTCATTCCCAGCCAGAATATGGCCATGCTTGGGGAAGCTTTATATTCATGGAGACAAACAACTCACATTTGCTTTTTAACTGTTGGAATTGCACCCACTGGGACGGCGCAAACAGGGAGCCCTTTGTCCCCCTCGCCTTGTGACTGCGAGCTTTGTGCAGAGCAATGCGTTGCAAACACAATTCTCCCCGGCCTCAGCTGGGCTCTGGTAGACACTTGGTCTGTCTGTCCATCACCAGATCAGCCAAAGAGTCCTCATGTGTCTCCAGCAGGAATGCAAAATGTCCTCCCTGGCTTCCCTGCCAGCTGTAGCCTGTGGAGCTGTGCTCTGCACTGAGCAATCAGAGCCACCCAAACAAACCCAAAATGCAGCCAGTGCTGGGGGCTCTTCACCTCCCAAGCACCAGTGGTGGGCACGTGGAGGGGCAGGAGGTGGCAGAGCTGCTCCCTGGGGTTACAGCTCACCTGGCAGTGAGGAAGAGCAGCTCTAAGCATGGAAAATCCCAGTATGGAATGGGCACAAAGAGCAGCTCATGGTCAGCCTCCAGGGAAGCTGCCCCAGTCACCCTGAAGACAGGGAGCCTCTGGAGACCCCCAGCCCACTGCTGAGCTCCTCAGGCTTGGAGCTGGCACTCAACAAGCTGCTGTGGGCACCAGCACTGCTCAGAGCTGCCTCTCTGGACAGTGACAAGGGACAGCCCACCCTGAGCAGGATATGTCCTTGAAGCTGAACCTCTGTCCCAGCCCAGCAGCACCACCCACGAAGGAACATCCTTCCCTCCAGAAGAGCAAGACCCTCCAAACCCTCAGCTTCAGGAAGGGGCTCATCACTGTGAGTTCACCTCTGCAAAGCCCGGGGCATGCTGGTCACGAGGATCCAGCTGTGCCAGGACCAGACCCCAGGGAAGGTCACCAATCATTGCACGAGAGGGTCCTCCAAGAGCCCCTCGAGGGAAGAGCTGGGTCAGGAGGCAGAGCATCTCGGGGGGCAAACCCAGCTTAACGAGTTCCAGGCTCGTTAGTGGATCTATTGTTGCCATCTCCCGCGGGAGGAGGGAGATAACCCGAGCTATTTTTGCTTCCATCTGGGGAATCATTCTCCTCCAACGTGTACTGCCACGATGCTAATTTTTAAGGCTGATGATTAATTGATGTCAGGCTCATTACAGGGCCAACGGATCCCTCTTCCCCAGGAGCACCAAGGACAGGGGGGACGTGTTTTGACAGATGTCGTGGGAGCCGCGTGTGAGTGACGTCCTGAGAGCGGAGGAGAATAGGAGGCACTGCCATGGAAAGCCCTGGAAATGGGAAGGGAAGTGCCTGCACGCGACCCCCGCTCCCCTCCTCACACAGCCCCTAATCAGCCCTTCACGCTCTGCCCTGTGGTTAGCAGGGCTTTGCTCCGGAGATAAATGGCCTTTGTGTGCACCCAGGGAGAATTGAACCTCCTGCCTGAAGCAAGGAGGGCTCAGCCTTTCTTCTGGCCCTCCGCAGCCTCGCAGGAGGGCCAGGTGCCAAATTCACTCTGGCACCAGCGCAGCAGCCTGCGGGGAGCCGGAAACAAGACCACTGCACATATGATCACCAGGATCCCACAGGGCTCGGGGTCTCCCCGCACCTGTGGTCCCCTGGCAGCGGGGTGGGCACGCACTGCCAGGGTGCCCAAACGTGCTGGTCTGACCAGGCAAAGTTCACCACCCAAAAACCATGGCAGTATCTGCAACAGCAGCCCAGGCAGGGCAGAGGACCAACATGCACATCGCAGATTTTGGGATCTCTGCAGTCTGCCCCATCAGCTGCCCAGTTGATGTTCACCCCAAAGCAAACCCCCACTCCCACTCTCCCTAAGATGAAGCTGTGAGTGGTGAGTGGCAGGTTTGCTTGAAGAGAGCTCTGACAGCAACACAATGACAACAATCCTCTGTTCATCCCCCAGGTCCCCATGTCGCCAGCCCAGAAATGGGAAGAGACATCCTGACAACTCAGCGGAGAGCCCAGGGTGACACAAATCAGTGCAGGTGCTCTCCCCTGCTGCAGTCCAGGGCATCGTGCCCTGCTTCACCCCACAGCTTGCTCCCCTCCCCACCAACACTGCCCTTACCTCCTCCCCCAAATCTGCCTGGGGAAGGTTCCTTCCCTCACCAGATCCAGGAGCAGCACCAGCCCCACCTGCCTCTCCCCATCCTGCAGCTCCACACCCATCCCACTGCCTCACAGCGTCCCAGTCCCAGTGAGGTGCTGGGTGTCTGCCGAGGAGCTCAGCAGTCTCCCCCACCCATCCTCAGAACCCCCAGCAGCAAAGACCAGGCTGCCAATCTGCCTGAGCTTGTGTTAATTGCTGTGCAGTGCCTCGAGCACCCTTCACAGGGAGAGGGATGTGGATGAAAAAACCATCTATTCTTAGCGCTGATGGTTTCCCACCAGGGCTCAGATGCTCTGTGCTGTCCTCTGGCTGCTTCCAGACTGGATTCCCCCCTCACACTGCCCTCATAGGATCCCCACCTCCAGGAAAAGGTTTTTTTGAGCAGCAGTTGCATTTTTCCCACTAAAGGTGATTTCCAGAGAAGGAACATCCTGTCTCCTTCAACAAATCTGGGTGTGCCATGGGAGGGAAGGGTATGCTTAGGACCAGAAAGCTCTTCGGCCTCACCATGGGAGCCACCACTTGGTCCCTGCCCAGGTGCTCTAGGGGACTGGGGGGCAGCATGAAGGAAGTGTGTTCTTCACCTCCAGTCCATCACTTGCGTTATGGTGAGGGCAGGAACACCAATAACAGGGACACTGGGGCACAGGGTGTGACTCTTGGCAATGGTCATGTGCAGGGCTAAGAGTTGGACTCAGTGATCCTTGTGGGTCCCTTCCAACTCAGCATATTCTGTGATTCTGTGACACATTTTATTATTCAATGTAAAGAGCTGCTGTTCCACCTTCAAGTCCAAGTTTTAGTGAGGGCTTAGCAGTGCCAGCGATGGGCAGGGCAGAAAATGCTCCAAAACAGGTATCAGCACCATTAGGACGGATTTCAATGGAGCCTCTGGACTCTCCACCATGTGCCAGCTCCTGTGGCCGCCCTCATTATGCACCTGCCACCACCAAGAGCTGAGTGACAAGTGATGACAGTGGCCATGAGCCTCCAGGCACAATGGGACAGTGGCCACTTGCCTCCAGACCCTGCACACTGAGAAGCCCCAATCTCTGCAGGCTGAAGGATGTGTTTAAGCATGCTGAGACACACCCCAGCTTGGCCAGTTTGGGACCCCCAGCCGAGCTGGAGACAATGCTATTCCCTGCGCTGCCAAAGTGCCAGCACACGCTGTCCCACAGGCAGCCCCTCCTGGGAATGCCACGCTCCGAGGATGGCTGCACCACAGATGAGATTTATCCCCTCTCCAAGACATCCCAGCTCCAAGCAATGGCTGCCTGCATGGCACAGTTCCCCTTCGCCGTGGGAAGCAGCTCTGCTGTGTGCCTGGAGCTCTTCTCCCCACATTTGCTCCGGGGACCTGTCCAAGCACTGACGATGCACAGCCCAGAGCCACAACCGCTGCGGGAGGAGCGGAGCCAACACTACAGCCTGGGGGGAAGCATCAGCCAAAAGTCACTCAAACAAGGAAGTGATTTGTCTTCCTCTGGCTGTGGTCCCCTGAAAAAGGAGTGCAGAGCAGGGAAATCAGGATCACGTGCAGCGTGCTGACCGAGCACCCATCGCAGCAGCGACGGGAGGGCTCACACCAGGAGCCTGACAGATAGAACACAACAGGGGGAAAAGGATGGAAAAAGAAATGCCATGTGACCCCTCACTCGATCCAAGGCAGGCATCGCATCCAACGGTTCAGAATATGAAATACGCACAATGAGCTCCAGTGAGTAATTAATCCCTTCAGGAACACTGTAAGTGATTGCAGACAGCTTACCAAGGAAAAAAATACTGGAAAGTCATTGAAAAATTAGCATAAAACGTTTCTTTTTCTGTTCCAGCCTGAAATACAATGAGATCTGCAAGCAGCTCTCTCTGCTCTGCACAGTGTGACAGCGATGGATTTAAGCTGGTTTTCCAACAAGGCTCAATCTACCAAGGTGATGGTGCTGAGAAACCAGCCCAGCCCGAGGGAGGGCAGCAGGACCGGCTGGTCCCAACACAGCTGTGGCCTTGGTGTTGGTGGGACACAGCTCAACTTCATCAGCAATCCAAACTCTCCCTATAACTTTGGTCACAGCCCAGTTTATGGAGGTGATGAGCCCTCCTGATGATGGGATTTGGGCTCCCTGAAGGTGCTCAGCACTGGGAAGCAGCTCCCTCACCTGCCTCCACCTCCCCTCTCCATCCTCATGCTCCCTCATCTCCCCCACTTTCTCCAGCACTAAGCAGCCAGTTCTCCAGCTGGAGGGCTGCAAACTGAGCCAAACTCTGACCCATTGCACCCAAAGTGCTGCCTCTGCTCACTGCCCTGCACCAACAGGCAAGGAACCACATCTGTCCACATCTGCCCTTGTGCAAAGCCACCCCATGGCTGTGATGCCCCATGGACAGATGGACAAGCACTCAGAGGTGTCTGTAGGGGATCTGTCCCCTTCCTCCAGTGCTCCCCACTCCAGGGAGCACCGACCCCCAGCACAGCCAGGGGAAATTACAGAGCACAGCAGTTGCCCTTTAGTTCCATAACTCCATGGTATTTTTCAACCAACTACTAACAGTTCTACTTGTAAAACTGGGGTTTATTAAAAAGAGTGCTAGGAAAGGTATTTTCTCCTGTCAATAAAATTAGTTGGAATTTTCAAATTAAAAACACAGCCTAAACTTGCACTTCCACTCAAAATCACTTAGGTTTGGAAAACAGACCTTTTTCCCCACGTTCTCTCCTGGGTTTTCTTCCCTCTCTCCTGTTTTCTCCTCACCATGTTTTTGTTTAAAAATTCATCAGGCCAGGGAAAAATGCTGGGGCAGGAAAAGAGGGAGGAAGAAAAAAAAAACAACAAAAGAAACCGTAGCTTTTGCAAACCCATCTCAGCACAGGAGAGAAGCAGAGCTCCAGGCTCGCCTTCCTGCCCTTGGAAAGCGAGAGGCACTCAGAAGGACGAGGGAATATCGTGTATTAACCAACCTCCCGCACGCTCCAACAGCAGATGTGGCCTCACTGACCCTCCTCAGGGTCCTGCAATCCTCCCTGGCCTAACACAGCTCCTCCAGCACGGCAGCCAGGGGAAAAAGGGATGAATGAGGCAGGAAAACAATCCTGTGTGTCAGTGGGGGACACAGCCCATCCCAGCACTCACAGGGCACCCTGTGCTGCTCCCAGCAGAGCCCACAGAGACCTGCACAGCTCCTGACAGGGCTTTTGCTCAGAGAGCCAAGTGACAGGGCATGTCCAGCCATGGCACAACTCCAGGATGGACACTGGCTGATGTTGAGGCACATCCCACACATGGCACTCATTTGGGGAAGGAGTAAGAGGTGCCCAGATGATGTTGTGCAGTGGCAAGGTCACTCCTGTACCCCATGTGGAAGGGGCACAGGAACATCACAGAATGGGTTGGGTTGGAAAGGACTTGAAAGACCATGTCAATGCAACACCTTCCACCTAGAGCAGGTTGCTCCAAGCCCCATCCAACCCGGCCCTGAACACTTCCAGGGATGGGGCAACCACAGCTTTATTCTGGGCAACACATGCCAGGGCCTCACCACCTTTAAAGCAAAGACTGCATTCCTGAACAACCCTGCAGTCTTCTGGGTCACTACTGCCCCAGGCTGATCCCACTCTGCTGCTCCAGAGCTTCCCCACTACAATTTTGAGGACAGCTGGTTTGCTCTCCACACAGGGTGTGTGTAACGTTGGCTTATGAGCGAGCACACCCATCCAGCGGATGAAAACCTATATGGAAATGGAAGATCATTACCATGATCTCTTTGGAAACATCCCATCAGAGCAAGTTTGTCTTCCTCCTCCTTCTCCCTCCCCATGTGCATGAATTCTGGCACCCCATGCACCACTTGGCATCGCCTCAGCACTGTGGGTCCAAACTGCAGGCGTCTGATTTCTAAAGCCATTGTCTGGGATGTGCTATTGAGCTGCAAAACATGGATGGTTTGGGATGGAAAACAGGCATCTCCTGCAATACAAAAACAAGCTGGCAACCCAGATTTGATTGGACTTTGAAGCTACAGAGAATCTCAACCAAACACAGTTTGCTTTATTCCCACAAAGGAAACAAGGATCTCAGGCACAAAACAAACGGGCACCTCTGCCCTCAGAAGGCAGCGATGGACAAACAGGGAGCAGAGCAAAGGCAGTGTGGCTTTGCCTTGCTGGTCAACACAGCACAGCACACACATTACCACACTCCACTTGGGAATGTGAGGCAGGAAAAGCTGCTTTGTAAATTTACTTTTGATTTGGAGCTCACGGGTTGTGGTTCCGTTCTGCCAGCGCTCACGCCTCACTTCTAGGCGGGGAGGTTCGTGGGAACCCCAAGAGTTTCACCCCTTTTAGCACAGTGACTGTTTGCCGAGGAAATCAGCCCAGAAAATTTATTACCTGCTGTTCCCTTTCAAAAGTGAGCGGGGTGGGAAGTGCCTGGTGGTGCAAACAGCAGGCGAGCTGAGATCGAATCCTGCCCCCAGGTTACTGTACTTTCCCCACCACTAACATGTGATGGGCGACCTCCCACTGCAATTCCTGCTTGCAGAGGGGTTTTGGAGCAGCTTTAAAACCCCAAGCTCCAGGCCCTGCTCTGCACAGCCTCGAAAGCATCTCACAGGCTCCAGGATGAGATTCCCTCACTCATCCCCCATGCTGCTTTATGAGAGGGGCCGTTCCCCTCCCCTCAAAGGAACCAGCCACATGTTCTCCATCTGGGAACAGATGCCCATGAGCCAATAAGCTCGACTTGGAAAACTTCACTGAAAATAGCACCAAATTTCTGAGTGCTCTACAGACCGCGGCCGGATGATGGATATTAGTGCTCCAGCAGCACCGGGACGCTGTTTGGCACTCAGTGCAGAGAAAGCACAGCTAAAAGGGTTCAGGGAAATGGAAATGAGATGGATCGAGGTGCTGCTGCCAGAGTGCCTGCCCTCCTCCAGATGTTTTGGCCTGTAAGGAGGGAGGGTCTCGGTGTGCTGGTAAATCAGCCCCCAAATGGCTGCTCTGCTCAGCCTGGAGTATTGAAAGACCCCAGTTTTAGCCCTCTCACATCCCTGAAACCACTGGGGCACAGGGCAGAGTCCTGGTGAGAAAGACGAGGCACCATGTAGGGCAGGGCCCCTCACTGCCCCATCCCAGCCATGCCTGCAGCACTGACAGCACAGGGCTTAGNTGAGGCACCACATAGGGCAGGGCCCATCCCAGCACTGACAGCACAGGGCTTAGGTAGGAGGCCTGGGGTTGGTTCTGGGTTCTGCTCCTCCCCGCAGGGTCAGGAGGCAGCCAGCTTTTGATGCATTTCACCACCCGACAGTGGGAGACAGGAGGTCCAGACAGTGATAAATCCAGCCTCAAACCACCCGAGGTGAGACATCAAAATGGAATTTGCCAAAGGACCACGCGCTGATGATCTGTGAGCTCCAGGCTACACACAGCCCGAGGCAGGGAAGACTCAGGTCTGAGGCTGGGAGTCAGGCTGAGAGTCAGGCAAATGCCAGTGCTTCCCCTTGGCCAGCGATCACACAACATGTTCTCCAGCCCAAGCAGGATTTTAACCCCACACCAAGTCTACATGAATGTTATTTGGGAGAGAAACCACCACCACCAGAGCCAACAGGTCCCTTGTGCGCTGGTACCTCTGCTCCCAGGATCCCTCTTTATTGCCCACCCTGAGGTGCAACGCATGGCCTGTCCAGGGTACCTGGAAGGGTTTTTGTTATACTTTTAAACGAATCTGGGGTCCAGGAGAGGCAGGAATGCAGGGAAGCCACCTTCCACTGTGCCCAGTGGCTGGAGCAGCACCAGAGAAAAAGTCATGGGCTGTCCCCATCATCTTCCCACAGCCCCTTCCCTCCAGCAGCCCTGCCCTGATTCAGCAGAAAGTCCCACACCAAGCACCAACACAGCCAGGCTCAGTTCACTCCCATCCTTGGGTCTGCAGCCACATCAAGCCCTGCAGAGCTCAGCAAGGCCAGCAGCCTGGGATTCAGCATACACCTCTCCAGGCTCATGGCAGCAACACTTCCAAGACATCACCTGTCTGTCCTCCTTGCTGGGTTGGGAAGAAGCTGATCTTCATTATTTCCCTTGCTTCTCCTCTGCCTGTTGGAAGTTTGGAGCTATTTCCTCATCACTACCTTGGTGCAGTGAAAGTCTGGAGAGTAAAGACTGCAAAAGGCCACAGCTCCACATAGATCCTGCCCTGGAAGAGCCGGACAGTCCCGGGTCCCAGCCAAAATCTGCCAAATGCCTTTAATCCTGCTTTTAACATGGGGGGAACTCAGTTATGCCTGCAAAAACAACCCTGCTTTACCTGGTTTCACCCCTGCAGGGTCAGCCTGTGACTCTGTACCCACCCTGGCAAAGCTGCCTCCAGCCTCTGAACCCCCAAAGCATCCTAAACCTCAGGATGTGGGAGCAGGTATCCATGGGGCTGACAACGAGTCCCCCATGGCATCACACCAGGAACTGGCCAGGGAGGGACACACTGGCCCCATCCCATGGCCCTCGGCGTGTTTCCTGCCAGCCCCTGCTCACCTCGGGCAGCTCCCACATCACAAGGATCGATGTGAATTAGCTGCTATCTGTTCTTCCACTTGTTTGCACCAGCTTGGAAACACAACACCAAGCCAGAGATAAAGTGAACTGGAAACACCCCGGCAGCACCTAACGCTTCCAGCCCCAGGGGCTTCTTCAGCTGATGAGTTTCACCATCACAGGTTCCAGCCCGCAGAGCAGGTTCCTGTGCTCCCCAAGGACATCCCCCTCTGCCAGCACCCACATCTCACACGCCAGGCCACAGAAGGGCTGCCCTCCACACGGTGGGTTTCACAAAGCCCACGCTGCTCTGTGAAAGGCTCTACTGGGAGCCCAAACCAGCTGAACCCCAGGCCAGGAAAAACACCAGGGTAAACCCCTTATTGTGCCGATCTGGGCTGGCACAGGACCAAGAGAGACCCCACACTGGCACATGGGAAGCCTGAGATGACGATGATGCTTTGCATGGGCGAGGGACGTGTGACTTTGAGAAGAGTCTCCTCGGTGAGTTATTCTCAGTGCACGGGAGTGCTGAAATCTCACACACTATAAATAGCCAGCGACAGAGCTGTACCTGCAGCGCAGCTCTGAACGTGCCTCGTGGCACTGGGGATGCTTCAGGCCCATGGCAAGGCACAGAGGTGTAAAGCTTCAGCCAGTTTGGGCTCCCAGTAGAGCCAGTAAGGGCTGGTTTGGGCCAGGACTGGGGGTTATTGAAGAAATTTGTCCGGATGCAGGGTGTCACTGCCAGCTTTGTCACTCTTGGTGACACAACCCTGCACAGGATGCACAGAGGTGGGACATGCAGCACCTCCAGACACCAAACACACAGGCTGGCACCCAGCAGGGCTGGCACGAGAAAGAAAGGTGGTTCTGCCTTTCCCTGCTGCTAAAGGCATGGCACTGCCTCTCTGCCAAGGTGCAGTTAGGGAAAACAGCTTTAAATTGAATGGAATATGATTAGGTTAGAGATTGGGAAGAAATTCTTCCCTGTGAGGGTGCTGAGGCCCTGGCACAGGTTGCCCAGAGAAGACGTGGCTGCCCCAGCCCTGGAAATGTTCAAGACCAGGCTGGACAGAGTTTGGAGCATCCTGGTCTGGTAGGAGGTGTCCATGCCCATAGAGAGGGGTTGGAATAACATGATCTTTAATGGTTTAACACAAATCATTCTATGGTTCTATGATTCTCCTCTGCAGCTCACACAGCACGGTCTTCAGCACCCACAGCACAGCTCTGCCCATTCTCCTGAGCTGCACAAAAGCGACACAACCTCCAGCAGTTTCCACGAGGACCTCAGCCATGAGCCATCCTTCCAGCTCACCGAGCAAGAGAGGTTCCCATCCCACAGCCGAGCAGCTGGTGAGCCAAGGGAGCTGGCAGGGGCCCAGCCCTCCCACCGTGTCACCTGCGGCTGTGAGTCAGGCTCACAACCTGCCCAGGGAACCACGGGAAACCCTCAATTTCAGTTCCTCATTGAAAGGCAGTCCCTGGGCCCCTCCGAGCCAGCTCACCATCCCCTCCCTGCCCACTGGGCAAGATCCAGCCTGAGGGAAAGGCAGAGCAGCCCTGCCTTTACATCTTCAGACACTCATTCCTGGATTTGCCATGAATTCCTCCTGTCAGTTCAGGGGGATGCTTGAGGTCAGATCCTCACAGGTACGTGGGCTGGGAAGGGCTGCAAAGCACCCACCTCTGGCTGAGCAGGATGGCTCAGGAGAGAGACAAAGCTGACACGACACCAGAGGGATGAGGAGTGAGTAAGCATCACCAATGCCCACGCCAGGTAGAAAACCCCATGCTCCCGACGTACTGGCACACTCACATGTTCACTGAGGTGGAGGCACATGTCCCAGCTGCAGGACACACCTGCATTTCACCAGGCACGACAGGGGCACGTTGTGCCCATGGTCTGCCAGGTCCCCCCTCCAGGGAGCTCACATGCTGCACTGGGGCCACGAGGCTCTGGAGCCATCCCCCCTAGCCAAGCCTGCTCTCAGGAGCAAGGAAAATGTCCTGCCCAGCTGTGCTGAGCTCCTGCTCAGCTTCCTTACGTGAATTCCAGCACCTCCTTCCAGTGGGAGATGAATCTCGGTCCTTCTCCTGAATTAATAAAAAATACATTACTGCCTCAATTGAACAAGACAAATGCCAGCCCGAGGAATGAGGGAAACGCTGGAGCGAACACAATGAGGAAGAAATGGATTAGAGGAGGAACCAGCAGATCGGCGGGCGCTGGGCACCGCTCCTCAGTGTCACACCCGCCCTGAGAGGCACATCTCCATTTGCACAGCTTCTAATCTCAGCCCTGCAATGCAGCATCCCCTGCCTTTCCAGCTTCCTGGCTGCAGCATCCCTGCCTTCCCAGCTCCCCTCCCGCTCCGCTCCCCGCTCCAAGCTGCAATGCAGCAGGGTGGGAAAGCCCCGCTCTCCCTCCTAGCCCCTCGCCCCACCACGAGGCAGCGCTGAGCCTCCCAGCCCAGCTCCGAGCCTCGCACCTCCTCTGCCTTCCCGAGCTCTCTGCTTCCCAGCCCCAGAACCAGCAATCCCCCTCCCGGAGCCGTGGGGAGAGCTGCCTCCTGTGCCTGGAGGGGGACGTGACTTTGCAGGGTGGGGGATACAGCAGCACAGCACCGTATCTGATCTCCTGCCTCCCCACAGCTCTGCATGAGACACCCTCAAGGTGTGAAGCCTGAAGAGGACAAGAACTGGGATACCATAGAAGGATGGAGTCATCCCCGCTCCACCCAGTGAGTGGATCCAGGCTTGGCTGCTTCATTGCTGTCACCAGCACCAGGAACACCAAACACACACACAGAGCCCAGGACAGTTCTGTCACCAGCACCAGGAACACCAAACACACACAGAGAGCTCAGGACAGTGCTGTCACCAGCACCAGAACACCAAACACACACACACAATCCAGGACAGCAGTGTCACTGTGCACACAGGACACCAAATATCACATACACGGTGCCACAAAAGACGCTCTGGACCAGACAAGTGATCGATTCAGTGGCTCCCCCTGACACTGAGAGCCAGGCAGCCTTGACCCCAAGCCTGCAGCCCTACAAAAACCACCTGGTCACCCCTGGGCAGGACCTGGGCTGAGCCAGGGAAGCCGGGAGGCACACGCTGCCCACAGCAGACGGGCTGGCACTGGACACTGGCATCATTCACAGGTTACACACCTCAGAGGGTGCAGGCTCTGGCTCTGCACTGAGCTGGAAAGAATCCTCCCCCATGCAGTGGGCACGAGCACCAGCCAAGTGCTGTCCTCAGATGCTCGAGTGAGAGTGGGCAGCAGGGAACATGGGCAGGGGGAACCAGGGACATTGTTGTCTGACACCACGAGAAGATGCCCACGAAGGAAAGGAGCTGGGAACCGAAATGGACACAACAGGGTGATTTTTGATGGGGGGACTTGTGACAGGGAGGGCTGTGCTCACGGTGATACATGCCACAGCATGGAAAGCCAAATACACAATGCTGGGACCCAGTGATACGAGGAGGGGCTCTCCAGAAAGACCCAGAACTGCCACCAGTTCCCTGAGTGCCTCCCACACTGGAATCACACTGCTCACATGGCACCAGGACCAGGGGGACTGGGTCCACCCCAGGAGCCCTGAGCAGTCACCCTGAGGGGGCCATAAGGCCTTGAGGTGACATCACCCAGGTCCCACTGGGTCACATCCCACCAGCAGATCCCAAATAGCATTTCCAGAATTGCACAACATCTTCCATTCATTTATACATTTTCTTATTGGACACATGTTGGATTTGGGGGCAAGACAGTGGGCAGTCACTGGGAAAGCCCCATTTGAACAGGGATTTTCAGGCTCTTTAGGGAGGACTTTGTTTCAGCAGTGCATCCCCAAATAGCTTTGCCTTCCAGTGTTTGCTCTGCTCTCTTTTCATGGCAAATTTTGAAAGACAAATCTGGACTTAATTCTTTTCAGCCCTTTTTCCACACTGCCACAATCGCTGAGAACGTGGCACATCCCAAACAGCTTCAGCAGAAGCTCTGGGGCCCTCAGGTCACATTTCCAGACCTTTCCAGTCACTGCAGCCATCTCAGCTGGAGAGAGGAGGTATCTACTACTCACTGCCAGCTCCTGGGAGCAGGCTGGAAGCAGCAACATGACCATGTACCTTTTTGGCTTTCTCCTCACCCCTACCCCAAAGGCAGGAATCCAGCTCTGTGGGCAGAAGGAAATAAATCCCCATCTCAACAACCTCGTCACACGGTCACTGCCAGAAAGGGCCCTTAAGAGAGGAGCAGCATTAGTGATATCAGGACAGCCTGATATTGCCACTGTTTTACAAGCCAATAACCCACTCCCATCACTATGAAGAGCTACTTGGTCTCTGACCTTCTCATGGTCTGCTGCCAGGGAGCCTGGCTGTTGCTGCACAGCACTGCCACGGGGCCATTAGTGCTGAATTAAACTGGGAGGAAAACCATGGGGCAGAGGGAGGAACACCACGGGGCAGAGGGAGGAACACCACGGGGCAGAGGTGCTCCTTTAATCCCACACCATGTGCCTCCCACCAAGGATGGCAATCAAGAGGGAATACCTTGGCTACACCTGCACCAGGTCAGGAACACAGGACACAGGACGTGTCAGTCACCAGCCAATTGTCTTTCCTGCACTGTGGGGTTTTTTTAAACTGACCAGTCAGATGTGGTGTGAAGCTCCTGCCTGTCACAGAGCACATCTGCCTGTCCCAGCCCTTGGCTCCTCTCCCCACCACCAAAGGGCTGCTGGCACACAGTGCCCAGCCAGCACCAGTCTGAGCACAGCTGGGCCCTGCCCTGCCTGCGTGTTGGCACCACAGGNCAGGCTCTTTAGGGAGGACTTTGTTTCAGCAGTGCATCCCCAAATATCTTTGCCTTCCAGTGTTTGCTTTCTTTCCATGGGAAATTTTGAAAGACAAATCTGGATTTAATTTTTTTCAGCCCTTTTTCCACACTGCCACAATCGCTGAGAACGTGGCACATCCCAAACAGCTTCAGCAGAAGCTCTGGGGCCCTCAGGTCACATTTCCAGACCTTTCCAGTCACTGCAGCCATCTCAGCTGGAGAGAGGAGGTATCTACTACTCACTGCCAGCTCCTGGGAGCAGGCTGGAAGCAGCAACATGACCATGTACCTTTTTGGCTTTCTCCTCACCCCTACCCCAAAGGCAGGAATCCAGCTCTGTGGGCAGAAGGAAATAAATCCCCATCTCAACAACCTCGTCACACGGTCACTGCCAGAAAGGGCCCTTAAGAGAGGAGCAGCATTAGTGATATCAGGACAGCCTGATATTGCCACTGTTTTACAAGCCAATAACCCACTCCCATCACTATGAAGAGCTACTTGGTCTCTGACCTTCTCATGGTCTGCTGCCAGGGAGCCTGGCTGTTGCTGCACAGCACTGCCACGGGGCCATTAGTGCTGAATTAAACTGGGAGGAAAACCATGGGGCAGAGGGAGGAACACCACGGGGCAGAGGGAGGAACACCACGGGGCAGAGGTGCTCCTTTAATCCCACACCATGTGCCTCCCACCAAGGATGGCAATCAAGAGGGAATACCTTGGCTACACCTGCACCAGGTCAGGAACACAGGACACAGGACGTGTCAGTCACCAGCCAATTGTCTTTCCTGCACTGTGGGGTTTTTTTAAACTGACCAGTCAGATGTGGTGTGAAGCTCCTGCCTGTCACAGAGCACATCTGCCTGTCCCAGCCCTTGGCTCCTCTCCCCACCACCAAAGGGCTGCTGGCACCCAGTGCCCAGCCAGCACCAGTCTGAGCACAGCTGGGCCCTGCCCTGCCTGCGTGTTGGCACCACAGGGATACCAGGTGCCCATGGGAATGTGCTGCCCAGCAAGAACATCCCTGCTGGACCACCTGGGGAAGGGTGGCACGGCCCACCCAAGGGCTGCAGGACTCAGATGGGTTATAGCTGCACCTGCAGAGTTTGGCAGGGCTGCAGACTCCTGCAATGAGTATTTCGGGGAACACCTCCTCCCCCAGGACCACACGTGTGCCCTCCTGGGCTCCGGCCCGGGCACCACCGACCGCTTATTCGCTGATGTGAATTAGCAGCCACTTAAGAGGCACCACATCGAGCAGGAGATGGACAAGGAAATGGCTGCAGAAAGCAGCTGCAGGCTCTGGGGGTGCTCTGGGGAGCTCGAGGTAAGTGCCCATCAGGCTGGGCACTGCACACACAGCCTGTACATGCCCCTGCACCATCACACTCCTGCCCATCACACACCAAGAAGGGCACAGCGAGCTCTGCACAGCCAGCTCTGCCCCCACGCTGGCCACGTGCACTCCACTGCCTTCATCCTGTGGTTGGGCGCTGGGGTAATTAGCAACCCCAGCTGCCAGCCAGCTTTGATGAGAAGCCTCAGCCTTTGGTTGAGTATAATTTGGGTGATGGAAATAGCCTCTACAAAGCACATGTGGTCGCTGCATCCCGGTGACCTCTCCCGGCTTACGCAGGCTGCTCCGCTTTAAACGCGGTTCAGCTACAAAGGCTTCGGTGCCATCAAACAGATGAGGCAGCAGCAGCGACTGAATGAGAGGCAACGTTTGGCCACTACTGAATAAACTGTATTTTTGGCCAAGAGAGGCTTGGGAGTGGAGTGCTTCTGGCAGGAGGAGCATGAGGTGGAGATGAGAACTCAGGTGCGGAGACCAAAGACACACAAGGCCTTTGGAAGCCACTGTGGCTGGCGGGGCCAGGAGCTCAGAGGCAGCACAGGATGCTCACCACAGGTCCACAGTTCAAGGACAACCAGATCTGCAGAGCCTGGAAGTCCCTGCAATTTCTGTCTCTCTCTTCTCAGCACAAATGGAGCTTGTGGATCCATCCTGTGTCACTGACACAGCAGACACAGCCAAACAGCTCAGGCTGATGTTTCTCTCACCAAAGGGATTGATGAAAACAGCAAGGAGACCTAACTCCCCTCCCTCTCGAGCCCCTTCTGCAGCAACCAGGAGAAAGCTCCTCTCTGAACCCTCCTCACCAGTCCTAGCAGGGTGTGACACCCACTCTCCTGAATCCCACTCTCCTGGGATCCCATTCCTTTTGGGTCCATCTCCACCTCAGGAACCACCTCTCCCTGGAGGAGCCAGGTTGTGGAAGGTACTATTGCCCCCAGAGAAGGTTTCATTGTCTTGGATCACCAGACAAAGCAAAAGAGTCAGGACTGGGGGCTCAGCACTTGTCCATGCTCAGGAACCCTCAATCACAGTTGTGTCACCAGCACAAGCAAAGTGACGGAGGAGCCACCACCACTGTCACTCTGCTTTCTCTTCTCCCCATCCCCAAGCTCCTGTTGGCATCCTCACCACACAGGCTGTCACAGCTCAGGTAAGTAGGTGTGACTCAACACCACAACTCCCAGGAACATGGGACATACAGCCTCACGGAAAGGAAGTGACATTTCAGCAGGGTCAAGCTCCTGCTCTGCCCACCCCAGGCTCTGCCCCCACCCAACACTGGACACAGCCCTCAGTACCCTCTGCAGGAAGCCCACTGGTCTGTACGTCTTATAAAATTATCTTTTTTGGCAAATACACAGAGCAGGGGGTTCAGAGGACAGATTTGGCAGAGTCTGGCCCTCACAGGCCAGCCAACCAAGCCTTCAGATGGTAAGTGCAGTCCAAAGGGGTGTTCAACATCTCCCAAGGTCAAGGTCAGTCCTGACTGACACAGACAACACTCAAGAAACCAAAGGGGGTGTTGGGGGCACTTCCATAACCCATGGTCTTCCTCAGCATGTGTACAAGTCTCTGTTCTGGATCTCTGGCACAAACCAGCAGTCACTCCCACATGGGCCAGTCCTGCATGGATTTCTCTAAGGAGTGCTGAGGAAACCTCCACCCAGGAGCAGAGTGTCACAGAGGGGGACACTGAGATTCCCCCAGGCATCCCAGCACCAGGGAGTGGCAATCTGTTAGTCCCCTAAGTGACAAATCCTTGTGCAATCCTGCCCTGCTCCCATGGCATCTGGTGCTATTGCAGCATTAGGGCTGAGGATGGATCTCTGTGAGCCCATCTGTGGAACCACCAGGGCACCCTGAGCCCCTGCAGCCAGGCTGACCTCCCATGTCCCACCTGCTCATCCCCATGGTCTGCCTGTCCACGCCCTGAGCTCACTCCCTGGCTTTCCAGTTGCAAGCACTGGGATTCTCCAGCACCTGGGGGAGACTCTGCCAGGGAGGGAATGGGCTGGGAGGCTCCACACCTGTGTGCTGGCACATGCCAGTGCACACTGTGCCAAAGCCCTGCACTGGAGCAGGGGCTGTGACACCCCAAAGCTCCCGCAGCAGTCAGGGGTTTGGAGAGAAGCAGACTCAGCCAGCACAGCTTTACAGGTAGCTGGTTCCAGCACATACTCCAGCTCGCTCCACGTCTCTAAACCAGCCCTCCCAAGCCCCAGCAGGAGTGAATCCCTCCCCTTTCTTCCCACAGCAGAGCTCTGCTCACCATGCAGTGAGGCGAAGGCATCTCAAGCTCCAGAGAAGCTCCTGACCTCCTAAAATGGGGTCCTAGGCAGGGAACTGGAAGGGACTGCACAGACCAGCCCTGCCCGTCCTGCTGCTCCCACCCATCACCAACCACCAGGGCTTTACACCTGGACACCAGGAGCAACATGATGGCTGGGCAAGGCTTCTTTGCCACCTTCTCCCACCAGTTTACCAGACCAAACAGAGCCCTTGAGAGCCACAGTCCTCGCCCAGCCGAGCCCACAGGCACTGATGGTTGGGATATAGTGGGAAGCAGAGGGCTCCCGAGGCAGCCACAGTTCTTAGAGATCAGCAGGCAGACACGAGGGACAGGAGAGGACTGGGCTCACCACCAAGACCCAGCATCACAGCCCACGATGCCAGCAGCAGGTCCCAAGGTCAGGGGCACAGCCAGCACTGGGCCAGCGCTCACTGTTCTCATGGAAACCCACCATGCACACAAAAAGAGAACAAACGTGCCAGGACAGCAAGGCACAGGCAGCCACAGCCCAAAACCAGTTCACACGAGCCCTGCAGCAGCATCCCTGGAGGACCCTCCTCTGCCAGAGCCCCAGACCTCAGAGGAGCTCTGGATCTGCCCAAAGCGCAGACCCTTCACGCGGCATCTCCACCAGCAGCCTCCCAAGGTCACCCCAGGCTGAGCCACCCCGATGGTGACAAGCAGCTGTGGCACCCAGCCTGGCACCCCCTGTCATGTTCGGTGGGTGTCAAGACAAGGGGCAGCCAACAAGGCACGTGGGGGAGGAGAAGCTCCACCACCACCTTCCACTGCTCCTCATGAGGAGGGACTGCCATTCCTCCAAGGCAGGAGGTGGCTGTGCCGACCATTCGGCTGCCTCACAGCACCTTCTCCCTCAGCATGCCTTGAAGATGCTCTGACAGGCTGGGAGAGCTGGGGGCGTTCCGTCTGGAGAGAAGGCTCCAGGCAGACCTGACAGCCCCTTCCAGAGCCTAAAGGGGCTCCAAGAGAACTGCAGAGGGACTTGGGGCAAGGGATGGAGTGACAGGACAAAGGGGAATGGCTTCCCGCTGAGAGAGAGCAGGGTTAGATGGGATATTGGGAAGGAATCCTTCCCTGTGAGGGTGGGCAGGCCCTGNGCACCCTGGGCTAGTGGAAGGTGTCCCTGCCCAGGGTGGACGAGGTGGAACGAGATGATCTTTGAGATCCCTTACAACACAAACCATCCTGCCATTGAAAGACTGACCGGGCACACCGAGCCCTCTCAGCATCCCTTCACCGAGGGCACCGCCGGCTCCCTCCCGGGTGTGGGCACCCATCCCCGGCCACCCCCGCGCCCCCCGGGCCGCACTCACCCAACATCTGGCTGAAGAGCAGCTGCTCCAGGTCGCCCAGCACCGTCACCACCAGCTCGGGGTCCACCTTCAGGTACGGCTTCTCCTCGCTGCCCGCCGCCACCGCCGGCCCCTTCCCTCCCAGCAGCTCATCGTCGCACTTGCCCCCTCCGCCTCCGCCGCCCCCTCCTCCTC